>WAAD01030615.1:12053-30851 GCA_013389945.1 Fregata magnificens
TCTATTCTTTGTCAACTTCCCTCTATTACTTTCCTCATCTGCCTTTTTCAGGGCAGGTTATTTCTATTTTTTTCCTTTTGACTGTCTGGGTGTCTTGTTAGTCTGTATCGGGTGTCAGGACCTTTGTAAGGAGATATTGTTTAAGGTAGAAAAGGTAGAAGATAGGTTAATTTGTAAAAGGATTAGTGGCCATCTTTTAAAGGTTGTAACAGCAGGAAACAATATGTATTGAGAAGCCTTGAATGCTGGAGGCATTTCTGCTCTTCCCAGCTTTCCTCTCCCTTTCCCTTGGTAATCTCCCTGAATCCTGTGTGGAGTAAAGTGAAAAAAAAAAAAAAAAAAAAGGGTCGATGTTGTTATCCTTTACAGAGCAGGAAGTGCGGTCATTGCATCTTTCTTTCCTGTACAGAAGGTTGGAGAACAAGTAGAATTCTTCTCTTCTTCGAAAAAAGTTCATAGTGAAACATGGGGAACTCAGGGCAAAAATATCAAATTTTAAAATTATATATTATCAGTTCCTAGGTAGGAAATCTGTATTTTATCCTAGAAGAAGATAAGTATGGAAAAATAATTGGGAGCTAGAGGAATAGCTGTTCAGACATCTGTCTGTTACTTTTCCCTCCTGGTGTATAAAATATGCTCCTTGAAGAAAAGCAACAGGAAAAATAGGTTGTATTGGCATCACCATGAGTATTTCTATTTGACTCTTGCCTATCAGTGTCTGTTACCTCATTTTGGTGTAGGGTTTTTTCCAGGTTAATGGATTTTTGTTTACTTGTCCCTACTACTATGAAGTTGGCAGAAAGTAAGTGGAAACTAGAGGCTTCCTCCCAAATGTTGCAATGGTGGTCTTGGTTTTGTCCTTACATATGTTAGTTTGGGAACTAACAGAGAAGAAAAAGAAAACAACTCCTAGTTTCCATGACCATGCTTCTCCCTTCCTTTCAGTCTTTTCCCAGGCAGCTCTTCTGTCAAAGTAGTCCTCCGTTACCCTAGGGCCTTCTGCCAGTGTGGTTTTACAGGTGAAGATAACTGCACTTAAATACAAAGTCAAGCTCTGTTAGCCTAAAACTATGACAGCCCAGCTGTAGGCCTCTTCCTAATATGGGCAGCGTTCCTATCCAAGGGCCTCAATTCCCCTTCTAGAGAAGAGGATAGACAGAAAAGAGGACTTCTGTGGCCATTCTTTTCTTTATGGTACTGTGTTAAATAGCTGATGGTCTTTCTTCCCTACCTCTTGGTGGTAGCTTCCCTCTTGGTGTCCTACCAATCTTTCTGGAACTTCTCCACCTGCTCTCACTTCAGGTGCTATCTTTTAACACAGTTGTTTCCAATTAGCTGCTCACAACTCAAGGAAGTGGTTTGCTGTTATTAACCCTTTTCGTGTTGCTTCTGTAGAACTTGTATGTCTCTTCCTTCCTCTTACCCTACAGGCCCACTTTGTTGTTTGTTTGTAACAGCTGCCAGGGACAGCTTTGTGTAGTTGGGCTAGATGTTTAACTTCCTAAATGTTTGTTCTAGTGCTATGGTAATGTAAAATCAGAAAAGTCTCTTTTAGTATTGAGTGCAACCTTGGATTTTTCCCCCCTCCTCCAAGATTGCCCTCAGGAAAACTTAAGGGTGTGATTTGTAAATCAGTGTAAGTTGGCTCTGCTCCTTTCCCTGTGTTCACACTGGCATTCATCCGACTCAAGGCTAAACTAGCAGAAAATTAACACTACTTCCCCCGCCCCCATTTTTGTTCTGTGAACTGGCTTGCTGCTGGATCAGTGGGTGCCAGAATTGGCTTAATCACAGGAGGGAGAGGGGGAATGCATGCCTGGGAGCAGGAGGAATGACAGTGGCAGTATTGAATTGTTTCGGAACTGCATTTTAAGGAGTGGCTGAAATACCCAGCCTTACTGTCATTGAAACGTTATGAGTAAACAAGTCAAGTCCCTGACTAAGATGAAAAAGGAATTTATGTTTTGCCAGAGTCTGGCTTTCAGTAGGTATTTACCCAAACGCTGGATTTACCAGTGACACCTCTCCTATCAATTAAATAAATTGTTTGAGTTTCGTAAAGAGGGGAAGAATGGAAAAGAAAATACTCAGCCAGCCTGGAAGCAAAAGTGTGTGTGTGACACAATCCTTTGTGCTCCTTGACCAGGAGAGAATAGCGTGAGAGTTGCTGGGAAATTAAATCTCAAAGTTCATGAGCTGAGATGATTCTCAAGGTGAGTCACCCAGGGTAAATGAGAAGGGAGTAGAAGTTACCCTATGGTTGCTCAGTTTATGATTAGGGAACAGGAGGAGGAAGTTGGAGCTCATGGTACTTAGCTGCTTATCTGACTCCATGCCCACTGGTCCAGTTGCTTCAGACCTTTCATTTCTGTGGGAAATAGGACATGGGACTTTCTCATTAATGCCTAAGTGCCTGATAGTGGTCACACATTTTACTCTTTTTACTAATCGGTAGTGATAGGTGATACTGTCTTATTTATTATGAAAGGTGAAAGTGTTTTGAAAATGGTCAGTGTACTTTCAAGGAGTAGGTGGATTTTTTTTTCTTGGCTCATTAGTCTCCTTCCATGTACCCGCCTCTCAGATGATCAAATTGCTATGGAATGGGAGTTGACCGTAAGAGGCTTCACCATTTTGGAGGCTGCAGGACAAGGTGTCAATGGTGATGCCTGAGGAGAGCGAGAGAGTTGGGTTTGATACTGCATTGAGGCTTGCCCTACCATGCCAGTTCCGAGTGTAATTGAAAAAACTTTTAAGTGTGGCAAAATGAAAAAAGGAGAGTTTAATTTTAAGTCACTTTCTCAGGAAAGTATGGGTAAAATAAAGTACAGCAATGTACAAAACTGAAGATGTGTTGTATTTGATCTTTGGACATATCTTTTAATCATACATTTGGTTATTATACTATATCGTTAAGCCTGCTGTTCTCAAAAGATGACCTCTCTGAATAAACTCTTGCATGGAAATTTTCCCCAAATCCTTAAAATAGCCAAAAATGTTTGCCCCCATTAGAAGGACTCTGCTTTTACTTCACTGAAATAAGAGAAACCTATGACTGCTTCAGCCAGTCATTTTCTACCTCAAAATATGTGAAACGTTTTAATATGCTGACAGTATTTTCTGGATTGAAGTAGTATGAGCATTTCAAAGTGGTATTGTCTGTAATGAAACATTTTAATTGAAGCTCTTGAGCAGAAAGAAATATGCTGTATGTGAAAGGTGTAAGGAGGAAGATGGAGACTGCTTCCTTTGAAAAGCTGGAGAACCTAATTTTAAGCCCAGATATTCTGAACTAGTTTTTGATTAGGCTTAAATCATTCATTTAATCTCTGTTATGGTTAGATTCAGATCTCATGACAATTCTGGTTCAAGGTTTTTTCTTCACTTTTTAAATGAGGGAAAGGAATTGGAATTTTTTTTTGTCACCAGTATTTTTATTTTTTTTAAAGATGCTTGGTGATTACAGATGTTCATAAGGGAGAGTTTTTTTTAATTTCTTCCCTCTTTCTCCAGCAGTTAGGGATAGTGATATTCTAAGTATCTTCGCTCTGTTAAGGGACCATGATTATAGATTTTAGGTATTTGCAATATAATTACTTAAATGTCTTGGTAAAGTAATTAAATTATTTGGTTATTCCATATGCGTTGTTTATTTCTACCTTTGACGTGGAGAACAGACATTTGCTTTTATCAGTATTTCAAAAAATAGTGAGTCAGGGACATCAGGCTATGTGTGTGGGGGGAGGTCTACTCTGATAATCTGAGACTTTTACTCCTCAGTTATGAGCATGTTGTTTACATTTATTTTTTTCTTTCCTTGACAAAAAAAGGGGCTTCTTTTTGTTGTTATTGTCTCTACATGTTAAATCCATCATCCAAATTTGTGTAGGTAGCTGCTGAGGCAATTTTCTTTTTGCCATTCAGTCACCGCTTTCTTGGACTGAGAGAATGAAATTTAAAATGCTGAAGACTTCTGGAATTAGAGGGGGAGACACTGAGCTTTGAGTCTTAAAATCATGCTGGTGTCTTCTGTTTTGAACTAGATAAGAGTTTTAGCAGAGCCGGTAAAATTATCTTTCAAGAGCAGATGCAGTTTCCAAGAACTGGATCAGCAAGTCGTTGTAGGCACATGAAATTCTATATTGGGGACCTTGTAGTTGTAAACAGTACTTGGTAGGATTTATACCAATAACGCATAAGTTAGAGGGATACTATAGAGGGTAGTCAAAGGCTGTTTCTGGTAGGTGTTAATTCACCTGTCCCCCTCCAAAAGTCTGCAGTTTAAACTGTCTGCTGTGTGAGGGGTTTTTCTTCCCTCGTTCTACATCAAAGCTGAAAGGTCCCCAGTGGTCAGCCACTTTTTTTTTNCACCTTGTTTCTGTTCAATGGAAGAAATGATGAGTGGGCTGCTTCTGCAATTTTTTTTCACTTACATGGCATATATGTAAGCATCTTTTATTCTGAACAAAGTAGGAATCGTACAGCAATTTCTTTACTTGTATCTCTGTCCCTTTGTAGCTAACCTTCTCCCTAGCAGAGAGTATCCTTTTCTGACTAGGACCTATGGCCCCCATTGATTTGGAGGCCATTCTGTTTGCTGCTGATGCTCACCTTTCCCAAGCCAACAATAATAGCCTTTAGGCACTATGAAAAGCTTCAGATTACATGACTCTCATTAGTGGTTGTTTCTCAGGACCTTTCTCCTCTGGTCTTTGTTTTCCTGAGTGTCCTACAAGGGAATCTGTACTGTGCTCTTTCCATACCTGTTTTTAACCTTTTCTTCCAGCCTGTAGTGACAGATCTGTTTCAGACTACAACTGTAGCTGGTTTTGTCTTGCTGATTGTAGCAAGTGGGATTTCTGTTATGATTGGAAAGTGAAATTTCTTGTTGTGGTTGCTCCTTGAAAGGTGAGAGAGTGGAGAAAAAGGAATGTAGGGTAACTGAAGTGTTGATTTCTGAATATGTTTGTTCTGTGATTTCTCAATATATTTTTTGTTTACTGGTAGGATGTGCATGAAGAAATGACAGGAACAAGTAGTAAAAGAAACACTGCCAACTTCTAGGGGTTTTTCAGTGAGCTGCGTGATGCTTAGTGTTCTTTGAACTCCAGCTCCTGAAGTCAGAATTTGAATGTTCTTAAAACACAAGCGTCTGTCCTTCAAGGCTGCAGAACATAGCCTGCACGTATAAAAATTCAAAGTTAAAAATTTTGGGAAGAATCTTTTTAAAAACCAACAAATCAAAAAACCCACAAGAACCCAGAGTTTTCTAGATTAATCTTTTTTGAGAAGCAAAAGATTTTCAATGCTTCTATTTTTTTTTTCCTTGTTTTAATCTTTGGAGTAGATGGGCTCTGGGTGATGTGGAAATGAAAGCGGAAAGCAGGAGAGAAATGAGGACAGGGTGGCAAGAGTAAGACAAGTTCCTTCCCTTCCGAGTCTCAGTGAGGTAAAATTGTCAGAATGTGTAGAAAAGCATTGCCACCGAATGTGAAACTGAAAGTCTGTGTTGAGTTTACAACTGCTCAGGGAGTCCTAACCTTCTAGACTGGTTTTACTCTTTTGCCTTCCATGCTGTCAGGCAGAGGCTGTGCGGAGCCTAGTGTCTTTCCATATACCTAGAATTTTCCAAAACTTAGCCTCTAATGCTTAATCTGCTCCATTAAAGGGTGTAACTGCTGCTTGTCTTGCATGAAACAAAGTGAAAAAGAGAAAAAGAAATGATACTGATAAGAATTCATTTCTTTCTTTCTTTCTTTCTTGTCTGAAGCCTTTCAGAAAAGCAAAGCTCATTTTTATGTGGTAGTGGCAGTCTCTCTTTTGATGACTATTTCACAGAATCAGAGAATGGTAGGGGTTGGAAGGGACCTCTGGAGATCATCTCGTCTAACCCCCCTGCTTGAGCAGGTACACCTAGGGCAGGGTGCACAGGACCGCATCCAGGCGGGTTTTGAATATTTCCAGAGAAGGAGACTCCACAACCTCCCTGGGCAGCCTGTTCCAGTGCTCTGACACCCTCACAGTGAAGAAGTTTTTCCTCGTATTCAGGTGGAACTTCCTGTGTTCCGATTTGTGCCCACTGCCCCTTGTCCTGTCGTTGGGCGTCACTGAAAAGAGTCTGGCCCCATCCTCTTGACACCCACCCTTTAGATATCTGTAAGCATTGATAAGATCCCCCCCTCAGTCTTCTCCAGGCTAAACAAAGCCAGGTCTCTCAGCCTTTCTTACTTTTAAAACTGGAACTGCAAACGCTTCTAGTCAGCTTCATGCTGATGATGACTATAATTGATGTAAAATTACACTTGTTGTAAAGCTACAATTGTAAAACTATCCAATTGAAAATTTGATATTCTGAAGGGTTTTCACAACTCAGTGGTAAAATACAGATCTGAGCGGAAGTGCCACCATTGCATGTCTGAGCCAAACTTGAAACTGTTATTTTTGTGAATTACCAGATACCTGTACAGTTCAGTTACTTGGTATTCTTTGTTCTTGCTTCATGATGTGGACAAGTGGTGGGGTGGTTTTGCTGGGGTTTTGGTGGGGTTTGTTTGGTTTGCTGTTTGNAGAACTGTTCTGTGGATGTGTTCATGGAATATCTAGCACTTGGGCTGACTTGCTTTTAGTCTCTTTGCCTTAGTTTACTTGCAGCTTCAGGGGGCTTAATTCAAATTTTAAGAAGATTAGTGGAAAGTTGAATTGGTGTTTGGAGATTACTTTCTGTTCTCTTACCAGACTGATGGGTACTAGCCCAATTGCTAACAAAGGAGTAGTTTGTCTTAACTCTCTAGAGATTCATTGAAAGCTTGGGATTAAATATATATGCTCTTTACTTCATATTAATTCAGTACTTCAGACTATATTTTAGTGACAAAATTATACAAGACCAAGAATTAGAGAAGGTACCTGAAGTCAGCTAAGTGTTTAGTTTTAAAGGCTCAAGTGTCTTTAAATGTGTATGTGGGAAGCGGTAGGCTTGAGAAACCAACTTTTATGGTTTCTGTAAGCAATATTGGTATGGTTAGATATTTGTTGATGATAGCAGTAGCAGTGGACACTTTATTTATAACTAGCAACATGCTATTTGGCTGTTAGCTCTAGAGTTCAGTAGTCGTTCTGCTTGTTCATATAATTGGAAACAATAGAGTGCCAGTCTAACAGTCCCCTCCTGTTAACAAGGGAAATACATCCCCAGTCTGTACTCTTCCCCTACATGTGGGCTTGTATTGGCACTTCTTAGGGCCCTCTTCTAGCCAGCTCAGTTTGCTAGAGACTAATTCAGGTTCCTCCTCACCCACCAAAAAATAACTTTCTGCTGTATTGGCAAATGGAATTGCTTCTTTGAAGTGTCCAGTGAGCAGAACAGCCAGAGAAAAGTTACCATGGAGGAGAAAGGAGAGCGAGACCTCTTCCGGTAGGTGGCAGCAGCAACCCGTTGAACTGGGCTGAACTGGAGGTCTGAGGGGACAGAAGAATGAGGAGAGGTATATCATAAACAGATGAAGAAAGTTCACTTAAGATAACTTGTTAGCTTTTAATAAACAATGTCCTGTTAAAGGATTTATCTCGGAACTCTGTCTGCAAAGGTGGTTGTGATGCAGAACACTTAACTTGAGGACACTTACCAAAAGTGCTCTGCAGTAGTATTTAGAAAGGAACCCCTCCGAGTGACAGCAAGCTGTTTTTGTTTGCTCAGCTACCTGTTGTAGCATCTTCTGAGAAGGTAGATAAATTTAGGTGCATCTGTGTTACCATAATGATATGGTAAGACTTGCGTAAGAGGAAACATAGATTTTTAAATAATGTGGTTTACTTTTTGTGCATAAACAGGCAATACTTGTGTTGGGTGATGTATTTGAGCACATCAAAATTCATGACTCTTACCTGGTCTTTCACAACTGTGATAAGGTGCTAGAACAAGTACCTGAATAAAGCTGTATGTTCCTGGGCTCCCACAGAGTACAGTTTAATTTAACTGTGAGTTTATCAGAATTTGCATCATAACAGAGTAGTGCAGTGAAACCTGACCGCTGAAGAGGTGCATTCAGACCAGATAAGAAGCCAGCCTGCTGTCCCAGGACTTCAGTGTGGTATTTCCTTTACAACATAGAATACTACAGAGTTATACTACAGGGTGATCAGTAGTTTGAGATCATTTGGTCTAGGTCTGACAAATACACTGCTTATTATTGTTTGGTGCCTTTTAATTGCTGAAGTACACTCTTTGGCTAGTATTTTTGTCTGAGTGAACTTGGAATTGCACAACCTTAACTCCTGGGAGGATAAGCATCTATGGTGGGATAAGTTGTGTTCAAGATAGAGGGTAATTCTGTCTTAACCTAAATTAAGCCTGTGTTAGTGTTTCACACTGAATTCATTCCTGCTTGAGGTTTTTTAAAAAAAAAAAAAAAAAAAAGTCCTGAGTCAACAGATTTTCATGTATTATTGTTACTGGTTTGTTATATTGTAATATCCGTTGGAAGTTTAATAAAAGATCAGAATACTAAACAAGATCTGTTGCTCGTGATCCATCTCTGAGAAGTACCCTCTGCCCAGTGATGGCTGGAAGGAGTACAGTGTATTCTTGGCATTGATATTGATTCAGAATAATTTTTATAAGACTCATTCTTTAATTACAGTATTCTTCCCTTGAAATTATACACTGTACTTTGAATTAAATCTGATTATAAACATGTGATGTTAACAGGTGAAAAAAATGCATTTATTCCCTTATTCTGTAAGTTGATAGCATTAAAATGTCTCATGAATGCTTTGAAGCAAATTCATAGAAAGAAGCTACAAAAGTCGGACTTAACTGTTTGGTATGTTTTCAATTTAAACATTTGAAAAGATACACTTGATTTATTAACTTTTCTGAGATGTGTACAGAAACTTGCCTAAGTATGAAGCATTTATGTGTGAATAAGATATGAACTTAAATAATAGACTGTTCCCAAAATTAGGGTGTTTTTCTTAAAAGTAAAAGCATATACTTGCTTTCAGGTATTAACTGCAGTCCTTGTTGCAGTGCTGCAACAAGGAGGAAGAAGATTGTGTGCCAGGGATGCTGCTTTTGAACATGGTTGAGACACAGGTGTGTGCTCCCTGTGTCTTGCATGCCATGCTAATATGATATAAACGAGCTTCTGTTTGAAAGCCTTATCCACAAAGTGATAAATTTGAGCAGTTTGCATGCCAATAGCTCTTGTCCCCAAGAGTAGAAAGCATTTATATCAATAGAGCGCAACCAGCAAGGGTTCATACCTTTTCGTGGCCTTGTAGACATGTTTATCCGGTAGTTCCTTTGGACTGAAAAACTTGAGGAATAAAGCAGATCACCAACAGAAAGGCTTGTCCTGTTGCTGCTGAATGTTAAAATCTTATCAAGGAGGTAGGGTGTAGCCCTTACACAAACGGGGTAGCTAGTATTATGAGATGAGTTGTATTTTTTTTTAGCCTTGTTACTTTATCATAGCACAGAAAATGTGCTTACATATAAAGATGCTGTAAACAGGTATTGCTGTCCTAGGTTACAGTTTATTTTCCCCTCCTTTTCCATTGCCCAAGATTTGTTAAGAGAACAAATGCAGTAGCATCTTGCCCGTTTGCCTGAAGGGCAGAGATCCAATACCAGGTTTTGTGTGTGAACTAGTGAAACAAACAGTAAATAGTAGAATACACTTGTTCCACACAAACAGGGAATGGTGGTGGGGGAGGAAGTGGGGCACTTTGCAACTTCTATTTTAAAAAATAATCGTTTCTAAGAGAATTTCTTATAGCCCTTGCATAGTATTTCCTGAAAAGTAGGTGGAAGCCTCCTGTGCTGCCTTTTTTTTTTTTACACATTTGTGAGGTAGTATTCTCTTTTATTCTGCAATGTTTGGCTAATGCACTTAATCAGGGAATGCCAAAACACTTGAAGACCAAGGGTGTAGTTTCATGAGCATTTCTTTCCATGTCACCACTGGCATGAGCTTCCCTGACCTTAGCTTCTTATTCCTGCCTTGCCCCTCAGTTGCACTAGTATAACTAGTTAATGTTCCAGGTGGCTATGCAGCAAAGCAGATTGTGGAATTTACCATCAGAAAAATATTATTTTTAACCTGGATTGATTCCCTGACTGGCCTCACTGCTCAGCTGCACAAACAGTTGTGCCAGCACAGCTGAGGGATGAGGACTGCTGAAGCTGGTACTGCAGTGGAAAAAGTGTTGTGAAATAGCCTATGGCTTAATCTGTGTATTCTAGGTGTTTTTCTGGTACAGTTATACTATGCTGGCAAAATATTCCTCACACAGATGCAGCTTTCATCAGTATAGTGTATTTTGATTGTGGAATGGAGAAAAAGATAATTGTAGGTTTTGCTCTGATACTTCTATGTTGTCAAAATATATAATATATACAACATATGTCTGTCAATTCTGTATAAAAATCATTCTTTACATAAACTGATTTGAACTACTATGGATCATTAGAAAATGGAAGAACTATAAAATCAAGGCATCCCATGTTTATTTGTGCTGTCTGCTTGGAATACGTGTAATGTTGAGATAGTTGCTTCCATCTTTAACCACATCAGCATTCCTGCAGATGATGAAAGATTAATAGCGGTCTTTATTTTTGAAGGCGAAAGCAACAGAAGTTTCATTTCTTACAAGAAATGAAATTCACAATTCTTGAGCTAGACGCTAAAAGCTCTGAAGAGGAGGTTTAAGATTTCAGGAGATCATATGGGATTTCTTAATTCTTTTTTTTATCACTGCACACTTAGAAAGGTGGTTATGTAGCTGTGGGTCCACTTGGAAAAGAAAGCATCAAAACGTTTTGATTCTTTATCCAGAAACTTGGGCACTCATATTACTTATCAAATTTCCTGCACCCAGGCAATTAGATTCTTTAATTTCTTTTCTAATCGGGTCGTTCTATCATTTTAGGTGTCAGTTTACTTCAATTCTCAGTCTCATGCTATAAACGGGGGGAAAAAAGGCAAGTATTCTCCCTTACTTGGAATAGTTAAAGAAGTTGAATTTTTTTATGCCTTGCTTTTAAAATTTGTAATTCTGCATATTGCTATATACGATATACAGTGAAGAATAAAACTGTTGTTACATTTCTTTGTATTCAGGTACCATTCAGCTAAGGTGGGCTTCCTTCAATCATATTTGACTAATAGTGTATTTATAGGATTTTTAAAAAATGCTACAGTATTTCATATTTTTTACTTTCTTTAAGTTCATAAATATCTAAGCTCACGTGGCTATAAAACAGTTTCATTGATTTCATTTCTTAATTAGTGTTTGGAATGCCTTCTGCCCAATTCAACTTCCAAATATCTGTCTGGAATGGGCTTTATAATACAGGGACAATGAGAAATCTTAGGTTTTGAAACAAGCTAGTATTCTAAATGCTTTTATCAAATGTTACTTACAGTCATGTAAGGGATAGAGTGTACTTTCAGCAAGTCTGCTGATGATACAAACTGGGGGGAGTGGCTGATACACCAGAAGGCTGTGCTGGCATCCAGTGAGACCTGGACGGGCTGGAGAGCTGGGCTGAGGGGAACTTAATAAATTTCAACAAAAGCAAGTGTAAGGTCCTGCACCTGGGGAGGAACAACCCCGTGCACCAGTACAGGTCGGGGGTTGACCTGCTGGGAAGTAGGTCTGCTTGAGAAGGACCTGGGAGCGCTGGTGGACAGCAAGTTGACCATGAGGCAGCACTGTGCCCTTGTGGCCAAGAAGGCCAATGGGGTCCTGGGGTGTATCAAAAGGAGTGTGGCCAGCAGGTCGAGGGAGGTTATCCTCCCCCTCTACTCNAACACGGGAAGTTCCACCTGAATATGAGGAAAAACTTCTTCACTGTGAGGGTGCGTTGGAACAGGCTGCCCAGGGAGGTTGTGGAGTCTCCTTGTCTGGAAATATTCAAAACCCGCCTGGACGCGGTCCTGTGCACCCTGCCCTAGGTGTACCTGCTCAAGCAGGGGGGTTAGACGAGATGATCTCCAGAGGTCCCTTCCAACCCCTGCCATTCTCTGA
Source organism: Fregata magnificens (assembly GCA_013389945.1). NCBI lineage: Eukaryota > Metazoa > Chordata > Aves > Suliformes > Fregatidae > Fregata > Fregata magnificens. The sequence continues at coordinate 24,090 of WAAD01030615.1, forward strand.
TTCTGTAATTAACGCCGAACAATTACAAATCGGTTGAGAAATGTAAGGTAGTATTACAGTAGAAATTTGTGCTTTGCATATTCCTTTAAGAGTTCACTATCCCAATGGCAAGAACTGGAAAGAGCTTCTTCTAATTATGCAAAGTTTAAGGTTTCATTAAAATGGAGTGGGGGGCGGGGAGCAGCTCCTAAACTTCTACATTTTGTGGCTTGGAAAGGAAACACAAATCTGTTCTTTATAGACAGTTTTTTGCTGACTCTTTGTAGCTTTCCTAAGCACTGAAGAGAAAATTTAATATGTGGGTAAACTTACTGATCTGCAGAAGAGTGAAATTGCTAAAATCACTGATACTTGAGAAAATTATGCAGTAGTTCGGAAGCTATAAAGAAAACTCATGCAGAATTTCTTCTAAAGTTGGAAAAAGGCATGTGGGCAACTCATTTCACCATAATACTAGTTTCCCTTGCTCTCGCATCTATAGGAAGTGTATTTCTAACTTCCAGTGTTGTCTGTAAGGGAGTTTTCTTCATAGCATTTTAAGTTATGAGAAGAATTGTCTTTGTCTCTTTTATGATATAAATTGAGATACAAGGAATACCTTTAAAAAAAGGCAAGTTACATTTATTGTTGTAGAGTTCAAGTAATTTAGTGTTAGATTAGGTTTTTACTATGAAATGTTATAGTGGATAGAATATATTTTAATCTATTATACATATTAATTTTGCTATTAACCCAGGCCTAGGAGTATTTCATAATTCTTCATTCTAAATTCATATAACTGAAATGGCAGGGTTCATGGTAGATTTTGTTGTTCTAGAGTATGTTGGTTTGTTTTGTTACTGAAAGATATGGGCCTGTAGCTTGCCTCTCAGGTTGGTGGTATTGGCATTTAGTTTTTATTTGGCTGGAGCAATCAATCCTGTTCGGCACTCACTGATGGTAAAAAGGGATTGAGTTTACTGTAGCTGAAACAATGTGAATATTTCAGAATATATTTTAACATTGTGAAATGGAGTGGCTGTGGGTTTATTAGTTTTAAATTATTTACGATAACCTATGTTGCATTATGACAAATTCAGTGGATTCTGTGGAAGATTTGCTTTGCATTTTACTTGCTTCCTTGGACACCATCTGTGGCCGGTGGCACTAAGCCTCTCTTACAGGCTAGGGACTAAAATTAGTCATGTATTTTAACCCATATAGCTCTCATTGATGTAAAAGGGCACAGTATGGTCAAAATTCATGCTGCAATGTCTTGAAAATTTGTCCAGGTGTGATTTAGTTACCGTTACACACCAGTCAACCAAGCTGCTGTATCTATCCCCTGTGGCTCCCCATGGAATGGTTAAGATGTCTTGGTCAGTGTCATTAATACTATTATACAGTAATAGGGGGTGAGAGGCCTCATCATCTGCCAACTGGACCAGGTTCCAGGGGTGCCTGGAATTTTATGCTGTTTGATTGCCTCAGTGGCCCGGTCACTAGAACTGCTCGTTTTTTAAAACGTGTAAGGGTACACTGACAGTGTCAGAATGAGGGTGTGACATTTCCAACGGCGGATTACTGACTTCTTTACAGCTTGAACATAGCTCTAAGGGTAAGGTAGAAAGACATTTAAGCTCAAAGGAGGTGTAGTCTTTCAATATTATTTCATAGGCTGTTGTCTTCACTTTTGTTCTGAGGACTTCTCATGTAATGACCAAAAGTGATTGCATGTCTGTCTGCCTCGAGACTAATCAGTAGGCTTTCTGGAAGAGCTGTAGGATAAGAGGAAGCCACAGCATTTCAAAATATTTTTAATCATTTTTTTTCCACATAAGGAATTAACTATACCACCTCATTTAAAATAACTAACCATTCATTTGCAACATGGTGGTAACTTTTATTTCATGGAAAGTGTAGCAGTTTCCATTTCTTATTGGAAAGAAGCTGCTTTTCAAAGCAGTGGGAGGAAAATGAAGTTTAAAAGTCCATCTGAAACCATTTGGTTTGGGTTGGTTTTTTTTTTTCTTAGTTTCATCATGACTGGTGCCAGTAACAACTCACAGTAGCCCTTTTTGATAGCTATATGCTCTTTCACTTACAAGGTTTATTGTTCTCTTAGTCAGTAGATGGCCATCCTGCATTTATCCACAAAGGCAGAGCAAGATCTGCCAGCTGCTATGACATGGAAAGATGTGGGTCTGGACAATTTTTTCTGAACTTCAGTATATGATATTGGAAAAGGTTTTCCACTGTCTATACTGGCATCTAAAACTTTCCTACTGTGAAAATATTGTTAGCAGTGGCTCTGATTTTTGGCATTAAGAAGTTTGGCGTTTTAAAATTTGAATTTCAAATATTTAAATGGGTTCCCTATGATGTCTAGAGAGGACATTTGTCTGGGCTAGAAAGAAATAAGTCTTACTCAAATGGAACTAAATTCCACTGAAACATGTAAACATCTAGTTAGTGGAGAGGGATCTAAAGGTCTCTGGAAAAAAGAGTTGGGGCTCCCATAAGCTACTGATTAAGGATCTGCATAGAGCCCAACAGTAGCAAATAAATACTTGGCACAGGTTCGAGTTTAATTTGAGCTCAACGTCACAAAATGCCTTGAGGCTTTTAATTTTTCTTATAGCTCTTCCTATTCAGCCCCATAATTTTCATTTTTCTCTGCATGTTTGTCCCCGCTTCAGTTTCCTAAGTAGGCAGCTGTCAAACTGAATGCTTTTCTCCAGGTTCTGCCGGTTGTGCGTGTGTGTGTTCACAAAATAATCAGAAGTACATTCAAATGTTGAAAGTATTACACATGTAAAAGTAGAGGAAAAAGTATTTCTATACTAATTATTATATTTCTTTAGATACCTATTTTTACTTCATTTAGAATACAGTTGCTTATGCAAAAGCACTGTAAAAGCTTCAAGTTAATTAACCTTGCTTTAAAAAAGCACATTTCAAACAGCAGCTGTGAATCTAAATGGGCTTCAAAGTACTGCCCAATGTGTCAGTCTTCTCGAAGCACAGACTGAACATAGGAAAGAGCATAGCCAGCATGTTGTAGGATGTGATTATTCCTTCTATTCAGCACTTGTGAGGATGCATCTGACAGACTGTCTTGAGCCTGCCATTGCAAGAAATGGTGACAAACTGGAGCAAGTTCAGCTGAGGGCAACTAGGATGGTTAGTGATACATGTGGAGAGGCTGAGGAAACTCAGCATCTTTGATGTGGGGAGGAGGGCGCTAAAGGTGGACTTATGTATAGTCCTAAATTGTCTTAATGGGAATTACAGGCAAGATGGGGGAGGCATACCCTTCTCAGGTGGTGAGCAAAATGACAAGAGATAAGTCATAGATTGCAACAAGGGAAATCCCAATTAGACGTAAGGAAAAAGTTGTTCTTAGTGGGGGTGATTAAACACTGGAGGAGGTTTTCCAGAAACCTAGTGGATTCTCCGTCCTTGGGGATTTTCAGAATTTGGCTGGCTAAGGCCCTGTGCACCTTGTTTAAACCTGAAGCTAGTCCTGCTTTGAATAGGTGTTTGGAGCTGTTGACCTCCAGAAGTCCCTTCCAACCTAAATTTTTCAGTGATTCTATGAAAATGGAGCTGTCTTTTATTGCAGAGTATTCCAGAGTTGTAGGTCCAAGTTTAGAAAACATTCCAGGTCAATACTGTTTTATCAGGGATGCTGTTGGAGGTGGTTTGAGACAGAGAAGTCTTAGATTAAAATACCAGTCTATTTGAGGCTGCATAAATCGAGACTAGTGCTTCCTAGAATATGCTTTTACATACTTCTTAGAAATGTTTTTGGTTTGGGTTTTTTTTAGGCAGTCACTGCTCTTATGCACCTATTCTAGTTGTAGAATTGGTTTAATATGCAATCCCACAGGGAGATAATAGGAGTGGAATATACAAATGGTGCAGTCATACCACTGATCCAATGCAGGCTGCTAAAATAATATAATACATGGCTCATAACTCACTACTCAAATTCAGCTTTTGGTCTAGCCATGCTTACAGGGTCTGTAATTCAGATTCTTAATTACAGTTCTTGGAAAGCGGGTGTAATTTATGTCAGCCTCTTTCATTGTTCCTCTCAGTTTAGCGGTGAAATCTCTGATTTCAGAATAATGCAATTCTAGACTTTTTGCACGGTAGGATCTTCCAGTGTGCCCTAGTATCTGCTGGATGTTGATACAGGTGAATGTACCCAAGACGGTTTGAGCTTATGCAGCAGCTCATTGCTGCTGAAGCATAAAGAATAATCCAACAAAAAGAAAGGTATTGTCTTCTAATAGGTTAATCACTTGAATTTGACCTGAAGAAGGGTCAACAAATATCATGGCCAGAGCAAGAAAGGTGGCAGGCAGAACTGCAATGTCTGGGAGCAGAGTGGAGGGAGAAGGAAAGATATGTTCTCTCACTGAAGCTTTCAGTCTTATCAGCTTTCTCATGTAGTTTCACCCTAAATCTCTAAGCACTTCATTAGTAAAGGAGCATGCAAGGTTGACTGTTACTGCCAGACAATTAACTTGCAGTGCAGATCTCACATCTCGTAGGGGATCTTAAGTCTTCTCATAGGGGAAGGTTCACTTAACAGTCTTATCCTCACAGTGAGCGAGAATAGCAATAGTGGACTTATTGAGTATTCCTCATAAGCCGTCTGGAAATTGAAGCTAAAAAAGCCAAAATCAACTCAAGATGGTTCTGTCCTTTCCTGGCTAAGGTAGCTTGCACTCTGGACTTGTGCTACAGGAGGCAGCTGACAGATCTAATACTGTTAATGCTGGAGCTTCATTGTTTGCATCTGGAACAATGAGCGGCCTTTGTGCTTGGTTTGAAAAGGTTCATAGAGATTTTGGGCATATATATTCAGAGGATTTTTTTTCTACTCCTTCTCCAAAAGCAAAGTAGACTAGATTGTTGACTCTGAAATTACTTTGAAGAGTTGAAAATCAGAAAACTCTTAGGTGGCTGACTAGCCAGCTTTCATTTGTATTGAAGCCAGTAGATTTTAGCAAAAATATCTTGAAGTAACGTTTTCTTTTTTTTGAGGGGGGAAGGGAGAATTAATGAAAGGCCTTAAATAGTTTGTTTTGGTAAAACTTGAGATGACTATTTTGCGTTAGTACATTAAAATAAATGTTATTTAATTAACAAAAACAGGAAAGCTATGAATCTTCAGGAAGAGGGTAATGAATGTTACCTGTGGGGTCCTTAATCTGAATGAGCATAATTCTTTTTTTAGTGGCTAATTTTTTTTTCTTTTTCCATGCATAACACTTTTGCCATAAATAATTCTCTTAGTTTGGCAGTCTGGATTATAAGAAAAATCCTGCTTTTGACACGTTATGATCAGTATCTTTACCATCCTGGACTGATGATTTAAGTTACTTGATTATTTTTAGATTATTTTAATTGATCTGATTGAAATTATTTGTTCTTGAAATAGGAATATATAGAATAAGTCACTTTTTGCACACAGAGCAGGGAACTGAGAGCACTTTCTGAAAGGAGTATGTGGAAAGTAAAGGAGGGAATACTTGGAGTTACTCTTAAACTTTTTGGATTCCTTGTGGCTTTTTGTGACACATGCGTTCACTACTTGGTGAATGCCAGAGAAAGTGTAATTTGATCGTTGAGCCACGTTTGGTAAATCCTAGTTTTGTGGGGACAGCCTGTTCTGTCCATAGGGGAGAAGCTCGCTGCCAAAATCTAAAAGCTTTCTCTTTTACTTGGTTCTCTATTCTTTGGTCTAGACTACTGAAATACAGATACGTGTTACTTGTGACACTTAACAGCATCTGTATTTGCTCCACTAGTTGTAGGTTTTGGTGAACAAGTTTTCAAACTATACTTTTGTTGAAATCAGGCTAAATAGTTACCTTGAGAAAATATTTTGATAAATTATTTTGCAAAACTTTCTCTAACATATGATCAGTGAAACATTAAAATCTGATGTGATGCCTGTAGCCTGCTGCTGCTTAGCAACTGTTTGAATACTTTCTCAAGTCTGGTATATATGAAATAGAACTATCTGTGTTCTGTTGTTTGATGCTTTCTTTAGCAATCCAAAGCTACTTCCAGTTTCTCTGTAAATGGTGTATTTTTTAAAAACAATTAGCTAGTCTTCCACACATAATTTATACTGTGGGTAAGGTTGAAAACACTAGCTGAAAGCTCTGTAAGTGTTAAATTTGTGTTCCTTCAGTTGGATTGTAAATGAGGATAAAGTACCTGTCTTGCTAGACATACTTTTAAAAAACATTCCAAAAGCTTATTTCTTTGGCACTAAATAATATTTTTTTCCTCTAGGGAAGAACATCAGGGAAGAAGGCAAGCATTAGCATTCTGTGAAATAGTTTTTCATCTTCAGATCATAGTTCTGAGAATGCCTCTATTGCTCCAGTTGGCACAAGCATTTGATTGGCAGAGTGATGAACAAGGCTGGGAAACTGATTTAGGTTAAAATTAAATTAGCCCCAAAAAACTGGATTACTAAAGTAGACTAAGATGTATTCTGAATAAGTCATCTAATTTTTTCATACAAGTGCTTGCTCGAGGGAGAAAGGGGAAGTGCCAGCCCAGGTACTAACGGAGAGAAAAGCAGGATCTTACCCTTGAGAAAACCCGGACCTCAGACTGTCCTAAATGCTTCTTGTCCTAACCATCATACCATGCCTGGTATAAATCTACTTAAATTACACATATGAATAATTTTTATATTAGTGTTTCATAAGGAAACTTTGATATACCAGGAGTGATAGTTCCACGGTGTAA
>WAAD01030617.1:16923-38048 GCA_013389945.1 Fregata magnificens
GCGCGGTTTCCACCTCCACCTCCCGCCGCGCTGTGGGCTACCGCCCCAGCGGCCGTGCAGCCGGGCGTGCGGGAGGGGGGGCCGCGGGGTGCTTGCAGAACTAGCCCGTCGGGACCAGCACCCACGGGTGCAAGCAAATGCTCCCGGGCGCCGGAGGTCAGGATCGTCTCGGCAGGGTCGGGCCCTGGGAGCGCGGAGGGCGGTGTCACAGGGCATCCAGCCAGCCATCCTACTTGCCTAATCCTGCTTAAGCAAAGCCCGGCTCCGGCAAGGTGCTGGGTCTGCGTTCAGAGCCTCGCTGACCCACTCGTGTTAATTGCCCGGCAGGGTTAAGGGCCTGATAGGGCAGGGTTAAGGGACAGATTACAGTTTCGAACCCAAAGAGACAAGAGTACGGGTGCCCCCAGGTGTAGCTGTGTTTCATCGTGCTGTAAAAGCGATCGATCGGTTGAAAGCAAAGATATATTCTTTGTAAATTTGGAGCTCTGTTGGATCTGTTTAAGCATATTTAGAAAAGAAAAATAGTGTCGCATACTAACTGAAATGCAACCTGCTGAGGGATTTTGTAAAGCAAGTGTTCTGTTTTAAAACTCACGTGGTATGTTGTTGTAAAGGTTTGTCAGGATCTGATGTTTGTTTCGGTAGGATTGGTCCCATAAAGCTGCTTGTGTTCAGGTCAGCAGGAAAGTCGTGGAATTGCCCCAAAGGAGCTAGAGATGGCAAGAGCTGAATCCAGGATTTTAGTCTGCATCCCGAGCAACACTTTCAGTTTTACTTCTGTTAAGAGTTTAATGGAATTTCTTGTGCAGGACCCTGCTTTCTGAAGAACAAAATGCTCCAAATTTTTCATAATAATTTCAGCAAGTGGCAGACTTCACAAAGCTGGCTAAGTTTAGTCAGACAAATTGAAGAAAGTCATGTCTTGGCATATAAAATATATCAATAAAAATTGCAGAGCGTTCTGACTTCTGCCTTCAAAGGTATGTTTCAAATTATATTAGCAGTAAACATAGTATTTTCCTTTTTTAACTTGCTTTTTCAGGAGTTCAGCTGAATACAGGTTGTACTGGTGCCAAATCTGGGTGCTAATTTTCCAGGATTTAGGTGTGTATGTGTTTGCAGGAGAGGCACCGCTACAAATACGACTTCTGAGAGTGGCAAAACCGATGTCAGTGTGCTCTTCTGGTTGTGAAGGGCTGTAAGATCAGGCCTTTAACGTTTTGGATCTTCTCTAGATTGTTTAGGAATGAAATGTGATTTTTAACGGCATTTTTGTGTTCCTTGAAAGGGTTAAGCGTCCCAAACATCTTGGGTAATGTCGAGTTCTCATAGAACCTTTTGACTTTGGTGGGGGTTGAGAGCACTTTTGTCTCCTGAGGGTCTGGTTCGGTCAGAATAATTAAACTTATAAATTCAGGGGCAAAAAAAAAAAAAAAAAGTCTGGAAACTTGATGGGAAAAGAGTATTTCACTTAATTTCTCTAGATCACTGTTTCTGATTTAATAGGAATAATAGCAAGACTACTTTCTCTAGTATTCGTAAGTTGGTTTTAATTTCCCAGTCAGTTTTCTAATCCCTGTGTTTTTAATAGAGTATAAAAGAAATGTACTGTCAACACCTACTGAGTATTTCACAGTTTAGAATATTAAGGCCCCGATCTTGTAATAAAGTAATCCCATATATTGCTAGTACACATTTATAAAGCTAGAATTGCAGAACTAGCGTCTTAAAATGTTCATGATTGAAGCATATTAAGTGGTATATTTGATAAGGAAAGCCCAAGTGTCTTTTAGTTAAACTTATTGGGTTTTTTTATAAGAGCCTTAATACTGGAGAGAAGGAAAAGGACTTGTCTCCAATTGAAAGCACTTTGAAATCTGGTGGAAATATAGCCAAATATCTTTTTATTTTTATGTTATAGCTTTCCAAAACTTTTTTTGCTTGGCCTTTTTTTACTCGAATAGCGAACCAACGACTGTTAAGTAGCTTGATGAAAACACTTGGAGAAAAAAATAGTTTCTATGCATTTTTAGATTAACTGATGCTGTAACTTTGCTTGTAAAGATTTAACAAGATTTCCTGGTTACTGTTTTAATGGCTTTAAAAACACAAACAGTGCTAAAACCATTTTTAACAGTGAATAATTTTCCGGTGAATGGCAATTTTCATTGTGGTTTGATTTATGCAGCATCTGCAGGTCTCTCATCATTTAAAAATCTCCTTATAGCAACTGTGGCTTAAACTCTTTAAATTTGGAATACCTAAATGGATGTACATGCATCAAGCACACGGGCAAGTTATTGCATTACCCTTTTTTTTAAAATCTTGACTTAGGGGAAGTGACTTTTGCTCTTGGTTGAAATTTTGTAGGCAGAATTGGGCTATGCCTTTATGACACTGTTCAAATATAACTGCTCTTTTTATTTATGGCCCCGTTTGTCAAATAATAAATCTGAATGTTAAACCTTTTGAGGGTGTAGCATACCAGAAGGATGTTTCACAAAACAGAGACTCCTGAGCTTTCAAGCAGTGAAGCTTATCCTCAACGCTAAATTTTGTAGGTAACTTTATGGGCTTGAACTTGGTCACAGATTATCAATGATGTATGTGCGAGTCCAGTAAAAGACGTAGTCTTCTAGAAGCATTTATAAACACCTACTTTTTAAAGACTGGAAAGGTAAGGTTGCGCTCAGTCAGCTTTGACTAGAGAATGCTATCGATGAAGTCTGTGGAAGAAGTTTGAGATGTTTTAGTAGAAACTTATCAGTAGTATATGCCAAAGCTGCACTGCTTTGATTACACGTTTTCACTTCTATCACATTATTTTGTTTGCAGGCAAGATTTATTCAGATTTCCAAAAACATGTTCAGTTACAATGAGCGTGAGTATTTTTTCCACTGGCAGCATTCATGTATGTTTCCAATCCTTTAGATTTCAGTTTGATGCTATCTATGTGTGGCTTGCTAGAAGCATTGTGATAAATGGAGATGAAATAAAAATCCCAAATAATAATTGTATAATATTTACATAAATGATGACTTTGAGGAGAAAAACCTGTGATGAAGAGGATAATTTTCAAGTTGGCGGGACATCAATCATTTTAATAGGAACAGGAGCAAAACAACTTTTTAAAATCACATTTCTAAAGAATATATTTCCACAAAATGAACTTTCACAGGCAAAGTAAAATATTTGAACATTTTCAAGCCAAGCTTTTTCTGGCAAAAATGTCAGCTGTTTGTATTCTGATTTGCATGAATAGAACCCGTGCCACCTTCCTTTGAAGCGATACTAGAATGGTTTAGGCAAGGCAATAATCCTTAGGTCATGTACCTCACTTTTAAGTGAATTATTCATTGTTTATGTCTCTGCAGATGTAAAAATGTGTCTGTCATTTATTGTGCAAAGTTGTAGCTTTATGAAATGTGCCATGTTATTTTATGTGCAATATAATGATACTTTATACAGTGAGTCAAATTGTACTCCACGTCTGATCTACATTGACGTTTGCTGCTTCACACTTAAACTGGTAGGTTTTTTGCATGTGATTCTATGCCGTTCATGGCAATATTTTTGAAATCTACCCTAATTATTAGAAATCCTAACAGGAATCAGAACAATGAAGTGACTGTAAACGGGATTTCAGCTAGCTAAGCATATTAGTATTTATTAGCATAAAATCAGTAACTGAAGCTGTCGCACTTATTTTCAATAAATTTACATTATTTCAGGTAAATTAATTTTTTTTTCCTTTCACCATTTGCAAGTAACTTTTTGACGTATATGTGTGCGCCTCGGTGTCTCAGAAAACAACAGAATAAGTGCATGCTCTGTTGTTTCAGCGTATGTGAGGGGACAGTGCATCACTTGAATGAACAAATGTCTGTTCATGCATAAGCATGATCTCTTTGCAGATACATGAAACGTTTTTCCATAGCGCCAACAGGCAAACATCTGCTAATTCTATATTTTAATGTAAAGTAACTGACAGAAATACTCAGAATCTGCTTTTTAATGTATTATTAAATATACATTGAAATTTTTATGTGCCTTTCAGCATTTCCTAGGAAGAAATCTCATGTATTCCTTAGCGCTCTCACCAAAAGTCCAATAATGGCTTTGTCATTAAAATGAAATTTATACTAAAAATATAATAATAAATTCTAATTACTGATACATTTTCAGCTGTGCTAGAAATCCTGTATCTGTAGCAGCCAGAAGAATTTGATAATATTTTTCCACATTACAGTGAAAGAAATTACAGTCAGAAAATATGTCTTCCTGGTACACCTCTACAATTATGTCGTTAAGTAACAAAACCAACTGTGACTATAGTTAATCTAACAGAATATATTTATTGTATATATTCACCTCTTACACAGATATTCTAAATATATATTCTACCTGAAATCAGAAGTTATAGTTTTCTACGAAATCTATTTGTGGAGACATGGTCTCTTCAGCTTTTACTGTTATTTATCTGATGCTGCATAATGCATATCATTAAAACTTTTGGATGGATTTAATCTGTCTGCACTGTTTGTATCATGACATAAAAGTGCTCACTACAAGGAATATCTGAAGAAAATGGCTTTCACCTTCCAATTATACTGCATGGCTTTTTGGCAAATCATCAGTAATTCTGTTTCCTGTATGCACTTCATGTCTACATGTTCTGAATATATGGAAGGATTACTTACTGAAATGAAAATATTTTTGAGCACTGAAATTAAGGTTTTTCAAACATAAATAGTTTCAGGTAGGAAGTAAATACAGTTATTTTTGCTGTAAAATAAAAAAAAATAGCCTTATGTAGACTTGATCAGTATTTCTTTTACATGGAAGATGGTGACGTTTTTCAAAATGAAACATGTTCAGGGAAACACACCTGTTTCAGTCGGAAGGTTTTTCTCAGGTTCAGCTTGTATGAGAGAATTGCCCTAGAAGAGTCCTCCCTTAAATCAGTGTATGGACCTGGATGTAGGTCTTCCATGGTCAAAGTGAATACTGAGCTATAAAACCACTGGCTATTGGTTGGACTCTTTCTTTATCCAACTTTTAAATATGACTTTTAAATTATTTTACAGAGAGGATTTTTGGCCCTGGATTTTCCCATCTTGTATGAATATCCTTTTCATTCAGCTATCCTGGCTTTTGTTTGAACTTTCTGTTGTTGAGAATGGTCTGACTTGATTTTTATGCAACATAGAAAGACTATTTTACATTATATTTTTTTGGGGGGGAGGCAGCAAAACTGTTTTCCTTTCAAATTTAGTTTTTTTAATATTAAACAGTAGCATGCAGAATAAAAATGTGCTTGAAATAACACATGCACTAGTGATTCCAAAGTATATAGCTAAGAAAAAGTCAAATGTGAGATGTGCTTTTTAAAAACGTATGTGCTTTGATTTAGTAAGGCAGGGAAAAAGTCCTAGTCTCCAGTGCAAGTGTATTAATACCAGGGATCTCTTTCTATGCAATATTATGGTGCACCTGGTTGTTTTTTTTTTTAGGGATTAACTTGATTGGTATAGTTGATGTATTGGTCTGTTGTGTATAGCATATTCTGTTAAAAGTGTCATTAAGGAAACTGTATGTCTTAAATAGCGTTATATCTTTAGGCTCTTTTTTGTCCAATCTGACATGACTAAATCATAATCATACTCCTTTGAATAACAGTAGCCAGACAATATTTCATAAAATCGCGTAATGAAGTCACATGCATTATACTTTACTCTTTATCACCTTCTAGGACAAAAAGTTTTGTTACTGTTGTGAGTTCTAAAATTTTTGTATCTCTGTATCTTAAAAATAAGCCAAATTGTATTACACTTTTAAACTCAAAGAGTTAATATATGTGTTTTTAAAGCTGATCAAAAGTAGTAAAACTAAAATTGGTGGGGATTACTCCTAAGTCCAGTTTCTAAACTGTGGTATGACAAACGTTTGTGTACATCCTGTAACTGGCTTCATGGAGGTGCACCCTGACATGAAGTTTATGCATTTTAAGGTTGATACAAAATGAGCTCTACCTGGGTGCAAAACCTGCCTACGTCTGGACATGAATCCATGTTGTAATGTAGGAAAATTGGCTGCTGTGACAGAAAAATTACTGTTCTTGGAATGGTTTAAACAAACCTAACCCCTCCCTTATAGCGTTACACAAATTATTTCTCTCTGTAATGGAGATGCCGGCTGTTGAAGACAGTGTTCTTTAACAGGCAACTTTTTATTACTGTTTCTTTGTTTTACCTTGACTTTATTTAAAAGAAAAGAAGAAGTTGTTTCTTAACTGTGTACTTAACTAGTAAATTACTTTTGGTTGTAGTTTCTTCTGCAATCTTTATATTTCACCAAGTAATGTTTGTTTGTAACATTTGTAAAAGTAATGTAATACCACCAAAAGTTCAAAATCAATGTTTTCTAATAATGCCTTGTAATTTACCTAGCCTTACAGTATTTCAGACAATTTTCCACCAAAACCGCATCTAGTCACTGGTTGTCACTGTTATAAAAAATATATATTTATAAACCTGTAGCTTCTGGCTGTCATTAAAGATTAATGATACAAATTGTGAGCACCTGGTGAATATAAACCTCTTTTCTTTTTTTTTCTTTAACTGACAAACCATGAGTTCTTTTTTGTTGAGGATCTGAAACAATTATGTTCCGACTCATCCGTAGTGCATGTATGAAGACGTGTTGTGATGTACCTGCACATCTGAAGACAAATATCTAATATTTGGGCCAGATTTTCCAGCCAACTTGTCTTCAGGCAGTATCCATTAAGAGTGTTCTCTGTGGAAGCTGCAATATACTGAGTGATGTTGGTAATCTGGTCTTCTGAAGCGTAACCATCTTTCGAGAAGATAGGATGAGGTTATCGGTGGGCGTAAATGGATGTAGCTGTCTTTATAGTCTTGTATCGTTAACACCGTTTCAGACGTAGTTTAGCAGTCTGTAGTTCAGAAGGGGATGCCTGTACTTCAGCCGTCTGTGACTTTACTCCTTCCTGGCTTTGCATCGTTATGGTCAGTAGTGACAGTTGAAATGTTCTCAAGTGCAATTCAATATTTAGCTGCCAAAAGCCTGTGCCAGGTGCTAGAAAGTACAGAAACACTAGTCTTTCAGGAGAGGAGGGGGTGGCTTTCATAGAGGGAACATAAGAGAGATGTGAAAAGAACTGTGATTTTTATTTTTTAAAAAAGAACCATTTAAATTTTTCAGTGCTGAAGGACTAGGAGGAAGGTTTCTAAGCCCCACGTGCAATCAGCAGTAACTGCAGTCAAGCTGTTTCTTTAACCAGCACATGCCTTTTCATCCAGCGGTGATGCAGAATTGAGGCTATCTAGGTATTAGCTGAATGAATTGTAAGGACTCTTCCAAATATTCTTTCTCTGTTAATTGCTGAGTTCAAAATATTTGTTTCCTGAATTGTTATAATGCACTAGTTTTCACAGTCTTTCACTGTAGACAGCATCTTATCTTACAATTCCAAGAACAGTTTTCAGCTTGTCTTTAACCAACACTTTTTAAGCCTTCTTTGTAATACAGATAAAAGCCATATAGCCATAAGGAGAAAAAATGTTACATTTTTGTTCTCATGTAATTAGTATAACTTATTTTTCTATACTCTTTCAGAAACATCTGCTTAGCTGTCTCATTATTATTATTATTATTATTATTAATATTATTTTCATGTGTTTCTTTGGAAGGGCAAAGTAATTAAAATGTAGCCCCAGATTTCAGTTTTTTTCCAGAGGGAATGTTTTCTGATTTAATGTCTAATGTTTTTGTTCAAGTAAAAATGAACCCTTAGCTCACGTAAACTACAGAATCCAGAACTGTTTTCTTAAGGTGCCATTATATAAATATTAGACTGTAATAATTAGAATAATGGAATGTAATTTCCCTTTTCTTTTTGGTAAGGCATATGCTTTGAATTTAAGACTGCTGTTGTGCTTGAGTGATCCTGAAGTGATGAGGTTACAGTTCTGGGTGAAAATTATGATGAAGCCATGGTGCTCTAAAATGGAGAAGAAAAAAAAAAAAAAAAAAAAAAAGAAAAAGTTTTAAAATGAGAACTAAGTTGAAGGAAGGCCAGTTAAAAAAAATGTTTTAAAGCTAAACAAAGAGAAGAATNTTTTTTTTTTACTCTTAATGGGACAAAATATGACTACAGTAATTCATCTGACTAATAATCAGAATTACATACAGCAGATAGAGTCTTATTAATAACAAGTGTTAAAATGTACGATGTATTCATGTAGTAGTAGTCCTACTACTAATGATAATAACAATCCCTATTTCTTAACGTCCCTCTCTGGGCGCTTCTTGGAATCTACCAACAATTTTTGGTCTGACCGACGAGTTGAATTGGCTCAGGGGACGTACTGAATGCCGTGGCTGTCTCAAATGGGGGAGCCTCTCCCACCGGCGCGGGTGGCAAGAGCGAGGAGGATCAGGTACAGAGAGAAGGGAGGGGGCAAAGAGGAGGGAGAGACAGAAAGAGCTTGTCAGCAGCAGGGAGCTGCGAGATCAGCTCAGGTTCTCATGCAACCTCCTCCCAAGAGCTCATGCTGTTGTCATGATATAGAGTCATGGTTCCCAACCTTTTTTTGACCTCAGGATGACTGCCTCTCCTTCCTTGCAACTCTCCATGTATACAGGGGCAGGTAGAAAGGAGAAATAGGGGTTGTCTCTGCTACCTCTAAAAAGTGGCCCTTTGCAAGACTGTGTTAGATTCCCTATTAGAAATACTGCTTTAGATCACATAGAAGCAGGGGCATGTATTGAAGGACCATGTTGTCCTTCAGTTACTCTTTAAACCTGTGGAAGATACGGGAAGTAGACAAAAAAAATCCTATTGAGGTTTTGAACGGCTGAATTTTCTTCTTTGCTGTCCAACGCGTTTACCAGGCCAACCTGATGTAAGAAGGGCCCCTTAGTCTAATAGAAAGCTGCACGAATGTTTCAGTTCTCTATGAGAATGGTACACTGCAGAATGAAAGAGCCATGCAATAGTGATATTACACCATTTTTAATCGCTGGCTTTGCCTTAACATTTGTGGCATAAGTGAGGGGTTGTCAGAACAGACAGGAGTTGCCAAGAATACTTAATTCTCTGTCATTTTCTCTTGATCCAGACCCATGCAGTGAAGAAGGGAGAGGGGTGATGGCTGAAAAACAGTACTCTTCAGTCCTAAGAAGTGCAGGCTCATCCTCCTATCTTGTGGATTGATTTTCATGGTTAGAGAAAGGTACAAGTGCTGTACCTCCATTAAAATAAATCTCTAAGCAAAATACCTTCAATAGTATAAATAATTAAACACTATAAACAAATGACAAATGGAACAGCCTAATAGCAGAGGATGTAGGACACTTGTACTGCATTAAAATAGATCTGAAGTGACTGAATTATGCTTTGTCAGGAAGAGAAGGATATCAATATTGTGAGGCAGACCCTAACCAATCCAGATACCACAGACTAAATTCTCCTGCCCAGGACTGTTCCTCTAAGACTGTGTCTCAAGTAGTGTAGGGAAAGTGGAGAAAATTGCATTGAGGATGCTCCGAAGCTGCTTTCAAAATTTGTCTCTGCCATCTGCAGCGTATCTTGTTGGTAATTTACACTGATACGCATTGCGCAAGAGTCTTTTAATATTGTCTTACATCCATGAGGTCATATTCCCTGGAGATGGCTTGCCAAAGGATGTTCAGTTTTCCATCAGTCCAGTCACATTTCACCACATTACA
This sequence comes from Fregata magnificens, assembly GCA_013389945.1. Lineage (NCBI taxonomy): Eukaryota > Metazoa > Chordata > Aves > Suliformes > Fregatidae > Fregata > Fregata magnificens. The sequence continues at coordinate 26,680 of WAAD01030617.1, forward strand.
ACACAGTTGTCTGTAGAAATGGCACTGTGTTATGTAGGTGACTTTTGCGGTCTCTCTAAGACTGATGCAGCTTCGTTAATGTAAAAGCAGTTTCACCTGCGACTCCGGAAGAATGTCTTTCCCAAAGCTCCCAGTCAATCTCTGCTCTGTTATTGAAAAGCTCCTATTGACTTGATGGCTGGCGTCATGTTTGGAACTTGGTCAAGTGTTAGACTGTCCATGCACGGCCCTTCCCCACCAGGCCAAATTTTAGGCATGCTGCAAGAAGAGGGAAGAGGAGTCTGGGGGAGGAGAAAGATGATAAGATGATGGGTACAATAAAACGAGGTTGAAGTTAATTCCTTTGTTACATATAGTGCCGTGAGGAGTGTTTTTTAAACATTTTCAATGAAGCAAGATGTGCTTAATATTTTTTTCGATCTTGAAGTTGACCTAGGAAATTCAATTACGCTGAAGCTGAGATGTCACTGCCGTACCTTTTAGCGGCTAAGCAGCTGAACTAGAAAACCAGGCTGACCGCGCTTCCTCCCCGTGCCCCCGTGTTACCATCTTTAACGTTTTGAGTGTGCCACCCTGTGGTAAAATTATGCAATAATTTCTTTTATAACTTGCAATTCTTTACATCGGCACATGTCACCATGTGACAACCTGGAGCATTCCACCCACTGGTGAACTCGTGTTATTAATTAATTATGCGCTCTTCTCAAGTTTTCTTTCTCTTTTCCAAAATATGCAGCGCAGGCGGTGCAATTTCCTTTGCCTCTTGCTGTGTGATATCTCCCAACATCACAACAGAAAAGCCTCATGTGCTCAGTTGAGGAGCTGAGGATCATTCTGGATTGATTTATTGGTACAGGTCTGTTTATTCACATGACTAGGCTGACGTGAAGACACATGTTATATGATGTCCTTTATGTGTCAGTTTGGCTTATTAAAACTCTGTGATGGGAGCCGTTACTACAGGAAGATTGCAAACTCCCAATCTATCAGTATGAAGAAACAGGAAAGAGGACCCTTGTCCACAGGACATCAGCTGTCTGGAAACACCAGCGAAGGGGGCATTAGAAACTGAGATCTGCTGCAACTTCTAACCTTATCATCAGAGCTGCTTGGGTAATCGTCTTACTGCTAATTTAATGACAGTGAAGTTGACATTGCCCTTATTTTATGTTCATCAAAACACAAAGTGTGATTATTTATGTATTTTTTGTTGTTAGAGTTTTACACCATTTTTTCCCCCCTCTGATCAGAAGTAACAATTACATGATTAGTATTTATATACGTGATGGGTCAAGATTCACAGGGAGAGACAGCACTTCCTTGGCTGAAAACCAGACAAAATTTTAGGTATGCAATCTTTTCAGGACTGATGCTGATAAAAATCTTCAAAACTAGACATGGATTGAAAAAAAAATTAGCTCCAAGTTCAGTTTATATTATTCAGTTAGGTAAATTGAGAGATAAAGGGGTTGCTACCTGTAGAACAGAAGGAAGTGTTGGCAAGAAGGAAGATGATAATATAATTAACCCCTATGAGACAGACATAATTAGTGGTTGTGGGAGAAGTATGGAAATCATAATTTGCCATAAAACCAATCTCTCTGCTGAGTCTATAATGTTTAGTATCCAGTAATTATGAGTGTTAAGTTCTTAAGCTCAGGATCAAGACTTAAGAGGTCACAGATAAAGTGGTTATTTTGTAAAAAATAATTTCCTTTATTAATTTTTGGTAGGAGCACACACTGGTGAACAAGCTTGATGTTTTCCCCTACGATTTATACAAAAGCATTTAAAATTGTGTCATAGACCAAAGCTAATACACATTCATTGCATCTTTTATTTTGACGGAAGGCATTCATTATGGATTCATGTTGGCAAGTTTTGCATTCATGCCCTTGCAGAGCCTGGCTCCAACCTGTGCACGGCGGTCTGTCTGAGGCTTCCTGCTGCTGCTGAACGTAGCAAAGTTATGGGATTATTTGAAAGCAAGCTAGGAGCTCTGCTTGGGCAGCATACATCAAACAAGGAAGAATACATTCTTTTGGCAGCATGATTCAGGTAGTTGAGTGGATTGTAGAAAGATATAAAAATATTTGCTCCAATCAACAACCTTTTGGCTAAATAACTGCAGAATACCAGAGCTCTCAGCATAAACCACACGAGAAAAGCACCTAAGTATTGTTGTTCCCATTTTAAGAGGAATTGGGAAATGCAATAAATCACTTTAAGGTCATATAAAACCCTAAAAGGACTAGGGACAGAGAGGTTCCTGGTCCTCCTCTTTAAGCAAAAGAACATCCACTCTCCAACTGTACACCATGAAAGAAAAGTTAAATTCTGTTTCAGATGGTTTTTCAAGAAAGAGAGTTGTAATTTATCCATACTCATGTGTAACCTTATAAACACTGCTAATACGCAGATGAGGGCAAAGCTTGAGGAAGAGATCAGATTTGCCAGTTTTTACTGTTCCCCAGGTTCCTTAGGGGATTACAGAAATGACTATTTCATATTTCATTGATCAAAAGGAAAGAATATAAACATTAAGGGAAAAATTTTATAAAAACGCATTATAGTGCTGTGAACTAACCTTTAAAGGGAGAGCTACAAGGGTCACCTATTACATGGCAATGAATGACGGGCCTGTTACTCTCTAGTAAAGTTGAAAAAAAATAGGGTAGAAGAAACAGTATCAAACTGAAACATTTTCATGCATTCCTATCTCCATTTGCTTGCACTCATTCTAATTTGAAACAAACTTTCTCTTTTCCTGTGGAAAGTGCACAGGGAGGTCAAAGCCCCAAACTGACGCTGGGAGTCTGTACAAGGCCCGGATCAAGCTCCCAACTCTCAGGGCCCTGAATGTTGTCACAATAAATACGGCATGATACTGTGCATAAGGGATAGGTACTGACAGTTTGTAAAGCATTTACACTAGGTTTACTGGAGCCTTTTGTTTATCAGCCACTGCCAAGTTAGGACTCCTGTGGAACACTCAAACCTGCTCTTTCCTCTTAGCCACTTTGCAGTTTAACTCCTATAGAGAAGATGATGGTTTTATCTTAAATACACAGTGGAGTCTCTCTTGGCAGGGCTTTTATCTGTGACTCATGTAGGAAAAATTAGCTCCTAGGATTTAAAAAACCCCACCAATTACTTTGACATCCCTTTAGATCTTAAAAGAAGGACCTACATTTTTATACACTAGAAAGGTTTCTGTATAACCTGCAGTGTATTTCTGCCCTTTAGAAGGGCTGTGCTTTTAAAAGGAACTTCCAAAGCAATATGAATTTCGCCTTTGTCATCTTATATGGATTAAACGTTCCCCTGCTTCCTCTTAGATCAACTTACAGATACTTGGTTTTCACTCCTGTTTTGTGCTTAGCTTCTAATCACTGTTTTAAAACTGTAGGACAAAAGTTTTAGACCAAAACTCTGCTGTACTATGTTTTCCTGAAGTGCAGGTCTGTACAAGTCAACCTTACCCTTAGATGTCACATCAACTTGGAGTGTACTTTTGTGGAGTCGTTAAATATTAAGTCTAATGGCATCAGCTGCTTTAGTTTACTGGTTTGCAAAGCAAAAACTTTAGTTTCATTCCTGTGATGTCATTACAGCAGTGTGCCTACTTGATCTTAAGGACAGACACACATAGATACATTATACATCAAACTATTACTGATCACACAATTTTCAAAAGTATCTACTCTTCTGAAATCGCCACAATTGCTAAGCACAAGAATGCAGAATTCCTTAATTACTTGTGACATAGGTAGTATTTACCAGACAAAAAATACAGCCTAAGCAATCCACACGAGAACCTCGATAAACTATCATTGCATGAGTTTTGCATACTAAGAAAGCATATAAATGAGAAGACAAGGACCATACCCTTCTGCCTCAAAGGCAGAACTATTTGATTACATAGTAAACTGAAGGAAAACATAAAGGATTAATAAATGCTGTAATAAGTAAAAATCATGCGAAGAGGTAGTTGATATGGCTTCTCCTTTTTTGGTATCATCTTTGCAACTATAATTAGGAAAAATATTAGGAAGTTAGGGTGGCACTGCTTTTCAATATCTTGGGAGGAATAGAAAAGTATTTCAGGGAAAGCTGTAGTCCCGGTTACAAGAACAGTCATGTGCCTACAACAGAATTACCATATTAAGGCTGTAACAAAATTTGATTGTCAAACAAATCTTGGGAAGTATACATTTTGGCAAATAAATTTTGTTTCCCAAAATATCATAGATAACACCCTGAAGTTACATAAATCAGATAATCTAGAATAAAACACCCTTGCAGGTATGCAGATGTTAAACATTTTTATCGCTGCAATTATTTATGGCCTGTACATGTGATCATAAGTGGTATTTTTCAGGTTGCCAAAACTGGATAACCTTTACTTCACTGATTGATGACAAACTACACTGAAATATTTTATATGGATTTATTTCATTATTCCAGCTCAGTCCTCAATGGATTTTATGTATTTCTCATAGGCATCTTCATTCATCAGTTCATCAAGTTCAGCAGGGTTTTCCACAGTCATCTTGATAAGCCAACCTGTAGTTAGGAAATTAAAAAGAAAAACAGTTGCTAATATCCTACAAGAAAGATTTATTCATGTTACTGCCTTAGAAAAGTACTCCCGGTAGGTACACAAGCCCTGCAACACTGGTGGAATCAACAGGACTTCTTGTGCAGGCAAAACAATGTTTCAGTACTTTAAAAACTGAACAAACAAACAACCTGTCATAAGAAATGGCCTTTTGAGTCAGACCAGCTACCTAATTTAGTACCGTCTCTGACGGTGGCATTAAGGAGATGCTGTCTAGAAAGAGTAAAAGAGCCTGACCTCTTGGTATCATGAGCTGTTACAAGATCAAAAAAGAGAAATGTGATCGAGGGAAATAGATTTAAATTCAACCACAGTCTATGTCTGAAAAGAACACATTGTAAAGCAGCTGTCAGCAAAGACAAGACTACAATAAGACTTTCATGTTAAATTTTATTGGGCTTGAACTATATTCAATATATTCCATTTAAGGCTCCACACCATTGAACTGGAAGAACTAGGAATTGCACAGCCATGCGTGATAGCAAGAATCCAGGTGTCATTCCTTAATGAAAGATAAAAATGACATCTTACCATCTTGATAACAAGATTTATTGACGAGCCCTGGATTATCTGCAAGGGCAGCATTAATCTCAGTCACTTCTCCTGAAATAGGAGAGTAGAGTTCACTAGCAGCTTTCACACTTTCCAAAGCTCCAAACTCATCTGAAACACAGAATATGATTGAACACTTTTAACAGGAAAATACAAAGCGCTTTAGCTTTTTAGTCAGACGTTCTGGTGATGACCTAGGCAGTGAAGAACGATCTTGAGCAAGGAAAACTGTCAAAGAGATTGAAGTCACCAACTTTGTGACAATGATCGGCAGTGTTAAATTTGATGTTTATGCTCCTGAATTATTCTGGGGAACTTGCATAACACTAGCTAGCTGGCTACTACAGAAGGGACAGAAATGTCTTATATTTGGCTAATCCTTTGGCTAAAGCCCTACAGCATATGATATGATAAAGGTTTAGAAGGAACCACATCCAGCTCTTGCTGCAAGAGACCTAAATATGCCTTCTGTCTACAATTTAAACCTTTTTACACATAATTTGGTTACAAAATAGACACAGCCAAAATTTCACGAATCCCAGTTTTTTTCAGAAACACTAGCAAGCATTACATTTGCACTCACTGGAAAACACACATTAGTATTCAGAAGCACCACACTGGAATCACCCAGCCGCTCTTCCCTTTTTTCTATTTTGCAGGCAGTTATGGAAATGGTGCCTGGAGCAATGTTAGTCCAGAGTAACTCTAAGCCACAAGCAGACAAGACAGAGGCTGGAGGAATGCAGAGCTGTCAGAAGAGCAGATAGGCATCAGCACAAGGAATCAGAGAACAACATGTTCTGGGAAAGCTTGGAATTAGACTAAGGCAGGAACGGGTAGAAAAGAGAAGAACTAAACGGAAATGAAATTCCTTCAGATAAAACAAAACTACAAGTTGGTTAATTAAAACCCTAAACAGAAAGACCTTTTGTCTAACATTCGCCATTCAATGCGATGTAATAGATTTGGCCAAAACAGTTCGATACAGACCTATTCCACAAGAAGGATGGCAAAAGAAAGGCCTGCTACTTTACCTCAGTAAATCTACATTCTTGTTCTTCAATGTCTGAAGCTAACGACAATCTTTTCTTCGTACACTAGCGAGACAGCCCTCCATGTAAATACAGGAATAGGTTTTTCCTTTCTACCTGTTAATGCTCACTCTTCTTTAACATGGAAAATTACAGAACTGAATGATTAAGAATGTAAGAATTTGCACATCGCTAATGAGCAAAAACCTATGATTACAGTTGATACCCAGAAATTAGAGTCTGTATATTCATAGAAAAATTAGAGCTCGATATCTAATTAGATGTTCTCGTGAAACGCGTAACTGCAGAACTACAAATAAGCCAGCCTAAACACTTGCAAGTCCAAATCAAAGCATAAATATTTTAAAAACAGAGTATAGATAAAATGATTACAAAAATATATTTCAAATGTTTGATTTTTAAATAAATGTCTTCACAGTTTAATAAGCGGGTATTTTCTGCTACCATGCATGGTCTGACAGTGAGAATTTGAAATTAAAGCTGTCTCTTGTAGAAATACCTGAATTTATTCTGCATCCAAAAGATTTATAATGGTATTAATGAACATAAAGATTACTTCACAAAATTCATCTTTGCCAAGGGAGAGTGGGATGAGTACAGTAATAACTTCATTAGAAATTAGAGCTGAAACTTACCATGTTTACTCAATTTTGTCCCAATTTCTGGAAGACTACAGTAAACAACGTCTCCTAATGCTTCCTTAAAAGAAAAACAAAAGCATCAAAGCATACATTAAAGAAACTATACATAGCAGAGACCTGATACAGTAACTCTAGAATCACTGTATACAAGTAATCTCTGTCTCTAAATTTAGTTCTCATTCTTTAAGGACTGCGTATTTTTCACTTTTTCTTTTTAAATATTTAACTTGAAAAAAAACCTGTTTTGTTATCATGCCCCAAATGCCAAATTATTGTTTATCTATTACAGCGTTAATAACCCTCAGGCTGAGTTACAAGGTTTATACACAGATTTCTTCAGGCAGAATCTGCTGATCTTCTTAGCATCAGCTAGAGTAACAACAGTTTTAAAGGACAAAGTTCCCACTGATTTGAGGGAATTATCTTTTTGTTACAAAGCACAGAGGATTTACTTCCAGTGCGATTTGAAAGAAAACGCAATGATTCTTCCCCAGAGACACCGACAACTGGAGAGCTGTTAGCATACAGTTTGTCCTTACTGACTTAATAAGGAGCCTTATCACCATAAGAATCGGCTGAACAAGAATAGGCTGCCTCTTCACTGACAAATGTACCCTATCTCACAAAAGACTAGGGATCTTACAGAGTATTAGTGCTATTTACAGAAAACCGAGATTAGGGGAAATGCTGCTTGTCCTAAGAAACATTAATTCCACTTCATTGACAGCTTCTCTCATTAGATTTTCTTAAGTTTCCCCGTACAGTGAATCTTTATCCTGAATTTGCCTGTGACTACTCCAAATCAAGAACTTGCACGAGAACAAAACAAAAAATCCAAAGGAATTCCTATCCTAGAGTAAGAAATATATGCCTTGCACTAAATAGTGCATAATGTCTTCTTCACATAGCCACGAACTCCTCAGGCCTATAAGAACTGAAGTAATAAAGGAAGTTTTAAATTCTGCTGAACCGTGAAGTTTCTCACCAAGTTCAGCTCTCCATAGGCTCAATCTGAAGTGATTAAGAATTTATCAGAATGCTGAAGCAGCATTCACTTCACAAATAACATGATAAATCCAGGTCCAAAAATCATGCTCAGTGTATAGCATATGCAATTAGAACAATAAAACCCCGTAACTGTCCAAAGAGCAAGGACAACAGCAGGTATGCATAAATAAATATTGCAGACTTGGGTAAGGGGGAAGGGATCAATACCTGTGCAAAATTGCTGATTCCTACTGTTCCAATGCCATTTTCAACTGATATCCATTCATGCTTGTCTGTGAATTTGCGGGCTACAATGAAACAAACTTAATATTTCAGAGATAAGTGACATGTTGCTCACTTAAATACAATAACACATTTGCAGGCTTAAACTGTGGGGGTTTTTTACTGAGGTTAGTTTTGTTCGTTTTTCTTGGAAAATATTGTAAACAGCAAATACAATTTACAGAAGCATTTTGTTCTGCTCATGACATACTTAGTGACACGGTAGAAGCTCACTAGAGGCTCTGCTGAGAGTATTACTAGTTCCTGTGCAGTCATCTAGAGACTGATAAAGCACAGGAGCAAAAGGAGTAGTTATACTTCCAACAAAAGTATAAATCTAAAGCACATATGTGTACTTTACGCAGAGTTATGCATTTCTATGATAGCTTAGTTGCTTTTCAAGCATATTTAGTGTTTGTTTCGGACAACCACTTTATTATTCCTGGGAAGGCCAGTGTTAATGATGCATTAGAAACAGTGTCAGCATTACAGCATCTCATTCAGAGTACTTAAATAGAGCCATCAGCCGAAGTAAAAAAGTTGCAACCTAGCTAGCAAGAGTGGCTGATTCCCTTCCCTCCCCCTGACATTTCCTGTAGAGTCTCTTTCTCCCTGTTTAATGTTGTCACAGATCTATGTAAAATTAAGGCAAATTAATACAAGACAAATTAATAAGGCGACTCATACAGGCAACGGTTCCTTAAGAGAATTTGCTCTCTGTTAATGTAGTTACTGTGAGAAGAACACAGCAGTTATTCTGTCTAGTTTTAAAATAAGCATATTTAAGACCCTGTTAAGTCTTTTCACAGCAATCTTACAATTCTACATATGTTTTAGATCTGTAAGATTCAGGGCAGCTTCTACTAGCTTTTATTAGAAGCAATTCTTTTTATAAAGTCATATGGAAAAGCTTCAAAAGAAGTTTCCAATCAGGCAAGGGATGTTCCAGAAGCTGGAGAAGACAACTTCTTAAAGAGAGCTCCCTGTGTGATTAGTGCCAGAGTAGTACAGCTGGACCTTCCTTTTGAGTTCAAAAGGCTCCTCTCAGGCTCTTCCTTTAGGCTGGACTGCTTATACCCGCTAGAGAAGCTACACTTCTGCAAATCCTTGTATATTTTCTGAACTTGTACATGAAGGAAAACAGAAGTTCTCATTGTAGACCTGCTAAAATCTTTCCGCTTGTAAGTCAGTCATATTTTAAGCTGTTTCAATTGCAGTGATCCTCGTATTTATGTCCGAACACATTTAAGAGAAGCAAGTCTCAGATAAAATGGTTTGTGTTTGAAGATGGCCTAAGTTTTATAGACCTCAGCAGAGCAATACATGTTTTTGCAAGTACAGTACACAAAAAATTTTGAGTAAAATGCAAATATGAAGTATTTTTCCATTAATTATCACTCAAGAAACCCAGAGAATTTCAGCTAGCATTATTTATACCTACAAAAATCTCTCAGGACATGCTTTAATGAACAGAAGAAATCAAACGTCTTAAATCATTTTAGGTCAAGACATTAAACCCACAGGAATTTGATTGGAAATGAGTAATGAACCGTAAGAATGGAGAATGACACAGAATCTCAAACCCAAGCTGAACATTTCTGACATTACACATGTCACAAAGAAGCCAACCAATATCTTTTTATGTAGGATAATAATACTGTATAAAATTTGTTTACAAAGCAAGGTTAACAAAAAAAAAAAAAAAAAAAAAAAAAAAAAAAAAGAAAACCAGAAGACTTCCATGATCAGTTTGGAACACAGCAGTAAAACCTTCTCAGCGGTTACAAGAGCACATAAGCTTCTTGTAGGAGGAAAAAAAAAAAGTGAAAAATGAAAACTGCTAACCACGTTACAAAAAACACTGCAAATAAAGTAAAGGTCAAATTAAAAAGAGTTAATAAGTAATCTCAAATTTTGAACTTTGAGCTTATGTGATCAGCCCATTAAATAAATCAAATTAAACGAACATGAAATGTCAAAGCATACCAAATCTCTTCTGTGAGCATTCTTTTTCAGAAGAGCAGCTAAGTTTGCTCTAGCTTCATTCATTTCAACATGACTTTGGTTTCGGCTTAACTAGCACATTCTGAATTCAGACCTTCATTTAGTTTAGCCTGCCTCTATTAAATATTTCATAAATATATACCTCAAGAGTGAAGGAAAACTCACACCTCTACGGAGGCATACAAAATTTTTCCTCTCTGCCTAAAACAAAAGCATGATTTATGTTATTTCTTCAAGTTATATCTATAGAAAAACAATGGGTGTATTAAACAATTAGAATAGTGAAAAAAGCTTAGATCTTCACTCAGTTATTTTGCAAATAATAACTAATAGATGTTATTTTGTTCACTTGTAGCAGAAGGCAGTTAAACAGACAGGTTAAAAGACAATCGGGAAGGAAATTTATGATCTCTTCTTAGTGGCAGTCATTACTTTTATAACATATTCTCCTCCTCTTCTCTCCTATCTTTTCAACATTCCTGTCCCCTAAAGTACCACAGATTCTGTTTTACAGACTTCTGTGGCTAACTTTCCTTCAAAGAGAGCTTCAACAGCAGCAGGCGCTTTCAGAATTAACTACATGAAGTGCAAAATCGCACCGAGCACCGATGTGCAAGTCCATCTCCTGCCTTAACACTTCTGTAGCTATACTGCACAGGGGCTGGCGAGACCAAGCCAAGCTCCTTTAGCGCCAAACAGGCCCTGAAAATCTGGCTCGGGTTTCCTGGCAGCCCAGGCCAACCTAACTGCCGGGGCTGCTGCAGGCCGGCCTCCTCCGTCCACCTGTTACTGCTGCTGATGGTCCTCGCAGCCATCAACAAGCTGTTTCAGCACGACGATCCCAGGAAAAGCTATCCGCTTTTTTTTTTTTTGTCAAGTTCGTTTTGTCCACGCTCGGCCCACCCAGTGAATCCCGCAGCTGGGGCCAGAAGGGGTAGGGCCACTTTGCCGAAAACCTGCAGCATGGAGGGGAGGTTAAAAAGTTTTCTGCCAATTGATGGAGATGAACGAGCTCCTCACGGGAGGAGGAACTGGGAGAGCGTCAGCACCAGGACAAGGGACAGGGGAAACCCGCACTGCCAAAACCAAGGAGGCAGCGATTGCCCCCTGCAGCTACCCGCCCTTGCAAGGCTTCAGCCATCTTGCGAGGCTTCTCCCCGACTCCCGCACGGACACGCCGGCACCAGCGGCTGGAGGCGACCCGCCCGCGACCAGCGCGGCTCAGGGGAA
>WAAD01030617.1:38549-82026 GCA_013389945.1 Fregata magnificens
GAGGGCGGGGGCGGGAGCAGGCCGGCGGGCAGCCGCGGCGGGGCTGGGGCAGGGCAGGGGTTCCGAGGGGTCGCCATCTTTCCATGGCGCTTGCTTGGCGGAAAGCGAGTGGGTTTAGCCAAACGGTGCAACAGATGCTCAGCGTTTATTAAATGCAGATGCTAAGTCTACAGGAAGTACACGCGGGACACTTTATCTTAGGTTTGGCGTTATTTCCTGGCTAATACTCCGTAATAACATCAGGCAGCAACAGTTTATTGGTTGAACGCCACAGCATTTTAGTCAGAAGCCACGATAACCTAAGTCTAGCCGCTGCAGCTGATAGTTAAAAAGTAAATCTTTCACCCACAAAGTGACTTTTCGTTGTGGTTATCATTTAATCGTTGACAGGTTATTTCGGTTGATCATTAGTGACTGGCTTCTCTTCCTTCTTGCATTTAATCCCGAAGAAACTGAAAAGTTTCATTAGCATTAGATCAACAATCTCCTCTTCTTCTGACGCCTAAAATAATGAGAAGTAAGTTACTCGGATATGCAGACCAGAAGCAAATACAGTCTCCGCTGAAGCTGGAGAAAGTTGCAAGAGAAAATCTCTACTTGAGGTGAAATAAGCCAATTTAACTCCAAGCAGAGCACGAGTAACTGCCAAAGCAAAACATCATGCCAATGTTTTCATCCAGACAAAAGTCCCAGATGAGCATGGGTGAACATGGACATTACAGAAGTTTTGGCTCTGCTAAAGCCCACGGAAATCTTGCTACAGGAGCCTGGAGTTCACTTGCCAGCTACCATACAGCTACCAACGAGCAACCCACCATTTCTAGATGAAGTAAATGAGAAAAACTAAATACATCTTGTTTTCTATTGACCATATCCTTTGTTTTCTTCTCCCTGGGCTTTACACTGTAGAGGAGTTTTGGACAGTACTGCAGTACTAAGCTGGATTTCACACCATGCTATCAATAGCTTGAATGGGTCAGGCACTCACAGTGACATGTTTAAAAGGAGCTGTAAAGTCCTCCTGGAGTCAGTAGCAGTTTTGGCACTGATTTCAATGGAGCTGGGGCACAAGTCTAAGACTTTTTTGCTCGATTTAGTATGTGAACAGAAGGCTACAAATCAGATCTTGTACTAAATCTGAACAGGGACTCGTCTGAGCAGGAATGGACAACGTAAATCTGGAAAATCTGAAGTGTGCTTTATGAGTAAATGTGGACTTCTTAAGAGTTGGACCGAGTTTACATGGGTTTCATACAATGTTAGAATACCTAAATCATGAGTAAGCACTGCACAATAAATGTTAAAAACAGCAGGAGAGCTTAGATGAACACACCTGGTAGTGCTTCTGCTCCTCGCTAAAAGCAACAAGAATCACCGAAATGAACAGATTCAGTACCACAAATGTCATGAAAATTATGCAGGATCCAATTAAGAATGAGCCTAAAATTGGATTGTAGTCCAAGACCTGTAGTATTAATAAGGTAAAACATCATATTTTGATTGTAAAAAAAAACCAAACCAAAAAACCAAAACAACATACATATAAGCAGTTAAGACACAATGAGGAGTTTGTCTCTGAAAATCTCTGTGGCTAATTAATTATGCTATATATATTATACATATATATATATACACATTTTCTCCTTTAGTCACTTTCCTATGTTGATATGATACAGTACAAAGATGATAGAATGTTTTACACATATGGTATATGAATAAGGGCAATCTTGGGGGTTTTTTAAGTGTTTGCATTTGATTGTACGTGTATGAAAGTTTCATGTGAAAGTTGACAAGCCTGGAGATCTGTTTATCCACAGAACAGCTGAAGCTCCCTCATGACTCAGCTGTCAAAGTATAGGTGAACTCTCTGTATGCTTTTATTTAGTAGTGTCTGTACAAAGAAGCCCAGTCAGACTGTCACGGACACATGTCAACTCAGGGTTGTGTAAAAATCCAAACCCCTCATTTTCATGCAAGTGATAATGTAGGAATATATTTTCATGAGTGAAATGTAGAGGTGAAAAGCTTTATGCCCAATTACTGATCTTCAAAGCTACGCATACCCTGTTGGGTCCATGGTCTAAAAACATCCACCAGGGAGGACTTCACTGTCAGAGATGTCTGAGAACTAGCTTAATCCAGAGAGTCATTCAAAGGATATTGTAATATTTGAAAGAACTTAATGAAAAAGTCGAGAATAATAAAAACAAGTGTCACATAAAGTTCCCTTGTGGAAGGCCTTGCCTTTCTTGAGAAGCTGATGGATGTGTGTTCAGAACAAATGCAGGGCATCGCTCACATTTCTCTCTGTAGCTTTCTAAGGAAATTACTCAAAACTTTCAGTAGTCAATAAGTAACACATTTAGTTAAAATGTGAGCACCTTTCTCAGTGAAACATTCATTGTGAGTCTACTGATGGTCAAAATGGGATGTGAGGTGTATTTCACTCAGTGTCTTTTTCTTGTCTTGATGAATGCTTTAGGAGCCTGTGGAGGTTGCAAAATTAGTTTAATATCTAGCACTAATTGAAAGTATTTCTATTTGCTTGTTCAAAGCCTATCTGATAGCTGAGCTGCTAATTACACAGTGATAAACTTCTCAAAATCAGAGGTGGTACCTCCTCATAGTTGAAGGTTCCCAGCTGAAGACTGACCATGGTCTCCGCTGAATCAAAGAGAGTTTTGTAAGAGTAGAGCTTCCAGCCAAATATCAAGTTTGTCTGCAGAGGAAAGAAGGAATATCTTGTGTCATGATCAGAGTACTTGCTGCAAAATCAGCTAATGACTGCTGTATTCAGAGAAAGACCTCCTAGCTTGTCCTCAGAGCCATGAAGCTTTTTTTGTGTTTTGGGGGTTTTTTTTGTTTACAAACAGGGGAAACACCAGACAAGGTCACAGAAGAAGACTAACCTAGAGCTAAGAACTGGACTCACACTTTCTGAATGTCTTTAGCTGTAAGACCTTTTATCATGGATATGAGGATGTCTTATATCTGCTCAGCTTGCCACTAGATATGTAAAAAATCTGCAAATACATGACAAAATCATGAAAGTAATTTAGCCCACCTCCAAGGAGCAGATTTATCCCTGCATAATTGACCAAATTAATCATAGTCCCACACACTTGCCTTTCAGTGCACAGATCCTTCCAAATAGGCAACCTCCTTGTTTGCCCTCAGTAATCAAGGTGCTATTTTCTTCATTTATGTCTTGTGGACCTAGTGTGTTTGATTTAAATGGAGGCTGCTGCCGTCTCACCTTTTTCTCCGTCCCTCTGCCTGTTTCTTTCACAGCTCCATCCCTTGCATGATGTGACAACAGGCTGGGTCACGGAACTGATCTCATCACTTGTTTTACCTGTTAAGTTTGTGGCCACACCAGTGCCTAAAGCTACTCAGTTGCTAGGGTGTCAGTGCTGGAGGGCGAGATGAGGAACCTGAAATCAGGCAGTGTGAGACTGCAGCAGGTCCCGTTTGTCACAGGACTGCCCTTTGCAGGACAGTTTGGATTTGGCTCAGATGGTTTCCACTTTTTCAGTGATTTTGCAATTGAGATGTGCTGAATTTCCCACATTACTCTGCCAGAAGATTTACACAAAAAGTTTCAGCTAAAACAGTAAATACACATAAATAGTTGCAGTCCAATAATTCTTTAATCTCATTAGAATGAAAATATCATTTTATTTGCATAATAAGTATTCCTATAATAGGCAGAAAAGTAATTACTTCCCACTTAAAAACTAACCAAACAGAAAATGGCACTTGCTGCACTCTCCCCAATTTAAGCTTTATCCAGAAAATGATTTTTCCTGTACTTTGTTTTTTGTCAGACCTATTACACACAGAGAATCCATTTTTTCCTTTCAGTGTTTGTTTTTTGTACTAAATTTCAGTTTGCAAAGCACAGACAAGTGGATATTTTAACTTCTGTTTCACTTACACTGAAGAATTGGGCTCCAAGCTGCTAACCTAAGATTTAGATAGGCAGCTTTATTCAGTTTTACATTTCAAAGCTATGTTGCTTTCAGCATTCAGAAATAATTCATTTAACCTGACAGTACCTGGATGCAGACTGCAGGCAACAGAAACCACAGTGGTACTCACAGCAATGGAGTAGGCGAGGAACATGATTGCAATAACAGTGATGAATCCACAGATATCACCCCATGCCCTCCTTAGAGTTGAAGTGATCATGTTTAGTTTAGGGTTGAGCCTCAGGAGATGCCACAGTTTCACTGTGGAGAGAAGCACCAGGAACGCAATCAGGTAGCCAAGAACTGCATCAGCTCTTGCTGTTTCGTTAAAGCTTACACAGCTGTTAGAAAAAAAGAAAAGAGGTAATAGACCGTGCACACAGAAGCCTTTGAAGTGCATAAATGAGGATGTTGGAAAGGCCAGTCACTCTGTCCTTGTTTTCAATGCAGAGCTAACTTGAGTTCTTGCTTGAATGTTCCCATCTGTAATTCCTGCTGTGTGCACACAGAAAGCTCAGTTGTACATGGCAGTTTTTTTATCAGCACTAGCTAAACCTGAGAGAGCGTCTAGGCTGTAGCCCAAATGCTGCTCATTTTTAGCAAGTCACAATTTAAAGGCAGCTAATGCAAAATTACTGTCGAATTCTGACCCTTAGAAAGGAGGACAGGTTCTTCTATGCATATGTAGTTGAGAGGATGGGGTTACTGGAGCAGTGCAGCTAGCAGGATGCACTACCTGTGACAGGGTTAGCTAATTTCCAGCAAGATGTGTGAGGAGGTACTGTAAGGAATGAAATAAAAGATTGGAGGTCAGAACTATGATCCATGACTGAGGCGAGTCGAGTCTTAATGTTAGCTGAAAAAAACTTGGTAATACTTATATTTACCATTTGTAAAGGTAGCACATTGTACTTACAATTTTGTTTACAACAGAGGTGACCACAAAAAGCTTTTATAAACTGTGTATGCTAATATAGCACGACGTATACCTATATGAGATACGCATGCTGCATTAGCAAGAATGTAGCTGTCAGGTTAAAGGAAGTGTCTGTTCTTTCCTCTCACTCAGCAATTGCGAGGTTGCATCTGGAAAACTGAGTCCAGTTTTGGGCTCCCCAGTGCAAGGAGGACATTGAGTCCAGTGAAGGGCCACTGAGATGATCGGGAGTCGGGGTACAGGACATACAAGAGAAGGATGTGGGAGCTGCGTTTGTTCAGCCTGCAGAAAAGAAAGCTAAGGAGGCCTGTAATTGCTGTCTCCAACTACCTAGTCAGTGGTTATAGAGAGGATGCAGTAAGACACTTCCTGGAGGTGCACAATGAAAGGACAAGAGACAACAGCCACAAGTTGCAGCAAGAGGAATTCCAGCTGGACATGAAAAAAACTCTTTTTTTTCTCCCACAGTGAGAGTGGTTCAGCACTAGAGCAGGGGTCCAGGGAGGCTGTGGAACCTCTGTCCTCAGAAATGCTCAAAATTCAACCAAACAAGGCCTGGAGCAACCTGATCTAACCCCAAAGCAGGAGGCTGGAGCAGAGACCTCTAGAGGTCCTTTCCTTCCTAAATTATCCTGTGATTCTATGACCTATTTCCTGTGTGACCGTTTTTTAAACAGATGTTCTCATTTTCCATTCTGTATAAAATAAGCCATTATTGTCCTCTAACCAATGGCTTTTTACAACAAAGAATGAGGTGGCTTATGTACTATCTGGATGGATGTCCTGTAGCAGAAAGGCTTGTTGATTCGGAAGAGGGTGATGCAGATAGGGAACTAGCAGCTAGGCTAGGGAACTTGGTGCTCAAGTCTGCTGGATTTTGTTAGAGCAGTATCAGAAGAAAATCCTATTGCTGACACACATCTAAGCCCTGAAATACTTACATGCTTCATGTATATAGTCATATAGGGTAGCATTATCTAGCACAGACAAGCTGCTGTCTGGGAAGAGGAAAAATAGATTTGTTTCTGCATAAGTAGCACCAACAAAGGATGCACTAACTAGCGTTAGTACTTACTGCTCTTTGTGTTCCTGGTAGTAGCTGATGTCTCGGGTCCCAAGGATTGTCCGCTTCACAAACACTGACAGGGCACTCCAGCTAATCAATATAATGGCCATCTCCAGGAGATTCCACTTGCTGTGGAAGTATCTCCATCTCAGAGTCTTCATCAGTCTTCCCTGTGAAAAGAGGAGTTTTACTGTTTCAGTCTCATGACTCCGTATCGTACAATACACCTCTAAAGATTAGGGCTATCCCCTCTGCAATAAAGCAGACTACTGCACATCGATAAAACTACATCTTGCACTAATTTGTCATTAGCTTTCTCAAAAGAAGCATTCCAGCCAAATAAAATGTTGCCTTCCTATTATTTAATACAGATACACTATCTGATTCAATCTTCCATTGGTGCAAGTCAGCAGCAGCACTACTGAAATCAAGTACAGTCCTGAAGTTTTTGTAAGTGAAATAAAAACCAGACACAAGGGGATGCTGTCAGCTGAGCTTTCCATTCGGTCTCACCTGTACTATCATGTAGTACACAATAAAGAGGAAATAAATTACTTCTGCTGCAACCACAAAGATGTGGAGACTGTTGGTGTATGGGTAAAGCCGGACACTTTGCAGCTCTGCGCTTGTGAAGAAGGCCCCTAAAAAGCAAACAATTATTCACCTCAGTGCTCTAATAATTACATCTTTCTGATTTCATTCAAACAATTTAGTTCACCAGTAAGACTTCCGTACTTGCATTCACATCAATGTGAGACTGAATCCAACTATCAAACTAAGATTTAGACTTGATTATGTGGGTAGCCCTGTAAGTGTTCTTTGAAATTTTCCTCAAATAGGAATTTCAGGCAGTCAATGGCTTTTAGAGTGCTAGTGCTCTCTTGTATAATAATATGATATTAATCCCGGCAGGACTGAGTTTGGATTGGACTACAAATGCAGAAATGTAGCAGGAGGACCTGGAGATGTAAATCTGAATCTCATTCTAGAAAGAAAATGAGCTCAGCTTTGTGGCCTGGTTTGGGCATTTTCCAATACCAGGACAGGCCTGAGGGAGGCTACTGCTCAGATTAAACCAGAATCTAGTTTCACTGTTTTCTTTGTTGTATCCAGATTATTTATTATATGATTACACAGCTATATATTAGAAGTCTTCTGGAACAAAAATGAGACTCTCTTATTTGTACTTTTTGTCTTAATATTGTATTGATTAGCTGAAATGATTAGGAAACACCATTTTTCTTGTTCCTGTTGTGTAATTTTGGAGATTAAGTTTCAGTACCATGTTTTCTTCATCAGCAGAAGACCACAGCATAAGCAAACATAAAATATTCCATTACAGTCTATATTACTGTCATGTTACATTTTTCCTAAATGGTTTGTAAATTTGGTATTGATTCTGTCATTATTAGATTTATTAAAACACTTCTGTTTACTGAATCAAGAACTAGGTAAACATTGACAGCATGTAAATCTGCACTTGTAGGTGCATTGCATGCTGTCTTCAGAAATGTGTAACTTAAAAAAGGTTCTCACCTAAAGCATTGGTTTCAAACATCAGGGTTATAATGCAGAACAGGTTCACGTTGGCATTGTAGACTGTAAATTCAACAAACACTGCTCTTGTGAAGGTGTCTAGCCAGACGTTGTTGAAAAGGTACTGGAGAATTCTGCCAAAAAATGTATAGCCAGTTATCTAAGTCATACAGGAGAGAGAGACAGTATCACAGGGAAGATAGGCGTGTTTGGATATTATCATAGAGAAAGAGTAAACCAGAGGTAAGATGTTCAAGAGGACATCTGGTCTGTCAAGTCTGGAGAGAGGGGGAATTTGTACTATTAGTCTAGGTGGTAAGTTTCTTTTTGGCTCCTCTGGAGAAGCAGGTACCAGATATTGGCCAGTGCTAAACCTGAGATGCCTCAGGTATCTGATCATTTACCTCATATAGGTTCTTGTACAAATATGGATATCTCTGGCAACATATAAGTTATCTATAAATTTGGATCTCCACCCCTGTGGAATACTGCTTCCTGCTCATTTATCTCGGGTCTCTTATCTGCCAAATTCTTTTTGAGTCCTGGGTTTCAAGGCCTCATTTTCTATTATTTCACTTTAAAAAATATTCCCTCTTACTATTCATATTCATGCACAGGAGATTACTTTCAGTACAATTTCACTAATTCTCCTCTTTCAAGGCAGATGATACAAAATTGTCTGCAAGGATCTAGGGAGTAAAAACACTAAAGAGAGATAAAGAAGCTTCACAGATCTTACTATAACATGAAAACAGGCAAACATAGTTCAAGCAGAGTAACAAGATAAGATAAGATTAACATAACAAGATTTAGGCTAAATTATCTTCTCATAACCATTGACATCCCCTTAGAAAATTCAGTATTTTAGAAGTTAACAGCTAGAGTAGATCCAACACTGGATTAATTCATTGATGGGATTGTTTTACTAGTCTTTCAACATTATGTATTTCTGCAGCTTTGTAAATCTGGAATCCATGCATGTAAGTTAGGAGAAAAAGGTTCTAATTTTGGATCCTGGTTGTTACCTAGCAGGGAGCAAGATGATAGGAACATAAACCACAATGGTGGCACCACAGTAATATCTACAATATCCAGCACAATGCACAGCAGGAAAACTCAGGATGCAATCTGAAATGAATCTTAAATAGGGCAGAGGAAAGAGTATCATTGACGCTATGGCAGATACACTAATAATTTACAAGAGTACAAGCGGTACCTGGAGGCATTCTTAGGATCAGTTCCCAGGTGAATCACGTATCCCCCTCCCCTGTAGATGGCAAGTTTGCCCCAGATGGGGTGCCCTCTCAGTTTGGACTGACTCTGATACTGCCATGCTGAGCTCAAGTCAGAGGAGTTATCGAAGACCGAAGCATTCCAGTGTTCCCCATAATCTGATGTATCTTCTGTTTGTAGGGAATATGGAGCATGGCATTCCTGAATCACATGCTGGAGTTTGGGAGAAATAGGGCAGGTGTCTCCTTTCACTCTTACTTGGCGAATTCGAGCACTACCCACCAGCTTGGAATTGCCATCTGTAATGAATCCTAAACGGGAGATGGAAAAGAGAAGCATTGGCAATATGACAGAACTACTAATAATATTTCTTCATCTCATTTATGATTCACTCATGCATTAATATTTTGCTGTAGATTCTTTTCTAAAAAACTGTAAGCAAAAGTCAGGAAAATTAAGCCCTCGTGTTTATTTTAACTGAGTTCTTAGATAACATCCATAGATAACAGAATTCAGTATCACTTCCTATCTGTATTTTATACAGAAGGAGACTGAGGCCTGGAGGAGAAAAGTGACTTGCTGAGTCACACAGCAGAGTAGCTGTATGCAGTGTTCGCTTGGCCACAGTTGGTCAGTGCCTGTCGTGTCCAATGAACGCCTCTGCTAATGTATTTCAATATTTACTCTTAAATGTGAGCTGGAAATGGGTCATATTTATTACTGGATATGGCTAGATAGAAACATGGTGATATCGCATAATTAGCCTTCACATTGACCGAAGTCATGACCCCAACAGAGCACTCCTGAGGAAAAGCTTTATAGTGCCACCTATCTGCCATTCTTTTTTTGAATTATGGAAAGAATCACAGAATCACAGAATGGTTGGGGTTAGAAGGGACCTCTGGAGATCATCTCATCCAACCCCCCTGCTTGAGCAGGTACACCTAGAGCAGGGCGCACAGGACCACGTCCAGGCGGGTTTTGAATATTTCCAGAGAAGGAGACTCCACAACCTCTCTGGGCAGCCTGTTCCAGTGCTCTGTCACCCTCACAGGAAAGTTTTTTCTCATGTTCAGGTGGAACTTCCTGTGTTCCAATTTGTGCCCAACTTGTGTAAAACTGAGGCATATATCTGAATATCTGGAATAAGTAATGTAAAATGTGAAAAATATAAAATTACAGCGCAGAACGTTTGGTTTATATTAAAGACAAGGAAAATATCAGGGCATATTAAACTTGGGGTCAGGCTGTGGGGTTTTTGTTATCCACTAGTATTCATATTATAAGAATCCACACCCGTCTTACGCACTCACAGTTTCTTTCTCTGGTCAAATATGCATGTGCAAGTTAGGGAGATGTATAAAAGATAATGTTTCAGAATCTGGCAAGCTGAAGTAAAACAATGTGACTTTGTACCTTTATATGATCCATAAAGATTTTTGACTAAGGTAGTGTTTGCCCATGTGAAAAAATCCTGATAACTGTAGACATCGTGGAATCCATCTGTAAAGCTGTTCTCAATGTGTTTGTTTAAGTAGTAGGAATTGGGATCTCTCTGCCCATAGGCAACCAGTAACAGCATCCATAAAAACCCCAGATAGGCTGGGAAAAAACAAGAAGAGAGAGCACATGTGAGCTCAGAATTAACACTGCTGTTCAAAATAGATTGCATGAATGATTACTGCTGTCATCACTTATTAGGTTAAGGAGATGCTTTCCTAGACTCTGACTGACCGGTGCTAATGAATTTACCCAAGCTACTTCAATGTGCTGCAGTTTAAGCATATCACATTTGGAATACGAGTAGCGGTCGAGAAAATAAGTAGGAGGGCTGGCTGAACACCAATAGTAATGACAGCTCTAAATAAAATGAATAGTCTAACTTTGTCCCAAGTGAAGTTGGGGTAAGTTTTCCCATTGTTTTTAGAGGAAAGAAAACTGGGGTATAAATCGTTATCTATAGATACTGCCTGCTTTTAGAAGGATGGCCTCCATCTGCTCTGCTGATTTCAACTTCATTTAACTGTCAACCTCCTCCTTCTACCCTTTCTAACTTTTCTTTAACCTCTCCTGTGTCTGTAATGTGTTTCTTTACCATAGAATCAGGCCTTAGCCACACTTTTATCTCCAGCTAACGTTCCCACCTCCTTTCAGCTCCAACTGCCACTGAACAGCCTATCTCTACACCATAATAGCTGGCAGAAAGCTAAAGATATGCCAAAACCTTTTCACCCGAGAGAACAATATTTTCACTGACATAAAAATACTGATGAATACTACCGAGTAAAACAAGATAATCTACATATGGATAATACCCAGGATTTCTCTGATGAGGGCAAATGCTTTCTGCTCCTTCATGCAGCTGATTTTCATTTTCTCCACATCAGCTGCAGGAGGTGGCCGGTAAATATTGCTTCTACTGTCCCTTCGGGCTCCAAAGAGAGGATTTGAATCACCTGTGAGTGAGAGCAGTAAACCCTGGAATTAGTCAACAGATTGTTTCTTTGGACATTATAAGGAAATATTTCTATTTAATGCTTTCCCTTAGGAAGACCGGGATGTGATTTTAACCATTAGTATAGTAAGGTAAACAGGGGGGAGGGAAGGAGCTCACAAACACAGTGTGTTAGGTATAGGCCCAGGTATATCCTTCTAGGCCGAGCATCTCAGGAGGTGATGTATTCAGAACCTGAGACTGATCAGGGAGGAAGCTGTTGATCAGGATTCTTTGCTGTGCCCTAGGACTCCTGTCTGCTGCTATCAGCTTTTTTTGAACACTATTGTGATTGCAGAAGCCACTATTTGGTTTATGGGAGATAATTGTGGTTGTGGAAAACTATGTATACTGAGGACTTTCATATCATAAGACTTAAAGAAGGTGGGAAATTTCCTTGAGAGAGAGCTTGACTTTTAGGTTTGCTTGTCAGATAAAGATCTACCCATCTAGATGAAGAGTGCATTTTGCACTGGGTCACGTGTTTATTTTCACTAGGTTGTGGAATAGTTACCGGTTTTGTTGCAAGCCATGCCATGAATACTGAGATGTCTGCACAGAGCTGAAACCAGCCTCCTTGTATATCTGGTTTTTCTTATGTCTGACGTGAGAGCTAAAATATTTAAGCATGGTTACTGCACACTAATAGCACTGATTTTGAGTATAATGGCTTCAGTCAGTTTGCGACATTTTATTCTTTTCTAGATGTTCCTTGAATGTTGATGGAGTGAAAAGTGATTGGCTTGTACAGTTCTTGATCTGGTATGAATCAATTTAGGAGAATACTTCTTTTTTTCCTGACATAGACAAGCCAGGGATGGAGGGAAGGAAGGAGTCAAATATCAGTATCCTGGCAGCAAGTAGGTCCTCCAATAACAGGGACAATCTTACAACAGGGCTAGGGGAGATTGTGCACATATTCATATTTGCAGAGGTAAAAACATATGGAAAAATATAAACAAGGAAGTATTATTCTTTTGATCCAGACTTCTTCTATCTTTTTGATCTTGTGGTCTCTTTCATTAAGTATTCTGCAAGTTTTATCCAACCTAAACATACACCGGTCTCTATATTTTCTCTAACTGGCACAAAATCAGTTGTTTAGGTTTGTTTCCACTTCCACCTTGATCTTGGGAATGCTAATGGGTAGGCACATAGTCATAGCACCTGTGGATTTAATGATTTCTGCTAATGTTGTCAGCTAAGATTCAGGTATATAAAGATAACCACTGAAGTTCTCAGTTGAGCTGAGCACTCCAAAAGCTTGGAGAATGCTTCATTTTCTTCAATAATTTCTCACTTTTCAGACAGTTACCTGGTGCAGATAAAGGCCCATCAATAGCTGTGTTTTCTTCATCCTCATGTTCCACCTTCTTCAGAACCAGAGCAAAAAAAGCAGCAAATCCCAGCACCTGGAAAGAATGAGCTATAGACTCACCATATGCCGATTTCATATAAAGAAGCTCAGGCTTTGACCTGGATCCCTTTGGATCCAGGGGCTGCAGGAGAACAACTGTGCTTTGGCTTTGTTGAACTCATGCAGCTGAAGCTCATAAACAAGAGAACAGTGCACAGTGCTGGGGTCTATCCAGCTAAACTAATTTTGCCATATGACACATCTTCCCTGGTCAGAAACCTCATTACCTGTTAAACTGACAAAACAAGGGAGATGAAACTAATGGAGTTGATGTCAACAAAAGACAACAGAACTCTGTAAAGCACCTGCTAGCTCTTGTTTTAAGGGCAAAGACTTCTCATTTTACATGTTAAATCCTGTCATTCTTTAGAACACATTACATTGTCTTCCTGAAGTGATAGTAGAATGAGTTCATATTGGCCAGTGGTTGTATTTCTGAGGATCTCACCTTTAAGGGCTGTGTGATGAAAAGACTTTCCAAGAAGGAGATGGCCATGGAGATCAGCCACTTGATGGAGTTCTCCTTGCCATAATGCAGTCCATAGAGCATGGTAAAGAAGCCAGATACACCACTGGTGGCTGCAACAAGGAACCAAGCAATGAAGACGAACCACCAGGGCAGCCCTTTGGAAGAAGAGCTTTTCTTGCCATTGCCAGAGAAGCCTGGAGTCAGGGACGACCTTGAGAGTCAACCAGAAGAGAAAAAATCAGTCTGCAGTGGAAGACAAGCCAAAATCACAGTCTTTGGGTTCGGTGGGGATAGGCAACATCTTATGATTTAAAATCTCAATTGAAATATTCTAAATTCTTTTGACTAATGCAGTTATATAGGATATATGGATAGCAAAAAGTACAGTGAGCAAAAATATGAGGAAATGTGCAGAGATCAGCTAAAATCAAAACAAACATGATGGGCTTATTTACTCCTCAGTTCATGCATAATTGAACCTCCAGTAGAAATATTGACAGATAAAACCGTGAGTGCATTTTAGCTGCTGGATACATCTCTTGTGATCACCATAAAGGCCAGAGAGATAATTAGTGGTATTGTTTTCAGTATTTCCAACTTAATTATCATATTTCACTGAAATATTTTTGTCTACTTATTAGTTTTCCTTTATCCATACATTTTAAGAGATGTCTGAGACTTTGGAGCTCAGTGATTATCTCAGCCCTTTACTATCATATGGCATTGTATTGTAACATTCAGTTTTGAAGGCAAAAATGACAAAGAGCAATGATCTGTCATTATTGCTTTTGTGTGCCGTTTGCAGTGCATTGAAATTTCTTTGTTGCTCCTGTAATAGTATAATAGTAAAACATGTTTCTACAGCTATAATAATGGTTATCTAGCACATATTAAGCAGTAATTTGGGCTCCATCATCCTGACCAGTTTTGAATTCATGACCTGAATTTATTTATACTGAGAACGAGATGAGAACTAGGTTACCTCTCACTGATGGATGCTGACGAGCAGATCCGGTTCTCCAGGAGGTTCTTCATGTGCTGAACCTGACAAACAGCTTGTGTGTAACTCTGAGGCACCTGAAATTTATGGGGCCCCAGTAATTCCAGCTCCATCTCTACATGCTGGAGTTGCATGTACAAGCAGCGATTGTAATCACTGTATCTCAGTTGCTCACACATTCCCTTCTCTGGAGTTGGGCTTCTTGTTTTTTCTGCAGGTAAAGAATTTTTTTTTTTTTTTTTTTAAAGAAAATCAGCATAGCTGTCCCTAAATTAAAATACTGTTCAGTACAAAGGTTAGCAGAACTGGAGGTCAGGCTTTTGAATGTGGCAAAGTGAAGAGTGACATTGGAAGGGACATGTAAAAGCAACTTTAGTACTAGAGCTTTAATGCTTTTCTGCTGGAATGGGCTGGAATTGTTGCCAGGAGGCAACTTAGTAAGACAGAGGTCCTAAAACTTTAATAGAGAAAGATAAGATCAAGTGCTAATTTGTTAATAGTTTACCTGTGTAATTAGTATCTTGGTACACTCATTGGAAAAGCCAAATGCAAGTCTTGACGAAATCAGTGGGATTGTTTACTCATATATTATTGTTTAATTGAAAATAAATTAATGCCTAAGTTAAGAGTCAGACTGAAAGAAACAACAGCACAAGGCCAAAAAGAAAAAAGGACAGGACAAAAAGGCTGTGGAACAACTGATATTTGTGAGTCTTTATACCATTAGATACAGATCCTGCTCCCAAGCGAGGCTGGTAGCTAACATTTAATTCTACAGCATAAGAAATAGAAATTTCACAGTGTCTTTACTCCATTGGGCGCTCAGTGGTGCACAGTGAAAGGTCAAGAGGCAATGGGCACAAATTAAAACAGGGAAATTCTGTCTGAACATAAGGGAAAACTTCCATATTGTGAGGGCGGTTGGGCACTGGAACAGGTTGCTCAGAGAATTTGTGGAGCCTCCATCCTTGGAGATATTCAACATCCGACTGGAGATGATCCTGGGCAACCTGCTCCAGCTGACCCTGCTCTGAGCAGGGTGGTGGACTGGACAATCTCCAGAGATCCCTTCCAACCTCAACTATTCTGTGATTCTGTAATTGCCTTTGAGTCAGAATGTAAGAAGAGCTTGGGTCATCACATCCAGCATTACCATCATTTTCACTACAAAGGTTTCAGTAGGCGCGTCACATTCTGTTGTTTACCTTGTATATCCATAGCACCTAATGTGACAATTATAGGGTCATCCTTCTTTTTGCTCTCATCATAAAACTCTTGCCCAGCTCTGTTCTGCTGGCAGATGATGTCCTCAACCAATGCCAAAAGTGTGTTGATGTTAGTTGATTTTCCAAGATCTGATACTGAAGTGAGAGATGGAGTCTTCAAGGCTTTAAAGAGTGAGTTGGCAATTCTTCTTATGTCCTAGAAAAGACAGCAGTGACTCTGGCTGCAGTGACTTAAGCTGATGTGATCTGAAGGCACCACTGGCTGGGGGCTACACCAATTGCCAAAATCTCCAGAATGGATAAGGATAGCATATCCTACAGTGCTGGATGTGACAGGCAGATTTCAATGAGTTCAGCAAGACAGCTCTCAGGATTCAAAAATACAGCTTACCTGCCTGAGGACCTAAGCTGAGAAAGATGGGATCTATGATACCTTATATTTTCACTGTCCTGCTTAATGTTTAGTTTAACCCCTGAACATCGTGATTTTGATCACACATAATAATTATGCAAGGACTGGGGTGTACACAGGCAGATCTTAATGAAGTCAGGGATTCCATGTAGATGGGTAAATTGAGTGCTTTGCACCAGTGCGTAATTGGCTTTTCGCTTCAGACAAGCTGAAGGGCATCTGACAGGGAAGATTTCTGCTGTTAAACTGGGGAGGTCGGGTAGTGCATGGCAGCAGAGGGCAGTGCAGGACTCACTGGGGAGCAGCCACAGGGACTTGCCTTTATCACAGCCTCTGGAGTGAGTGAGGCAGCCTGGGTGACCTGTGGGGTGGGAGGTAGGCTTGGGGACACTCGACCATTCTTTCCCAGCTTCTTCTCTCTCCCCTGTGTGGCTGGCCGGGATCGTACGTTCCTGAAGATCTGCACAATGAGCAGGTTGATGGGGAACATGAGGAGAGAGCTCTCAAAGCCAATCATCACTTCCTGCCACGTGAACTCGATCTTACCTGTCAAGATCAAGCAGAGGGGAGGTTAAAAATAACCCCAGGAACCATCAGATCTCTCTCTTGTGAAAAAGCCCATTTGTTCAACTGTCCTGCTTCGAGATTCTGCTGTCTATCTATTTCCCTGCCCAAGCAACGGTGAGGATTGTTACCCAAATCCATTTTCTGCTCAGCTGGATCCTTTGGCACTCCCCAGAACATGATGCTGGTCAGCATGGTGCAGAGAAGCAGTGAGAAACAACATGACACGCGCTGGGCTCGTGTGAAGGAGCTTCGTGGGGAGCGGCTAAAAACCGAGTACCAGATGTGCCCGTCCTGGAAACCCTTGGAGGTCTTCATGAAAAACAGATTGCTGAGAAGGAGGAGAGGGAAATCAAATGGATACTTAGAAAGGAGAGAGAAGAATAAAGCTGTAGTTCGGGGTCCTGATCTGTTCATTCTTCTAGGCACAATCAGAAGAAATAATAACTATGCGAAATTACCAAACATGATGGTTTGATTTGCATTGAATGGTCATAGCTACTTATGTACCTTCCTTCTGGCCACCCCATGGAGGGAAAGCTAACCATAAACAGTTTCTATATAAATTGTTAGGGAAATTACACATAAGAGAAGATGCTTGGGTTTCTGTAGGTCTTGTCAGGCTATCCTTCTTTAGCACCAATATTTCCAGTGTGGTATTACTGTTAGGGAAACAATCAGACTTACTTAACCATCCTTCCGCTTTTCCTTGTTCAGAGCCCTTTGAGAGCAATGGAAAGACCTCCCTTGTTTTCATTTTTGTCTAGGGGTCTGATCTTTTTTGCATACTTGCTTTTCTAGACTGATTGCTATCAAGAGTAAAAAAGTCCATAAAATAGAAGGTACCTGAACTGCTTCATGTCCTGTTCTGTAGCTACTGGGAACACTTTATCTAGGACACATTCTCCAATATCAACGGCTAGCCAAGAGTTACAGAGGAAGTACCATTTCTGATCCTGTGCCAGATCATGGACCAATACTCGATTCACATACCTGTCAGAAAAACATACAGGGCACATTCACATGTAACTGAGTGGTATGAAATTCAGGACTCGACAGGACTATGGAGGACAAACTCTGGCCTTTGGCTTCTTAGGTTGTGTCTAAACTGTAAGGCACAGAACACATCCCATCCTGTACTGGACACAGGATATGGGAAGCACTCCTGGTCCTGCAGTTTAGGTTATGATTTGATCTATTAATATGCAAAAAATGAGAAACTAACACTTCTTTCCTTTCTAGAACTGTCGAAAGGATAATCTTCAAGTGCTAGAAAAGAAAAACTGTTATCATTATAAAAAATATTTGTAGATTTTTACTTCCCAGGATCTCCAGATCTCCACTTACCAGGATGGACTGTCCCCTGAATTATCATGCCACAATCTAATATTCTGCAGTTCCCCAAGAGGGAAGAAGGTACAGAGTAGGAAAACATCCACTCCTCCACGTTCAAAGACTGGTGTATCAGGATCAGTTAGATGGTGTGGCTCACTCTCTCCTTCCAGCCCATAGAGGGTGAGAGTCACCTGAAGAATAAGATGGCAAAATGAAGAGTTGCACATCTCGATCCTATGTATGATTATTCCTCTGGCGTACTCTTCCTGCTTTCATGAAATCTAAGGACTTTCTGGCTTAGATGTTGCATTTGAGCCGTGCTGTTTAATAGCCTTAGGTGCTCCATAATTCATCCAGTTTGCTCAATGAGTGCATAAACTGTCTTACCGCACAGTCCCATTGATACCTTGGAGGTTGTGGCTGCCCCACGGCGGTGTCCTGTAAAAACTGTCACAAGATAACGATACTGAGCAAAGGGGTCATTGTCTTCCAGTACTGTGATTTTCACCTGCAGAGTGACACAATACAAGCAGCATGTTAGCTATTCTGTAAGTATGGATTCCTTAAAGCTGTGGATAGGACTTTGTCATCTTGTGAACAATGCATATACTTACCAGTAAACAGAGAGTTACAGGGAAGGGAGTGGGATTGGTTCAAGACTTCCTATTAAAACAGGCTAGGCAAAGTGGGAATTGGCCTAAATACATTCAGTCTTTATTAGCTGAAGACTTACTTTGGCATCATCCTGGATGTCTTTCCTTCGAGCCCAAATAACTACAAGCACATATATTAGAAGGATGCATCCTACAGTTGTCACCACCACAGGGTTGTCCACAAATGTACCAAATAGCTGTGCAGTTTTGCTAACATCTATGGCATTGGGTATGATGAAGAAGGAGCTCCCAAAGAAGGTCAGATGGTTGCAGAGGCACTGTGTGCTTCTAGGATTTGTTTTTCGTCCTACCTGAAAACCAGAAAAATTTTCTAATATAACATTTGGCTTCAAAGTGTTATATAACTTACCAAGCAAATAAAAAGACAATGCTGAGATTGTTAAGTTAGTGTGGAGAGCTGCTATACAGAAAAGATTTGTGCTAGTTCCAATAAGGAATATTAATTCTAATGTTTAGCCAGAAACACGCATTATAAAATAATACAGCCATGTCAGACTGCTTCCATTTCTTCTTATATGAAAGCTCATTCCAAGAAATTGAAATGGAAATGTCATTTGAAGCTTAGTCCGGTATGACTAAACTTGAGTTTATTAAAACATCTCAGAATTACCTTGTTTTATGGTGTGAGTTCAATGTTATAATTTTACTACAAGATGGTGGTTATAAGGGCTGGCTTTGAAGTATATAATATAGTTATTGTTTTGTTTCTCTCTACTTACATGACATCCATAGCTGTTCCAGTTCCCCTGGTGCTCATCCCAAAATACACAGAGGGATGCGAAGCAAGTGACAGCTATAGTTAGCCTGTCATAGACCGTGGAATCCGTTCCCATATCTTGTAAAACCATGAAATAGTAGGTTCCCTCTCCAAAAATGAGTTCTTCTGGACTAAGAACCCAGGTGTTTGTCTCACCTTGAACATAAATATTTTAGTTTCAATGTATATATAGAAATGCTAATTCAGAAGTATGCAGCTGTATTGCATATAATAAAATAAACAAACTGAAGAAATAGGTATGAAATCATTCTTAGCAACTCATTGTTCAAAGCATCCCACTCTTTGCTCCTGTTAGTGAACACTGCATACTAGAAATTGGAACTCTGAAGCATGACAAATTGAAACTCCTTTGAGAGGTTTCTTTTCAGCTAGACATCTGAACTCATGGTCAAGGCTCATTCTGCAAATATGGATGTGCTGTAAAGTTGTGGATGAGCCCTCCCCATACTGACTGCCCTTAATTTGCTATGGGTGGTGAAAGTCTTTTGGTTACATAAGCGCAGAATGCAGAAGTTCGTGGGTCACTAACAAGTTTTCTTACCTCCAGTAGTTTTCTTACAGAACAGATGATTTTTCATATCATAGTTAGTTTCATTTGGACGATAACCATACCCTAAGTAGAGTATTAGCGGAATGTCATGTTCAGATTCCAGGTGAATCACTATAGATGTGTTTTCTGAGGTGACATTGACTTGGAAAGAGCTAAAATTGCCCAGATTCAACAGAATCTTATCTTCCTGAGTTGTTGAAAGCCTTGGTAACATTATCTGTTTTTAAACAGAGAGACATAACTTTAAATACACAATAAAGCCACATGCTACATAATCTTTTTTCATAACATAGGGAAAGCATGGCCAGCAAAAATATTGGCTTCAAAGTAATTTTCTTAATACTGTCAGCTAACCTCTGAAAAGTTCATCTGAAACCTATGTAAACTCATCACAAAGTCTGTGATCCTTGGTGCATTTCTGAATGAAGAGCTGAGATTATAACTGAAACATTGGCTGCATGAAGTGTGTATATGAATGTTTAGATGTCAGCTTATACATGGGCTAGGAAGTCCAAACAGTAGTAATACCAACATACAGTCGTTGGATGATGAAATCAGACTTTACATTGTGTTTCGGGATGACTGTAATCTGGAGTCTTTTTCCACAACCATAGGCACTCTCACATCCACTTAAATGAAGAATAAGATACCTCTTTTTTAAGAAAAGGTAGAAATATTTATTTCATTCTTCACATCACACAAATCCCTCCACCACAAATGCAGACACCGTGACCCCATTATATAATGTAATGAACACTACCACCATTTGCAGTCACCTCAGAAGATGATAACACAAATGACAGTTCATTAACAGAGAAAGGAAAAACAGGAAAAGAAGTAGAGGGATAGAAAATAGTGGGTTTACCTCAATGTTTTCTTTGAGATTGCTGACTGGTATGATCAAGCCATCTAGACCAGTAAGACTGAGACCTCCCACTGTTCCATTGATGTCAAAACTGGTGTCGCTGGAGGAAAAGGGATTCATGGCAAAGCTCACCATCTGTTAGCGAGACATTATCAATCAGTTTTGAGCTATTGTCAATATTTCATTATATTCACACTCTAAATTTCTGAATAGTGAAAGCTTGAGCTCAGACCCAAACTGTACTCAACTTAAAAGAAGCCTGCATCCAGATTTAAATAAGAAGCTGCCTTATCTCTAAGGTAGGTCAAACACAAACCTTGAAAGTGATTTTGATTCTGAAATGTGATATGTGTACAACAATGTTTATTGTTTCCATTCATTGTAACCCTTTTGCCTTTTAGACACCAGATATCAAAATGCAATTGCATAAGCCTCTTTCAGAGTAACTCCACCAAAGCGAGGCTGTGGCACCCCTCCTGGAATTAGGAACAGAAGTCTATTTCTGCTGTGGTAGCAACGCGCAGAAGAGTATGTCAGAGTCGTCAGTCCAATGAGAGAGTTCAGGAGCCTCTCCTAACGCTCAGGTAAGACAATGGATGTGTTTCCACTGGTTTCAGTGGGCTCTGGACATTTTTTTGGAAAGCTGGAAAAGAGACAATGAAAAAACCTATCTATTTTGTAGGTATTGTAGGGGTTTCCTGGGAGTGTCAAATCAACCAGAGAGGCCTTTAGAAAATCTATGATAAAAATATGACAATAATATGCAACCTATTGTTCTGAGGGAAAAACCACCATATCCTAATTCAGGTGAGGGATGTGTTATCATCAGGACATTCACAGGCCTCTTGTGTCCTGCAGGATCTGGGTGCCTCGAACTCATTTATTTCTAGCTGGGATGAAACAGGGCTGCTGCAGGTTAGTTTTAATGGTGATATGGACTCTGAACTGTTGCATCCTCCTCAGAGCATTAGATGTAAACAAACAGCAAATTGATTCATAGGTATTGATTCATTCCATTGCCTTCTTTAGCCATGCAAGTATGAATCAGGAGTGTATGTGAGGGGCTGATGGGATGGGGAATTTAAGCTTTCAGTCCTCCTTAGCTTGCTGAACCAACCTCATGCAATTCAGATAAGTGAAGACTTCTTTGACCAAAAATATTTCAAATTATTTTCTTGGCGTGGCAGGAGGGATGACTTGTGTGCTTGTGTATTCATTGTAGAAGGAGAAAAGATTCTAAACCCGCTAGACTAAGAATGTAAGTTGTATATCAGATTGAGTCAGATAAAAGCTGTTTACTTGCCCTTATATCCACTGTTTCATCATCAACTCCTGAAACACTGAGAGAGGAAGCAGGTGGGAGAGTAAAGCTGGCAGAGCTGGAACTGGAGATATTAATGGATGTGCCGTCCATGTTTTCTGTTTGTAATCTGTCCAGTTAGAGTTGGACACAAGCAAAACAGAATAAAAGAGAAATAGAAAAAAAAGAACAGAAAAAAACATCACTAGCGTGGACTTCATATCTAGAGAAAAAGCTTTCTCACTTCACGAGTATAACTTAGCTGGAAAACTATTTCTAACTCTGCCAGTAAATACTTTGTATGTTATCTGTCCCTCATGTAGTACTCCACATAACACTACCATAGAATCATCAAAAAAGAGATGGAATTGGTGTATCTGGATAGGAAGTTGTATCCAACTAGGTATACTTATGTGAAAGACGTACCTGGTTTCTGTGTGAACATGCTTTTGATTTGAATGGACAGTTAAATGTGGATGAAAACCAGACTCTTGGGGAACAATTTAGGGATGATTATAGGGAATGGAGAATGCTCGTCAGGCTCCTCATGATTATATTTGCTTCTGCCAAGCTTGTTACAATTCTATACAACATGTCATTATTGGCAACTTGGAAAAGAAAAAAAACCCCTTAACTGGCATGACATGAGTTTTCCACATAATTTCAAAGATAAGCAGCTACTGCCTCATCCAGGAAATAGTAGTAAATTCTCATTGGTCAAAGAAGACACAGCATGAGAATTTCTAAGGTGGCTTTTTTGAAGCTAATTGGAGTCCAAGCTGTTCTTGCTATCAGTTAGTAATGACAGCCTCATTGCACTGTTGAAGTTGTCCTTATGCTACAGTATTTAGTTGGGTGGTTCATTTAAGGATGATGTAATGAATATTTGGGGCAAAGTTGATTAACTTTCAGGAGCCTAGGTGGGACACGTTGTTACTGTTACCTGTGTATATACATTGTGGCAGAAGGAGTGGTAAGGACTGTTGGTTCATCATCCGGTTCTTTCCCAAACAGAAGGGCACTCTGTAGATTTTCAACTGTATTCAGGAGCTGGTGCGACACTGAACTCTGGAAAAGGATTAGAGGAGGAAACTTGCAACAAAGCTCCTCATAATCATCAAGATGCCTTTACTTCCTTTTAGGGACAACACTAATTGTCAGCATCTTATAAAGCTGGCAAACTTGGTGTTGTGCTTCTTAATCTCAGAAAAAGTTATTCTAATCAGCAATTCCATTTCTGTAATTCTCATTAAAACATTGCAGACAGCAAATAAATATATCTTACAGCTTTTAATTTTGTATTCTATTATTTATAACTTCTACACATTGAAATTTGAAGCACTACAAACATATCAATTTAATGCAATATGTTCCTGCACTTCTGTGCATTAATGCCCTTTAGCTGCACACTTTAGTGTTTAGTTACTTGCAAAAGCAAGACGTAATTACATATTATTTTTGTGTTATTAGTGTGTTATCCTGGGGGAAATTGAAGAGTTCATAACCTTTTCTCTCAGGTTAGATTTATTTCATGCCCTACTCCCTTGCAGTGATGAAAGTTACAGTACGTTTAGCCCAGGAAGCACACAAAGGCAACAGCGACAATTCACATGTAGATAGGAAAGGACAGGACAAAATAAATACACTGCATAATTCTGAATAGAAAATCAGAGTGGGCTTTCTGAAAAAGTGTAAGCCACAACCAGAGCTGATTCCAGCTTTGAAGTAGTGGAACCAATCGTGAGTATTGAATACCTGTGGCTTCCTTGAATTATGGGGTGAAAGGAGAGGATAGAAGCAAATCTGAAAAAAGTCTCTGTGTGCTTGTCATCCATTAGAGGTTGCACACTGATGCTGTGTTCTCCAGTGCTCTGTCCTGTTCAGCTTTAAATGTAACAAATCTTAAGAGGCTTCTATCATCTTCATTAGCAGACCGTTCAGTCTAACAGGTCTAACTGGGGAGAAGTTTCCTTTGGTATTCAAGTCCATCATGGTGTCACAATGAACCCTATCCAATGCCAATTTAAAAATATGAGAGGCAGCAGAACTCTTAAAAACCCTCCAAAGCAAGCAGATGTTCACACACAGTCCACTATAAACTGGACCAAACCAAAATTACCTGTTCTGCCACTGGCACTGAAGTGTTGGTAGCTCTGATTTCTACAGAAGCTTTAAGGACATTGCTCACTGCGTTAAATAGGTAGTTGGCTGCATCTTTTAACTTCTGATCATCTCTGCTGTCCTCTGTGTTTACAGTGAGCAAGGAAGCACTGACATCTTTGAGAGTGTTGCTAGCTTCCACCTGCATGGGAAACAGGGGGAAAAGTTTATATGTGTTGGTACTACAAATGACAGAAGTCACACTTGTGCCATTGCAACATACGTAATCTCATGGGACTATTTGTGGCTAACGCTGTTTTTACTATAATTATTTGTGCTGGAGTAATACTTCAAACGCCAATAAAGATGATAGACTAGATGGTATACTAACATGTAATACAGACCTGAAAAATGCAGCCTGCTTCTGCAGATTTAATCCATAAAAAACATGAATAACATCTGAAGGAAGCTTGTCTGTCATTGGGCAAGGATACAGTTTAGATGTACAGTAATGTAGTAAATTGGGTTATACTTCTGGTGGTGTGTCCAAAAAATACCACCGTATTATCAAGTGCATGTGCATTTCAATCTTAGTTTCCACAAACCCTGTTGGATTACCAGCAAGTAATACCTTTGGCCTTGTGCTGTGCTAAGTGCCAAAGGAGAATGAGTTTTACAATTTTTATTTTGTGCCCGAATGCAGCCAGTGATTGCTTTGTGATTGTGAAAGCACTGGCCGGCTTTTAGCCCAAGATGGTGAGGCAGCCAAGCAAATTCATTGCAAGCTTGGACATATCCGCTCCCACAGTCTGCAAACGCTTAGCAGCCTTACTGTAGGGTGAGTGCTGAATCTGAGCTATGTTCTTGTCTTGCCAAAGTTAACCACATACTGCTGAAATGCTCCCAAGCCATTGTCTGGCTGCAGCCGTATAATACATCAGAAATCAGGACAGCTCTTTTTATTGCTAGTGTATTTGGGAAACTTCTCCAGTGACAGTTTGTTCTGTCCTCCCATGTGTTCACTCCTTATGCATAAATAGCATCATCTACTAATAATGCCATGTTGCCAGATAAGATTCAAGAAATACTTTTGTGAGGCCAATCTGAACATTTGTGCTCAGTGCCTCTGGGGGCTGTCATGTTCCTGCCTCACTGACAGCTTGCCTTCATGCATTTTGTGACAGTGCGTGGATCAGGGACCAATGGATCTGGGCAATTCTAGAAAAACCCTCCTAGGCAGATTTTCTTCAGGATTCTAACAGTGCTTTACAAGACAAAATATACATCCTAACATGCCTCTGACTAAAAGTTAAAGTTTCCATCTCAAAGATGTATCATAGAATGTAGCTGACCAGCCAATCATAGCCTGGGTCGTAGTGGGTGCTGAAACAATGTCTGTGAGTCCAAATTCGCTTAATCTGAACAGCAAAATGTATTCCCTTTGGGTCAAAATACCATGCTGCTACAGTTGGAAAAATGGGTAAAGAACAGATAACTGTAAGGCACCGAAACTCTTCCAAGGTCAGTGGGGTGCAATAGAGTCTATACTGTTAGTGTGAGGAGTTATAATATGACTTGCTTCTTACCTGTGCTGAGACAGACAGCTCTTCACTCCTGTAAGTGATTTCTTTCAATACTTCTGACATCTTAAGAGCAGTCTGCACTGATGTTATGTTAACAGCAGAGAGAGTTGTCAGCATCAGCCCTCGGAGCTTGGGATGGAAAGGGATAATTAGGCAAAGGAATAAGATGCTAATTAGGACTGTGCAAGTAGTGCTGTATATTGACAGCCAGGTTTCCTGTAAATTATGCGGTAGAGTAAGACTCCACAACAAGGATCATTTGAACTGATATTAGGTCTGCTGACAAGATGCCACTTGCCTTAGTAACTGTATAATCACAAGTTTTATGTTACCTCCCAACGTAGAGGATTTATACACTTAACATCCATTAATAACAAGGAGAGTTACTTGCGAGAATTTGTACTAATGTATGTGAATTACTGTAGAACTGCCACTTCCAGAGAAAGCAGAGCCATGTATGATTAATGTTACTCAAATAATGAATCATAATTGAAGGATACATCGCATTTCTCTAGATCTTTTCATCTGAGGCACTCAAAGCACTGTACAAATATAAGCTTATAACTGAAACATAAGCTGGTAGCTGAAAGGAACAAACTAAAATTACCTGCCATCTAGTACTTTTTGGGAAAATTAGATAGGATATTTCTCCCACAGGAGAGGCCATTTTATTAATATTTAAATTGCTTGTGGAAAATCAGGTTGATTTTAAGTTTTAAAAGACCATCCAAATTAGTTTAAGTTAATGCAATAACAATTGGGAATGAATTCTTTTACTGATGGATGATAAAACAAATTATTTATGTGGGCAAACAGTGAAAAATAGCTGAAACCTGTGCCAAACACTGAGACAGATACTAGAAACTTGAAACCTCCAGGTTTCGGGTGGTGATGTATGAGCTTTTTGTTACTTAAGAACTGTCAAAGAATATGAAGAGTCCATTATATTGCATTGTACTGCAAGAAAACAAGTGTCTGGCTGACCTCTTTTCGTGTGTCCATCTGTAAAGATATGTTAAAGCTTTCGTCTTGGGTCTCCTGATTAAGGACTGATGTCACTGACTTATACAGCTGGAAAAGACTCATGCTGTTGTTCCCATCTTTTAGGATGGTGTTTGCCTTCTCAGATACAATAGCCTGCAGGGTCAGGTTCCCATCGATCATATCTGCGTGTCCAACCTGATGAAGAAATCAGATATGCTCTTAATGTTGCTAACACTGTTACAACTATCTTTGAACGACTTCCATGATCATCTTATTGACAGCCTAGCTAGAGTGGGACAGAAAACTTTGTGTTCCCTGTTTTTTATGTTTTATTTTTAGTGGCCTGGTAAGGATCTCCTTACTGGGGCACTGGGGCAGAAGCAGGAGTTTTCCAGGGCCTACACAAAGTAACTCCAGACTCACTAAATACAGCTTATGCTGCCCAATGTCCAAATAGATCATCTTTTAAACTTCTATCCTAGAGAAAGGACAGTGGAAGATTCTTTTGACTACCTTGAGTCCACAGATAATAGTCTCTGTTAGATAGGAAAATGATGATTATGGCACGTTCAGAAGGAAGTCATAAGTATAATATGGGAAGGAGCTCCAAAAGTGAATCGCAGGTTAGGTATCAACTTGAGACATCTTGAAATAAAGTGATTCTACTGTGTACCTTCACTGAAGCATTAGTTTGAACTGTATCACCATAGTTGTTGCTAACAGTAATTGTCACATGTAAAACAAAATTATTTTCCTCTTCTCCAAGTGGAAGATAAACTGGGGAGAGTTCCGGATCCGGGCCACAGTGCAGGAGAGAATCTGAAATAGGAAAGAGGGGGTCACCTACCAGGGACCACACAGACACCTCCTGTTCTCTAAGAACAGGGGACTGTGGGCTTGTTCTGTGCAGGCCCAACATTGATTCGTTACCGGTCTCTTTGGGGAGCAGAAGCAGGTTATACCTTTGCTCTTGTTAGCAGCAGTAACAGTGCTTGCTAGAACCACAGAGAAGCGGTTAGCCAAACAGCTCACCTCAGGACTTACTCGATTTCAGGTAGAAGCAGTATGTGAGCTGCCTGTTATGACTGGATTGGCATGAATCCTCCAAGCAAGGAGGGCTGCAGGAGACAGTGAATGTGGTGAGCACTGATCCCTGCTTGGGAGACACGGCACAACTGGGGATCTCGGGCGGAGGCACGGTGCTGACAAGGTACGTTTCCTCCCCATAGCCACGCTGAGTCATTGCTGGGAGTGGAGGGAGCAGAACGTCAGCAATAATCGTGCCCCGGCAGCACTGATCTTCAGACATTAATCTTGCCTACTCTAGCAATGGTGCTGTTTGTTTGTTCTAGGCACCAGAAACATCAGGGTGGGCCTAATCAGAGATGAAATTCTGCTACTGAATAAGCCATAAGAGGAAAAGAACTATTAAAAACATGGTAGTGTTTGCATTATAAAGCAAAGCTGTATTATTTGGTCAAGTATTTAGTGTAACTTCATTTCCAGATGAGCCTTAACAAAGTTATTAACAGCTCAGCGTAAGAGAACTGAATTTGTCCTGCTGTGCAACAGCCCAGAACAAACTTAGCTCTTAATTATTTTAAAGAACCCACATATAAAGTAACAGCTCTCAACCTGTGGAATAATTTAACTTATTTGTCAGCGAGGCTATGTGTGTGTAACGTCAGTGTGATGTCATGATGGCAGAAACTATCTCAAAGGCGTCCGAAAAACCCTGCTTACCCCTACCTGTTACTTTAATCTGAAAAGCTTCTCCCTGTGTCTGCAAGAAGGAGCTGTTCATTTTCAACACGGACGTGTTGCTTTGAAGCAAATTCAAAGAGTTCTGCCGGAAACCAGTCAGGCCACAGGCTAGAGGGAGGGGCGTATGCTGGAAAATCAGACAGAAAAGAAAACATGACAGTAGAGGCTCTTTGCTGTGATTTCTGTTGTGATTTATCAGGAGCAGGGTGACAGTTTAGTGCCCTTCATTAAAACCCCTCTCAAACCTGGCACCCCCTTGTCTCGGTCTTCATTATTATTTCCAAAGCATCCATTTGACAAAGTATCATTCTGAGGCCACGTGGCATTCCCTCAGGA
Source organism: Fregata magnificens (assembly GCA_013389945.1). Lineage (NCBI taxonomy): Eukaryota > Metazoa > Chordata > Aves > Suliformes > Fregatidae > Fregata > Fregata magnificens. The sequence goes on from WAAD01030617.1 coordinate 67,144, forward strand.
TGGATGTTTATTTTTGTCTGTGGAGTATTTCTGACAAATCTGATGCTCTCACCTTGGTTTGCAACGTGTTATCTAAATACCAATTATAATATATGTCCTGGGAGTCCTTCTGTCCAGAGACACTCAAAACAACTTCATCACTAGCATTCACTGGCTTGCAGTTTGCCTCACACCTGTAAGGAATTAAGATGGTAGTTACAAGTAGTAACTGTATGAGATGTCATAGTCCTTGATGTTGATTGTTTTACTCTCATTTGATGAAAATCTGCAAAAGCCCTGCAATATGAGACACGTGACACATGACTCACAAACAGCGAAATACTTAATTTTAAAGCAAGAGATTTAGGAACCTTCATCTCCATTTTCAACATGACTGAGGCCTAGAACCCACAAACTATTTATGTTGCAAAACTCATTCAGGCTTTCAAATGAAGCCTGCCTCTATTTAAGCTCCTGAAATGATTATATTAACAGATTGTTGAAATGCCACTGCTCTTTAATGAGGCACCAGACTCTTGAAGAACAGATTTTTTAAAGCAGTAATGTGTATCTGGGTCTCTAGTAGGAATTTCAGGCATATCTTATGGCTCTTATTCCCATTGTTTCAGTGACATTTGCATATGGAAATCTTCAATATTGAAAGGATGTAGTGGGGTCAAAAAGCCTAAATGGTTTTGGGAAGAACACTATTCAGTTTATAATAGGATTGGTTCAGAAATGTGGACTGGAAAATGCAGCAAGACCCATTTTGTCTGTAATTCGTATGATGGTAAGGCATAAACAGATTTAAAACAATAAGTACTTTATCAATTTATTATCATTATTATTGAAAACTGTGGTCTTGCACTATGTTTGTGTAGTAATAATATTAACCAGTGAATATTATGGTTTAAAAACAAACCTGATTTCTAGTTGCAGTTCTTGTTTTGCAGTCACATAGAGACATTGCTCGTCCTGCCTCCCTTCATTGCCATGGTTTTGGACTGTAACCCTGACAGTCACTGCTGACTTTGGAGAAGGAAGACAGGAAGGTGGGATTTGCACCTCTGGTTGGCTGGTTAGGATTATCTGTTGCTGCACACATTCATTCCACTCAGGCCAGCAAGCTCCTGCAAAACATTTCCTTTATAATTAGAATAGTCATAACATCCCATGTCTCTTATAAAGGACTTTCCTGCCATAGGTTTCAAAGAGCTTTATAGAGCAAACAAGTTTCCTGAACCCAATTTAAAGAGTGGGTAATCAGAGTTCAGAGTACAGACTGACTTCTTCAAAGTAATGTATGAGGCCAGGGGTAAATATGGGGACAGAACACAGATGTCCTGAATCTCAATCCAGTTTTCAGCCATAAATGTTTTTGCATCATATTTGATGCTGATTATTGCTGTTTTATTGAGACACATGTACCTTGCAAATGCCTAACTGTGTAAGTCACTTGGGAATAGTTCTTGGCTATGAAGGTGAGGGCTTCGGACGAGCAGGTCTTGAAAAATTGAAACCTAGGAGTAGCCACCTTTGGGAAAAGACAAAAACTGAGTACTGCACCATATTATATACTGTAATTAGTTCAGTGTTAAAACCAGGGCAAGGTAGAAGGACATTCTTCATGTACAGTGAGTGGTGAACTTTAAAGCCAGAGAGTGAACCATCCTTTAGTCAGATTTTCACCACTTCATCTGACATGACAGTGAGTTTGTTACTCATCAAATAGAAGTTGGCGGAAAAGTTCAGGAAATGCACATACCACAAGACCAGAGGAAACTGGCATTATCGTTGTTGTCTGGCCAGCCAAGCGTAACAGTTGTAAAAGGATCCACATGGCGACTCGGTTTAATATATATTTTGTTTTTTCTTTTGTGATCCTAAATAATAAGTAAATGTATCAGTAAGGACAGGAACATGTATAAACACATACATTCTTTATAATGAAAAAGGTCTCAAAGTTTAGAGGGCAAATCACTGTATGCAGATCTGTAGTTTAAATGGTCTTTCCCTGATCAGTGGTAGTATGGAAGTAGAAGCTATGGGAATAGAAGCAGATGGCACAGAGAAATTGTGTGGCAAAATATTCGCAAACTCATAAATGGCTTAGGAGCCCAGCTCCCATTTTCAAAACTAATGCAGGTACTTAGGAAACGAATTCCCATCAATTTTCCACTTCTGGACCAAGACTTTTAACCCTTGGACAATCATTTTTCTTCTAGTACATCTTCTAGTACGTTCCTTTTTTATCTGAATTGGATGCGTTACAGCTATAGATAAAGAGAAGGAGGTAGCTGAATTTGTCTTTCTGTGCAACAAACTGTGATAAACTTAGTTTTTGAATCAGATTTATGTTCCTCTGATGCAATATATTCTTACAGGCAATCTGTAAAGCATGATGCCTTCTTGTGAAGCAACACGTCTCCTATAGCAGACATCTGTCTGCTAGTGTTGTAGTTAAAAACTAGACCTTTAAGACGATAACAAAATATTATGTCTGGCAGTGTTATTATTTAAATATGTGCAGCTGCTAGCAATTGGTGTATCATTAGTTTCTTAGTTTGCCATAAACAGGAAATTTCTTCTTTGCAAAATAACTTAAACTTTCCAATACAGAAGCAGGAAACACTTAGAAACAATATAAAAATATATTAAACTCTGCTTGAAGGATAGCCCCTCAAAGAGAGGTTTGCATTAGTGAAGCAGATAATTTAAACATTAATCTAAGCACATTTCAACTTCCAAAGCTGAATCATTGTGAAAAGTTCATTTTCTCTAATCTTGTGATTGTTACTTGCAGGCTTTTACAAATTGTAGATTGAATGCCTGTAAACACACTTGTCTCAGAGACTTTTGGTGTAGATTTTATGTTAAACCATACGGGGCACAGAAAATCTAGTCCATAATCTAGTATGCTACAAATACTTCTTTTCGATATCTTATGCAGCACTTTTACTGGTAAGAAAAATTTCTAAGCATTTCAATTTTAAAAAAAGATCCTTAAATAATACTTACATTTGTCTTTTGGGTATTTGTTTTGGAGCTGCCTTCTTCCTTAGCAGGATCTGTTTAATACAAAAAAGAGCAGAATATTTTAGTGCTACCTGTAAAGCTCTCAGACATCCTCAGTGAATATGACTTAAATACACAGGATTCGACTACCGACAGTCTGAAAGATAGGGCTACAAGAATCAGACTCTAGAACTGTGATAAACAGTCTAGTTACAATAGGTAAAATTGTAACAACAAGTTAGTCACATACTATAAAGAAGATGATCCTGATTCTTCAAACATAATGGTGTAAATCAAAATAAATTCACAGAAGGTGATGGAGTTTCATTGATGTACAAAGAAAAAATGAGGGAAAGCACTGGAAAAGTCTCAATAGGATTAGTACTACAGTTACTTTATTCCTGGTATAATCTGCTTTTGTAAATGTAAGGATGAGCCATCTAGAAGCATTTACTGACAGCAATTTAAGAGACTTCCATGATGCAAATATTTCCTGGTTTCAAAGCTATGTCCCGAGCCATAAACTTCACTAATTATTTCTGGGACAAATAGCAAATGTGCAATGTGTAACATACACAGAGTGATGCTAATTTATGACTACTTCAAAGCCAGGGAATCTGCCTTCATCAGGAAGAAGCCTCCACAAAAGTTTTCAGCACAGCTGCTGGAAGGAAAGCAATTACTAGATGCAAACCATAAACACTCCATGTAATGCTCTGATTGCAAAAAGACACTTATGTGGTCAAAACCAGCACTGTCAGATTAATGCAATTACCTTCTTTGTGAGAACTGTTTGCCAACACAGTGATGAACCCAAGATCCACGCTCATGTTTGAGAAGGCATTCATGGCCATCACTTTCACTAGGAAAGTACCTAGAGAAGACAGATGGCCAGTTCAGAATAGCAGTGGGACCAGTCCATCATGTTTGGGATATAAAATCCAATTCATAAAGAAAATCCTATTCTTTTCTGTTAAGAGCTTTGGGGTTTTTCTGATGAGCTTCCACTGCTGAAAGGCTTTTCAAGGAATGTTCGTCCCCTTTATCTCAGGTTTTTAATAACTCAGCTGCCTTTGTCCTAGCACTTGCAACGCTATTCCTTGTCAGCTGGCTATGATATTACCATACAGGAAACTAGAGGTGTGCTAATACTGGAGTCCAAATGAGCTTAGGCATCTTGAGAGACCAGCTGTCTTGTTTGAAAATTTCTGCCTGAAGGGAAGGGATGTTCAAATGGGTATAGGGAGACCCAATAAAACTTTTAATATTGAATAATTTTAAAACATAAAATGAAATCATAATTAGCTTCTAGTGTTCCAGCTTTGACATGGGATTTGAATCGTTCATTAGAGGAGGAAACATTTTTATCTTCTGCCACTGAACTAACTCTTAAGGACAATCTCCCTAATCCCACATTTTAAAGGCTTTGATTTCTTAATAATGGAAAGAAAAAATTACTAAAAAGCTTATTCATAAGTAAGTCCAACAAAAACTACGTGTTGGAGACCGACGCACAGCAAAGCTCCCCTTTTCTTTGTCATCTCTACTGAGAACTCCTCAGATTATTAATTACTGCAGTGTAAAATGCAGAGGAGTGTAAACCTGAAAAGTTATACATATGAACAAACAGGAGGAAAACACTTTGTTATTCAGGAAAATGTCATCATTTGTACTTGAATCAGATTGTGTCAGGAAAAAATAAACCCTGGTTCACTATATCTTTTTTATTGCAAAAATCAGGTGAAGCCTTCCTTTCAGTCTCCGTATCGAGAACCCATTTGCCCGTTCAATTTTTTTAGCTCACTTACAAGTCATTAAGACCGTGCTGTTCATAGCGTTCTGCAGACCAAGTCTGAGCAGCTAGAAAAGCTACCAAATTCAGCTGTACGTTATTGTCCCCTACCCCAGGGTGCTGTGACTGTTTATGTGAACTCCTCTACTCAGCTGTGAGTGTCTTAGAAATACAGAAGATGTCAGCATGCTGTACCTTCAGAGTGCACGGGAATGATGTGCGTTCGAGGTTCCCCATGAGGGCCGTCGTCTTTGTGAGAGTGAGTTTCATTAGATCCAATCACCTCAAACTTCAGCTTATCTGGGGCACCATGAGACACAGAGACATTTATCTCCAAATTCTCCCCCAGCTGCAGAGTGTGAGAAGCTAATGCAGCCCGAAGACCAGACACTGGCTCAATTAAGTGAACAGCAATGCTCTCAGAGATCTCCGATGCGGTTGTGTTGCTGGATGCTCGGATTTCCAGCTGATGTATCCCTGGGCCTAGCAGCTCTTGAGAGGCACTGTTGAGTGTCAGATTGTGAGGGACAATTCCTTCCTTTGCACTGGATTCAGCAAGTGTCATGTTATCTGCTAATATAATGTAGGTCACTCCATTGCCTGCAAAAATACAGTTCAAAATTTCTCATAGCTTGCATAATAGGCCATCCAATCCTAGCTGCTTTGTGCAGCATTCAGGTTTTTATAAAGGAGTCATAAGAACACTGCAGCAATGCAGGCTTTTGTGCCCCTCTAGGCTCCCTATGCAAGTCTATCATCACATGTGTTTTCTGCTGGGAGTGTTAGGGCAGTCAAGAGAATTCAAACATATGCTACTGAATTTTATTTTTTAAGCATATATGTGGATTCCAGGAACTTGAAGTGAGAACAAAATATACATGAGCAAATGTGACCGGCCCAGCGTGGAATCCTCTTACCCTCAATCAGAGAAGCATTTCTATGGATTCCTAACTTCAAATATGGAAATATGCCTACTACCTTCATGTGGATTCACGTGACTAAAGTTATGCTCATGCTTTGTCAGCTTTGTGTAGAGGGAAGAAGGGTTTATACTTATGTTTGAGGTGGTGTAATAGCTCTGAGAAAGAACGCCTCCAATGGAGCTGAGAGCATTCAGTTGCAGGAATGCAACAATTAGAGGGAAAGCATTCACTAAAAAGAAGTATTATTTTGCATAATGAAAATCCTGCTTCTATCCCATGAGTAGCGTAATATTTAGCCTGCTGTTTAAATCATGCAGAGTAACTACCCTCACCTCCATTGAGTTCAACTTGAATCCACAACAACTGCCCATACAGTGTACGGCAGTGAGAGCTGTTCCCAGATTCATACTGGCTATAGCACCCAGTAATGCTTAGTTGATCCATCTTGTCTTGAACGGTCACCCGCTTCTGTGCCGTCACGTGCCATTCGCTGGTGGTGCATTCCACAAAAACAGTAAATTCTCCAGGAGATGAATATCTATATGTGACATTGCTGACCAGTCTAGAATAGAAAGAGAACAGCTGCTTGTTGTGGAAGACTGTCCTGCGAAGTCCTTAGCCTTATGTGATAACAGTGGTCACAGTTCCCAAATTTCTGACCTGACTGAGCTCTCCTGCAATCACTGTAATCCCTCATTTATTTACATAGAATTTTTAGGGTTGAAGATTGTTCCTTTGTTCCAGCATCATTAAGGATGTATATCAGGGGTGGTCATTCTCAAAGTATATCTGTAAGGGTGGATACATTTTACTGTAAAGTAGGTAGATTACAGTTCAATAACATGCAGCATTAGATCTGGTTTGTAACTTGTTGGGTCTGAGCACAGGCATGTGACTATGCACATTAGAACATGTAACGGTGCCCTTAATTCTCCAGTCTTTATTTTAGTCCTGATTTACCATCTCTTAGATATATCAGTGAAAGCTGAGGCTGCTCAGCATTTTGTCAGAGCACTCCCTTGTTCTTTTTTTTTTTTTTTTTTTTTTTTTTTTTTAATGTGCAGCTGCTTCTATACTTGCCTATGCCTCTTCACTCCTGGGTCTGGTGCAGCTCCAGTCATGATAGCAATAGGAGATGAATGGATATGAAGAAGTCTGTGGTAGTTGCTATTATTACTAACAAGCATAGGGAGATGGTGAAAAGAATCTAAGGATATCCTTCTTGAATGACGTACACCATGGAAGGCAAATAAGTAATATTCCTGACACTATTCTCTCTGAACTATTGATATTCGTACCATGGTACCACCTAGCAAATGCAAACAAAGATCAGGATATATCATCCTTGATAATGCACGTTTATCATTAGCTGTTTTAATGAAGAAAAAGGTTTCATTCTTACTGGACTTCAAAAACATGTCAATGACAAGACCAGACCAGAAAAGGAGATCCCTGTAAGAGTGGGTATCAAACTGGACACAGAAAACAGATGAGCATGACTGCGAGCCATTTAGTAGGTGAAGTAAAAGGGCTTCCCATAAAAACAGCAAGTCTTTGCTTACAGCTAGCAAATATATTTTACTTCAAGGTTCACTATCAAAGATTTTTTTTCAAGTTCTTTACAGCTACAGGCCTGTGTCTGTGGCTCTGAAAGAATGTTTACTGTTTCTAGTACGTTACTGCTTTTTGGTTTTCATTCTTCTACTCTTATTTTTCTAGTTGACTCAAGTAGGATTCCATTAGTAGACAAATTTCTGGAGCCATTCATGTCATTCCTAGCACTATGACAAAATCTGATTTTTAAATCCAACAGAAAAATGTTTGATCTTTTAAAGACACAATTTTTATGCAATTAAAACAAAAGAAAAACTCCACAATGCCATTGTATTATTTTAAATGTTATCAAAAAATACTCTTTAAACTTAAGAAAATAATGCTTGCTTTTTTCTTTGGCAATTACTGATGTTTTCAGTAATTTTGTGTCTTAGGATCTGGAACAAATTCTCTTAGTAAGAAATTGGAATCACTTGTCATAATAAGCAGAAGAAAGATTGTGGTTGGCAGCTTGACATAAAATTTTGTATTAATTTCAAAACAAGTTTCTGCAGAATCCAAGTGTCTTGTATGTATGGTCTATTATTAATCTACTTACTTAATTTTTAACATCTCATTTAAGAGACCTGGAGCATTCAATAAAATGCAAGCAGTGAAATTTACTGGTTTTCTGATGATACATGAAGGATATATCTTACGTTAGAGGGTAGTAAGGATCAATAGTGTGGCCATCTCCAGTGCTAATGATACAGGAAAGGTTGCCAGAGTACGGAGAGAGCAGCCAGTTCAAACTGACCATGACATTTTCAAAGACAAAGCATGTATCTGTTACAACCAGCTGCAGACCTGTAAAACATGACAGAATTCAATGCCATTATTTGTCTACATTTCTTACATAATTCAATTAATTTTCATGTAATTAGAGCAGGCCTTCTCCAAAACAGAGTTGATACTGCTGCTAATTTGAGTGCATTAGTGGTGTGACAGGGAGCTGATTCTTTTCTATAGCTAGTGGTCAATATTCTTGTTGGGACATAACTTCATTTAAGTGTGTTTTATGTGTCTGAATTCCCTTGCTTTGTATCCTATCAAAAACCCTCAGTTAGGACAGGGAAGCTACATTTTTGTGCCTATTTTTAGTGGTCACCGCTCTTCCAGGTTCTTCCCTGAGGATGGAGCAGTGATTTTTAAGATGAGCATCAATGGTCACAGCGTTACAGCAAAGAGCAAATTAGGCTTTTGGTGTTGACAGCCCCCTTCCCACTTACCTTCCTTGCAGTGGTATTGAATAGACAAATAGCTTCCAGACAGTGGACAAGGATCTCCAAAGAAAGTGCCATCAGCTGCCACCTGACAGGCCTGAAGACCATGACACTGGCCTGGAAAGAAGGACCGTTTTATATGAACTAGTGGGTTTTCTCTTTGACTGTCATAACAGCTCAGATGAGAGATGATTACAGAAACAAAAAGGGGAGGGGGAGCAATGTCATGTCACTGATTTCTAGACAAACTCCCGCATCGCTTTGACTTTATTGTGTTGCTTATTGCCTGGTATTTCTTAGCACCATTCCACTTTATTGCAATAAAGCTGAATTAGAGAGGGTAAAAAAAAAGAAGTTATGTGTTTTGTTTAATTTTGGCTGGAAGCCCAAAGAATCACCACAGGGACAGGCTGTAGTCACTGTTTAGTCCGGCAAGCCATGGAGCCCTGTAGCTCCAGCAGGCTGTATACTCAACACATGGCAGGCAGCAGCAGATCCCTCCTGTCCTCCTCTCCCCATGGGTGCCAGCCTTTTCACCCCTCCTGGTTTGGAGTTAGGTTTGTATGGACATGTTCTCCTCCATCCCTGTCAAACCTAGGGTCTCCCATTGAGTTCATCAGGGAATTGGTGTGCCTATATATTTTCTTCACACAGTGAGAGGAACCCTTGTTCTCCATTTGCTCCCCCTCTCCTTCTCTGAATCTTTGCGCCTTGCAAAATCCCTCCTTTCCATCCAGCCTCCTGTGGGAACCTCCTCCATGTCAGTTCTCTGTGATTCCCTTCATTTTAGGAATAACCCACTTTCCTATTCACTAACTCTACTGAAATTCAGGACAAAATATTTTAGGGACCAGGAACTTTGGCACATACTCTATGCTTCTGACAAGCAATGCCGTAAGATACTACCTGCTACTTCATCTTTGACACTGATCCAGCTACAGTCTTCATCTGCATCATACTGGAGAGGAGTCTCCGATACACAGTAGTGAGGGGTCTTCCGTCCATAGAAGCTCTCTCCAATTTGAATAACTTCTCCTGACCCACATTGTACAGTGGCATTGTAATTATCACAAGCAATGCTGTGGCCAGATTCTAATAGGAAGAAAAAAAATCAGATTTAACTTTTTGAATTTCTGAAAAATCCTGCTACAATTCTCTTGCATCGCCATATTTTTTTGTTTCTCCCTTTTAAGCTAAACAATTAAGAAAAGGGAAAAAAAGAACAAAGAATAAAATATTTTTGCTTTTTTAAAATCCAAAAGAATAGATTTATGATTTTTACTGCCTTAAACAAAAATTTGAGAACTTTCTTAATAAACCAAAATTTTTTAATTTAAAAAACCCCTATATTTTTGTGGAAAAACACTTAACATTTTTTGGCCTGCAGTACCGGAAGGTTTAAAGTTAGTCCTTATTTCTGAAAGAGCCTTGTGGAGGTGTGTGATTTGCATGATATTCAGGTAATTGCTCTGGAGAATAGTTTGCATATTAAGTATGGGACCTGATCCCATTTCTGCTACAGAGATGCCTTTGTTCCTATGTGATATTTGACTGACTTCATTCAGCAGGACTACTCAAGTGAGTAAGGTCTTATCTCTAAATGCATACACCTCATTCTTTGATTAATCTGGGACAGTTAATTATCTTTCAGAATTCTTAGTATCCTGTAGTAATCAGGATACTTAATACCCTGAAGAGGAGGATGCGAAAGACTGCTCTCCTATGGGACTGTTGCAAAAGAATGTTTTTGTTTCAGCTGTCTCAGGTTTAAATACATTGTCCTCCAGTCGCTGTTTTGATCATTCCCCTTAAGTACTTTGATTAACAGTGCCAATGTGTACACACTGCAGTAATTGTGTGCTATTGTTATTTAAAGGCTAAATCTAAGCCTGGCTGTAACTATAGCAACATGATGAGTTTACAGATTAGAGCTCTCTAAATAAGCTTGAAAAATAATTTGCTGCTAAATTCTAATACGGACTATCATCTCATGCATTTTTTTGTTCATTACTTTGTATGGAGAGTTCCCATAGCATTTGCTGTCTCAGCAACTTTTACATGGAAAAATGTACAGAACCTGGTTTGTGTTCCTATGTACAAACCCTGGTTCGATACATATATTTTTACTACAGTGAATTGCTAACCTACAGAGCACCAAATTGTAGAATAGAAATAATAATAAAGAAAGTGTTTACTTCATTGAGAAACTCAAATAATGCTAGGATAGATGACCAAAGAAAGGATGAAGGCAGAACACTGTCTGGTTAGTTGTTTGTACACGTATACCTGTCATCTCAGATGATCAAGTAGGTAAGTTATCGGTTTCATTTGAAGTTTCAAGCTCAATGTGAACCAAGCCTCACAGTAGCTGTGTGTGAAGGTGTTAAGTATCACTATGCCCATTTTACAGAGAGACAAACTTAAGCACTGTCAGGTTGCAGGAGCATCCAAACATTCAACACCCAGGGAAACTAATGAAAATGTTGCCCCTGTTTCTTTGAGATATTTGCATGCAAAGCTGGTAAAAGAGGAGTCTACTCTATTATTGAAATATGTATGTGTATTAATGGACATGGGCTGTAGATACTGAAAACAAGGCTATGATTGCCTCAATCTGTTCTCGGTTTCCTGGGTAATGGAATGATGGATGTAGTGTAGGACATTGTTGCTCAATAATGCAAGCACTCTTTTAATTTAATGGGCTTTAAGTCAGATCCTATGGTAACAGATGATAGTTTCCTTACAAACAGACAGTTGTCTACCGTGGTTGTAATGGGAAAATAATTTTAGTCTGTTTTTGCAAGGAAAATAAGCTTAAGAGACTGTGCTGTCTGCCAATTTCCTCTCCCCCAATCATTTTTAATGTTAGTCATCTTCAGCCAAATTTGATGTATAGATATAGACCTCAAAACACCCTGAAATTTCATGAAAATCAATAGCTAGGTAGAAGAGAAAGAGCTACAGCAGTGCCTCTATTAGGAGTAGGGATTATAACCCGATGTTTATCTGTTCCACAATGTGGGGTTCAGCTGGCCAGCACATACAGCTGGAGCTCTGAGGCAGCTGCAGAACTGCAGAGGAGGGAGCTGAGGGAGGGAAAAGTATTTGCAGAGGTATGGGAGCGAACTGAGAGTGCTGAGGAGGAAGGTAGGGAGGGGATGTGGAACAGAAAATCAGGACAGGAAACAAAACTTTATTAGTTTTGCTGGTTGTGGAATGACTTGTTAATTATGTCAGAAGTAGTACAGTACTGGACCAGGGCAGTAGCACTGCTAGGGCTTGTGGTAACCTGTACTTGCATACTGGATTCGCAGACTTTTTTTTATATTAGTCAGCCTACAGCCAGACTGTCCTTCCAGTGCTTGTGACCTTAGTTCTAGTTACAGTTTAAAATGCTTGGCTTATGTGCAAAGTGTGAGGAACACAAATTCCCCTCATATCTATATGTTGAATGGGACAGTGTTGCCGGCATTCCTTTCCAGGACTGTTTGTTCCAAGTCACAATTTAAGGGACACAACATCTGCAGATTTTCTGTCTGAGCACTAAAATGCCACCAGGAAGTACAGGTTGCTGTCTGCTTCCTTATCTTGGGGAAGCCCTCAAACTTCACCTGATGGAAGGGTCTGAGAAGAAACAAGAAAAACTTGCTCTCACTTTTGCTTACTCCAGGCTGCTAGGAGTGGTGTCTCTGGAAGCCTGGCTGTATTTTTGCTTCAGTTACAAATGGGAATTATTTTGGCACATATTCATGGTTAAGAGTATGTTTACAGGGCAGTCATACAGGTCCCACCTAGCTCAGGTACTATGGTATTGTGGGAGTTTATTCTTGCAACCACGCTATTATGCACTACTCAAATTGGCTTTAAACTAGCTAGCTTACATCTGCTGTAGACATGGACTGCTACACATTTAGATTCACTCTCAGATCCATTTCTATTCTACTAGCCCTCTGTTGAAAACCTGGACCTTAGTGGCTAGTTGCTGAGCACCTACATCTCCCAGTGATTTCAGGGTTCTTCCTTTCTTTGGATCAGATCTTACGTCAGCGCACTGGAAAAAGAGCGCCTGCTGGGGTTATATGGTTTTTTGCTTGTTCACTTTTAATAAGCTTTATTAAGTTACTGCGCAGCCACTTTGAAAGCAACAAGGCAAGTTATGCACAGTTGTGAACATGGCATGCTTACTTCTCAGTTCCAGCTGTTGTGTATCTTACCAAACTCGCAAATGAAGTCAAATTCCTGGCTGCAATTTTCAGTCGCACCCCACTGATACTTGGCATTCTTCAGGATGTACCCGCACGTGGATGAGAAGGGAGATGGCTGATCCTTGTACCAGTTACTGTAGCTTATATTTGAAGTGTCCAGCCAAACCATTGACCCTGTGAACAAAGTAATCTTGTCCCGAACGTTTATTTTCCACAGTAACACAATTAGAGAGTCAGAGCCTGCAGAGCAGGACTGTAGCCCTGCTCCTACTGAAGCAGAGGTGGTTTAGTCTGCACAGGGATCTTCAATTACATTTTATATTTAACCTGATATAATCACTAAAAGAGACACCACCACTTCCCCCTGTGCTCCCAGCCTCAACGTTCCACCACTTCCCTTGCATCAGAGCTTGCAGCACTTCCTAGTGTGATGAATTGGCTCAGCTTGCTCTTCCACTAGAGAACTAACCCAGCACATTTTTTTCACTGAGTTAGCAAGCTGATCTAATTCACCACCGCAGGATCCCATGGAAAGGGTGACAAATGCAACTGGGAAGTGAAGCAGGCAATTAAAACGTCTTAATATAAATCTGAAGTTACAGCAACAAAAGACAGTGGCTTTTCAGCAGGTGTCTACAGAGGGACTGATTGCATTTGTTGTCACGTTAAGTAAGTGTCGTGGCCTGATACAGTTTTAAAGACGACATGATTTCAAAATCACCTACCGTCAGTAGTTTCGTTCAGCAAGGAGTTTGAGATCAATCCTATCCACCATTCCTGATCCTCAGCAATATGTTTTTGCAAGAACTCTTGAGTTTCCTTGTTTTCAATAAAGATGAGGTGCCCCCCTCCTCTTTCACACCAGCTCTGAGCACTTGTGAAGGTACGCTGGAGTCTAACAAACTCATAGCATGAATAGTTGAAAGCTAGCTGGTACTTTGAGCAAGGGATTCCTTCATCAACGGTTGCCTCCTCCACAGCCAAGCATACAGCAAGAGAAATGAGAACTGTGATCCCAAGCCACATTCTCAGCTCAGTGCCCTGTGTGGTACTGGTCTTGCTTATCACATCACCACTCTTTTTGCTGCCTTCTTCAAAAGCTTAAGATGTCATCCTTGTCATGTCATCAGCATTTCTCCTTCCTCTTTGCTGCTTGCAACAATAGCAGCAATAGAACATGGAACAGATTGCTTCTAATATATAATGGTGATTGCGTCTGAGGATACAACAAGCGTTGATGCTAAGTGACTGCAATGGCCATTGTGAGGCCTATTTGTATAAATGTCTCATTCCATGTGAAGTCAGTTTGAAGAGAAGACATTAGGGTAGTGCTTTCCTCATGAGCAGAGGAGATAAAGTTGATATATGCTGGTATTGGACACATGGGAAAGTGAGATAAAGCTCCTACATCAAAGGCATCATTGTGTGAACATTAAAGCTGGAGGTCTTTACAACAACAACAAAGAGATACAATAGTAGAATGAGAGGAGAGTGAGGGAAATGAGAAACAAAAGGAGTTCTGAGATGGGAAAACACACAGTGCTCCTCTAGATACATTTAATTGTTTTGGATTCTTTTATTTTTAATAATTATTATTTAAGGTGCTTCTTTCAGATGCTAATGCAATGTCTACAACTATTGTTTCATGTTCATTCTGTCCACCTGTTTACACATATGCAGGTTCATCTCAACTGTGCCAAGTAAGATTAATTTTGAAGCATTGTGTCTGTTTAGAATTCCACACCCCAAGTGAAATGCTCCCATCACCCCTTAAAAGCTAAGCTGCTTAACTATATAGAGTGACAGTATTCATACCTGCTAGGAGGTGGAAGGGAAGGCCGGAAGTTAAAACAGTGATTTAGAAAAGTTGAAAGTATTGCCTTAATCATCAGAGCTACTTGGGAGCCCTATGTGCACATTCCAAAGGCTGCTGATGGACTTTGGGAAGCCAGCCCAGCAACTTTTAGGAGCTGAAATCCCTAAGTGCTTCTGAACTTCCTTACAAAAGATACCCATCAGGTTTACAAGGCCACTGGATTAGCAGAAATACAGTACGAATAAGGATCTTTAGCTATTGCAATCCTCCTGTCCTTGGCATTAACTCCATTGAATATAATGCAAATATCATTAATTTATACCACCATCACCTGACA
>WAAD01030617.1:90124-112223 GCA_013389945.1 Fregata magnificens
AAGTGCAGGACCCGGCACTTGGCCTTGTTGAACCTCATACAGTTGGCCTCGGCCCATCGATCCAGCCTGTCCAGATCCCTCTGCAGGGCCTTCCTTCCCTCGAGCAGATCAACACTCCCGCCCAGCTTGGTGTCATCTGCAAACTTGCTGAGGGTGCACTCAATCTCCTCATCCAGATCATTGATGAAGGCGTTGAACAAAACCGGCCCCAGAACTGAGCCCTGGGGAACACCACTTGTGACTGGCCGCCAACTGGATTTCACTCCATTCACCACCACTCTCTGGGCTCGGCCATCCAGCCAGTTTTTTACCCAGTGAAGAGTATGCCCATCCAAGCCGTGAGCTGCCAACTTCTCCAGGAGAATGCCGTGGGAGACAGTGTTGAAGGCCTTACTAAAGTCCAGGTAGACAACATCCACAGCCTTGCCCTCATCTACTAGGCAAGTCACCTTCAGTCTCTAACATTGCTGAAAAATCCCTTACTTGGCTTTGTGTATACAAGTAAGTCTACATCTCAATACACATGCACACACACACACTCTCTCACATACACGTGTATATACATATACATGCATATGGTGTGTGTGTGTAAGTTTATGTATATATACCTGCATATGTATATGCAGGTGGACTTTCATACCTTTCATCTCCTGCAGCCTTCTGGTTCAATCCTGCTGTTTCTTTATTAATGCTACTGACTCCAACAAAGCCCATATATTTTCTTTTTTACCTGGCTTTTTATTTTGTTATCACCTGTTTCTGTCAGTGCTTTGCAAACAGAGACAAAGGCGTGCTGTCTTGTTGATCTCCCAAGGCGAAGACAGGCCATCAAACAGACAATAGCTTAGGAAGAGAGGAGCAATGTATATGTGTAACAAGTGTGTCAGAGCAGTCAAGTGTAGCACAAATTGTGTTTTAAATAAAATAAATATGTATATTTATAAATGATCAGTCAGCCTTAAGAAGTGATGTTAAAACTTTTTGGGAACAATGGTGATTTAGCTGAAAAAAATCGGATTTTAGGGTAACCTCATATGAAATTACATAATATATAATGGTGCAAAGAATCTTTTTATCCTTCATGTTCAGTGGAGCCTATGATTTGCTCTGCAATCACATGCTTTATATTGAAATAATTCTTTTCCCAGAGGATTTTAAAATTAGCAACATTGAACTCGGTTAAGTACCTTATCTAGGAACAAAAGCATGAAGTTAAAAATCCCCCTTATTTTTAATGATTCCTGCCATACTTTCACAGAGTGGATTCAGGTCACATAAGGGAGAATATATTATAGTGATTATTTGTGAAAAGATGTTTAATTCAAAGATGCGCCGCTCAGTTCACTCTGGAACAGCTTGTATATAAAGAAATACAGCACATGACTGTTCAGTGACGATATTTTGTTAATTAATAGAATAGCCCGGTTTAAATTTCACAGAATGGAAAGAAAAGGATGAGACCCTGCTCTGAAATCTTTGTCACTCCCAAAGAGCCAAATTCAGAACAGTGGGTAGAG
The DNA here is from genome assembly GCA_013389945.1 of Fregata magnificens. Taxonomy (NCBI): domain Eukaryota; kingdom Metazoa; phylum Chordata; class Aves; order Suliformes; family Fregatidae; genus Fregata; species Fregata magnificens. The sequence goes on from WAAD01030617.1 coordinate 91,642, forward strand.
ATTTCTTTTTCTCTCCCTACCTGCCAAATGGAGCAAGTACCCCTATGCAGTGTCTAACATTTTATCTGAAATGCTGAAGGTGGTGTTTCAGAGCCATTCTGCCTGACCCCCTGGGTGTGCCTGGCTGCTTAGGTTCATAAGGAGCAAACAGTTGAGTTACGTTTTTCTTACTTCTCCTCTGAATCAGTGCAAGAGTTAATTTTAATGAGAATGTGCAAGAATTATAGCGTATGTGCTAGGGATTAAAGATCAGCTATTATAAATTGTCAATCTATAAGCCACCAGCCACTAGCTCGCGTTGCACTTTGACCTTATCTTTATACGTAACAGGAAAGAGCTGTTCTTAGCCCAGACAGGAGGGAACCACTACGGCTGCAGGAACAGCTGGGTAGAGGACACCGAAACCGTTTATTACATGAGAGATGGATGTGATATTTGGTAGAAACAAAGAAGAACATCCAGAGCCTATAAAAGCTGAGGTGCAAGGTAAGTGAAAGAAAATCTGTTCTAATACGTGCAGTTACTTTGGTGTTTTCAAATATGTAAACACGGAAACACTTGTTCACCCCAGACAACACTGAAAAGGGAAACTGAGAAAGTGAGAAACGTAAGTGAATCTTGTTTGTTTGTCTGTCGAATATTTGTGCCCCGCCTGTGGGATTTTTCTCGCTTGATGGGCATTTCTGTGTACTTTTCCAGAAAGTCTGTTTGAACAGGATTCACTGAAGTTGGTGGTGAAGGATGAAATCTCGGCATTTAATCTGGTGACCCCCCCCTCCGCCATGGCTCTGCTCAGGCTCTCGGTTTCCCTTCTCTGTAACCCTTCCCTACCCTCCCTCTGTCTGCTCACACTCTTCCTTGCCTCCTGGAGAGAGTCACTAAAATTGGGACTCTTCAACAACAGTATTTCCAAGTAGAAAAGCAGCAGTAATGGATGCCACTGTGTACCGGTAAAAAGAGGGTTCAGAAGTTAATCTGGTAAAAACTGCGGAGTATCCTTCAGCGAGATAGTTTAAAGTGGCTCTCTAGGGATGAATGCTTGATCAATCTTATTTTTACTGCTTTTTTTACTTTACAGAAGATTTTTTTGCTACAGCTACAGGAGAGGTTTGTTGCTGAGAACCCCTATTTAGTAAATATATGCTGCATTGTTTGTAATATGTAGTCCAAGAAATGGTAGGCACCTAGTTCCCAAGTACAACACTTAAAAAGACGGCAATTAAAACTTGCATGACTTTGTTCTTGTTGTTCAGTTTGGTGGCAGAATTGGAAAACATTTTGTTTCAAGTCAGACAAAGTGCTTTGTTATAATTTGCGGTGGGTTTACGCCTTTCAATTTTTTTTGCTCAAGATAAAAATTTATTATTGAAATATTTGAAGTTGTTTGCAATCAAACCATTTATCAGACCTGATCTGTATTATGGAATGGCTTATTTGAACAAAGACTGCATATTTCAGTAAATAAAATTATGTATACAAAATATTCCTTCATTGGTAATGATGATTCTATAGAGAACCTTGACCTCTTTAAATATTTTGCTAGTCCTGAGCTCTGTCAGTGTTTTGGCTCCTTGTTAATATATGCACTGTAAATATGACTCCATACTTCTAACATCAGCTGTAATTTAACCCGTGCTCTTCTAAGCACTGTACAGCCATGTGATTGTATGAGACTCTGTTGCTATGATAGTTAACAAACTTCCAAATATTTGCAGATTTTACTGTGTCACTTTTGTGTCCTCACGTGGTACAGAAAAGTATCATTATTTCCACTTCAGATAAAAGTCTGAAGCAAAAAAGATGCAAGGTCCAGATTTTTAAAGCTATTTAAGCAGTTTAGGATGCTGATTGGTACCCAGTGTGATTTACAGGAATTCTTAATTCCCACTAAGATGAATTTTCACCTGAAAACCTCACTAGATGACCCTTTGCTCCATGCTTTTCATACTGAAATTATGCCAGAAATTACACTGAATTACACCAGAAGTTTCAGAAGCTGCATCAAGTCCACAGTGCCTTAAAAAGATGATCCCCTTTTTTCCCTGTTTATCTCTTCCAGCAAAATTATTTTATTGGCCTGTCCTGGAACATTTTGAGCACCATTATTCTGATATAGACGAATAATCTCTAAACAAAATTTCTCACCCTAGGAGCTGCAAGATGTTTGCTGAATTGCAGAAATGTCTGCTTTTCTTGAATGATGGGCCCCAGAGCAGAAGATAGTTTTACTGGGTCAAAATCCCACAAGACCTCAAATGCAGCAGAAGTATTACATTTTCACCACAGGGAAAGAGGGACTGGTTGCAGCAAGACCACATGCAGTCAGCCCCAACTGAGTGTTAGCAAAAGGTTTGTTGCAGCCCATGGTCATTACACAGATTTACAATCATAAATGGCATTGGTAGGAGGGTAGGAGCGCAGAAGGCTGGACTCGCTACACTGCAGTTGCCCATAGTATTGGAGAAATAGCAGAGCCTACAATCTTCTATTGCCAAATAACAGAAAACTGTAGAAAGGGAAGCGGCAAGAAGAGAAACACTCGTATTTTAGGCATATAAGCAGACTAAATTTGTTCAGCAATTAATGTTCAGTAGTCAGCCAAACAAAAATTATGTCTCTATTTTCAATATATACTTTCTTAAAATCATAATCCTATTCTCTCTGAAGGACTCTTTTCTTTCGCTAACTTGTGATTCCTCACTGTCTTCTCACCAACTATTTTTAGTTACTCAAGTTTTGTGCAATTATCTGTATTAAGGGTTAAACCTTGTTCATCTTATACAAAAAAGTACTATAATTACTGCATTGGAACTTCTTCTATTAGAAAGGCAAGTAAGCTTTGGTTTTCAAGGCTCCTCTAGAATGTAGTAGTAATAATAATAATAATAATAATAATAATAATGATGATGATGAAAGTCCATCCATTGTGTCAACAATTTTTTATCTTCCTCATGTATTGCAGAACTGTAACCCTAATGAAGTTCTGTGAGTATTGTGGCGTACAATATTATTTGGTTAGCCTGACTGAGAATATATTTTAGATAAAGCTGACATTTACTCCATATCCTTCCTTTGCATTTGGATGGTTTTTTCCTTGTGTCCTTAATGTCATTTGTCTGAAGAAATGGCAAATGTCCTTGCCTCCCTTACCTAAAAAGGTCAAAATTCAGGAAATATTTTCTTAGAAAGTGGCCAAAGTCCCTTTAGGATCTCAGAAATTCTTACAGCAAAACAATTATTACCTCTACGCAACTGCATCAGCTTTGACAAAATTGAATATTTGCAAAGGAGGACATTTCTAGCTGTTGTAAAGGGAGAGTTAATAAGAAAGTGTGTTAACATCTTTGACATGGGGTCACAAACTAAATGATAAGGAGAATTAAAAGTTCTGAATAGCTTTTTATGCAGAGACAATGTTCAGTGCAGGAATGTTGTGGAAAAGTAGTATGTGATCTTAAATGTTCCCTCAGGAGGCATACACACAAAGAAGCAAGTGAAGCTTTTAATTTAATGTCTGACATGCTTTTGTTCAGCTCTTTAACCCTAATGACATTCTTTGATTGTTGTTGTTCTGTGGGTCAAATGGCAGGTAATGTATTTCTTGCAGGGATTTGATGAGGAACATTTCTTATTCAAACCTCAGCAGTAGTTACATATTTTCAGTATAATATTCTTACCCTTTATTTGTGTTCAAAACACCAACATTATGACTAGTATCACAAAAGCACTCCTAAAATGACACTACATTATGCTGTGTAATTTAATTCATGAAATTTTTACTGGAATTCATTTAGCCTGAAGTTTAAATTGATGTATGGATGGCCAATGCAAGTCATATAACCTATAAAATATGTTTATTTCTGATAAGCTCTAGCTTTTCCTGGCATGAGTAAAAGGTTTTAAATGTATCACTTTAAAATTTGAGTGCAGGAAAGAAAGGTCCAACTTTATTTACTTCCTGATATTTAGCAAATTACATTCCAGCAATCTCATCTTCTTACAGTAATCTTATATAGCAATATTCATGCAGAATATTACTAGTGCCACATTTTTGAGCAGATCATATTTTAGTTAACCCAAACTCCAACATAATTATATGCTATTACAAATCTTGACACGCCCATAGTCTGCCTGCCCATATGAAGCCCATGGCCTTAGGAAAATTGTCCTGTAACAAGCCCCTCACCTAAATGAATGTATCTCCTTTTTGTTTATAGGTCAGTTGCCCACTTGGTTGCAAGGGATACTTCTCCGAAATGGACCAGGGATGCACACAATAGGGGACACGAAGTATAACCATTGGTTTGATGGCTTGGCTCTGCTGCATAGCTTTACATTTAAAAATGGTAAGTTGTTGCACATCAGATTAAAAAAAGCTCAACAACCCAAATCTTGGTGCCTTATGTTACTAATTCTATTTTGAGTTTGATTAGCGGTAGAATGCTGTAGGTTTCATCTGCAGAGTGGCATGTGTGGTGAGGTGGTAACCGCTTTGGGGAAAGTCTCTCCAAACATACACTCACACCTCACTCTCCACCGCAGCAGCAGGAGTATCTCTGCAGGGCTGTTATCAGAGATAGATTATGTTGTCCTTTTTTCTGGAGTGCCAAAGTTCAATATTGTCTGCACTGCAGGATAGTCTGCAGCCAGCTCTGAGCAGGTCACTGCAGGGCAGCATTTGCCTTCCACCCAGAGCAAGAAAACCTCCATGGTTTCAAATTGGATCGACCAAAAGTACCGTAATATCCGGAGGTTTTTCTGATGCAGATGAACAACCTAGTTTCCGGGAAGACTAACATTCCCCTTTTGGGATTTGGTTGCAGCTATAACAGCTGCCAGGGGAGAAACTGGGCCACTGTGTCACTTCACAAATCAAACCTCACTTACGTATACTCGACACCCCTACAAGCAGTCCTCTTACTTGTCATCCTTATGGAAGGAAAACAGGCAGCTCCTCTATCCAAAACAATTTCATTTTTTATTTTCAGTTACAGCATTTTTTATCAGTTCAGCTGTTTTACAGTGTGAGGCAGGATGTTTTACACCTAGATTCTTGCTGCAAAAAGTATGTGTCTGTAAAAGAACTGGGCTTTACTCCTGTCATCCTGCATTCCTAGTGTTTACTTTTTAGTTTCCATTCCTGTGATCAGAGGTATTTAATGCAGCTGCAGGATCTCCTTGCCTGTCCAGCTCTACATCCTTAACAAAACAACCTATAAAGAAATGACCAGAGTTTTTCAAATTGCCAGTGTATTTTACTTACCTAAAGCAAACAGGGCTCAGTTAGTTCAAGTGTAGTGGTCCATTAAATTGGTTAGGATAGACATTGATTCCTTCAAGCAATTTGTTACTCTCTCATAACTAAATTTTGCTGATACAGGAGATTTATCACCACCCACACACTGATGCATAATTAATCATTTTTCACAGATTGTTTTGGTTTACTGGAAGGGTTTATCCAAATCCCTCCTTTCCTCTCCCCAGTCCCCCAGTATTGTCCAAACATGTTGGGAATCATGGAAGCTAGACAAATTGTTACCAATCTCAGCAGCCACAAGGACAGTCCTGGGTTCCTTAGAGAGCTGAAAAAGCCTTCCAAAACAGGGAGTTAGGGGCATTGTTGGTTTCATTGCAAACTTTTCTTAGCTAAAGGATATCTGCTTGGGAAACTCTTTCTCTGACTTTACATATGCTAATTTTCTAAAGAACTTAGTATGAAATGTGATTGAAACCTGTTTGGCCTTTGTCAGGTGAAGTTTACTACAGAAGTAAGTATCTCCGAAGTGATACATACAACTGCAATGTAGGAGCAAAGCGAATCGTGGTGTCTGAGTTTGGAACTATGGCTTATCCAGATCCATGCAAAAACATATTTGCCAAGTAAGCAATGCTTTCTCCAACAAGATTCTTCTATCTACTTCTCTCTCCAGCACAGATGTCTTTCTGTTTACCCTTGACACATATTTACAAATACAAAATTTGTTCTGTAAATTTACAATTGCTAAATATTGAAAAGGCCAAGAGATATATTCAGCACTGTATTCTCTATGAGTTATTCTACAGCAAATATTTTAAATTCATTTTATCAGCAATATGGGCTGTTTTATTCACTACTGCAAGTAGATCTTGTTGTAATTTTGAAAAAACAAATATTTTCTTTTTCAAGTGTTTCGTGGAAGTTTATAAAAATGGTACTTTGTAAGGGGAGAAGCAGCAAGAAAGGAAAAGATGAAGAGGGGGAAGGAATTAATGCAAAGTTTATTCAACAAAAAGAAGACAAGCATCAATCACTTCAAAAAAAATAGAAAAACTTCTGGATTAAAGACCACTCTTACAAAAAAAAGAAAGTGATGAAAAATTTCCTTTGTTTCTTGAGTCACGTGTAGTGCTTTGAAGGACTACACCCATAGGCCTGGGCTAATGTTATGTTCAAAATAAGAACCACTTGGGATCACTGCAATAGCTGCTTTCATACCGTTAGATAGGCTGTGTAGGAGAGGCAAGGTGTAAGCCATTGTGTTATCACCTGTCTTGTAAAATTGGTTGTGGATATTCCCTGACAAATGCAAGTAGCTTACCCATCTCTTCTTCCTGGCTGAACTACCTCTAATGACCTTGAATTTGATATTTGGTAAGAGCATATGCATGGATAGTTATTGCAAAATAGTTGATATGTTGTAAGTTGTTACCCTGAGATAATAGGATAAGTTCCCTCTTCCAGCACATAGGGTAACACTGGCATTTTAAGTTCGAAAGGGATATAAGCAAATTTGTCTTGGCTTCAAGTGAATATGATAAAACCCTACACTAATAAGGAAAACTGTCGAGACCACATGTGAAGTTGGATCTTCTTTGAAATCTTAATTGTGCTACAGGATAACACCGGGAACAAAAATATTCCATCAGGGAGTACGTGAATCCATTGATTTTTATGAAGGCATACCCTGAAAAACCTACCAGCTTTTAGGTAGAAACTCTTAGGCCAAATTCTAACAAGGTGTGCACAGGAGAGCGTGTAAATAGCCCATCCTGATAATCCAGAGCATATGTTACAGCTGGCAGCAGGACTGGACCTGGATGCTCATTTGTGTATGGAAAAACAGTTGCATGCATGTCTGTAACCCTCGCCCAGGCCAAGAGCGTTGAAGTCCATCTCCTCTGCTTTTCCATCCTTTCCACCGAGGCAGTGTAGGAGCGGCCAGAAGAGGGCACAGCAGGGAGGGACAGAGCCAGCTCCGTGACCCTGCTGCTGTGCACAGACCACACTGCTCGGGTGACTTCTGCTTTGCGCGGGGTAAAAGCTAGTACAGCTTCTGCTGCTCTAGTGAACTGATACGAAATTTCCCTCTGTACAGGGCGTTCTCGTATTTGTCTCACACCATTCCCGAGTTCACAGACAACTGCCTGATCAACATTATGAAAACTGGGGATGATTTTTATGCTATCAGTGAGACTAACTTCATCAGGAAAATTAATCCGCAGACTCTGGAGACATTAGAGAAGGTACAAAAGACTGTCTGTCATTCTGGTTCCTCATCTGCTAATGAATAAAGTTTCAGGCTGACTCATAAGGATCCTTTAACATGTGCAGGACACAAAACTGGAAAGATACTTTTCTTCTACTTTTCTCTTACTTTTGAAATAATGGTAAAGTGAAATAGCGAAGATACCAGATCTTTTAAGAACTCATGAGTTCAACATTAAGTCCCAGGTAGTTTGGGAAAAGATGGGCTTTGAGCAATTTTGCTTGTACATAATCTAGCAAGGTTGCAGGAATAATACCACATCATGCCTATGACATGATTATTTTGGATTATGTCCATTATTATGCATCTGTAATTATCAAGTGATTTACATAATTAATTCAGTAGGTCAGTTATGACTACTTTTCAAGTACCTTATGCAAGATATTACTTAATTATTAAAATGAAGTCTTGACATACTGAAATATACAATGAGTTTTTTCTAGCATGCAGTACAGTTTGAGTACAAGTTCCAAGCTTTAAATCAAATAGAAATCTTTTCGCTCCAGAAGATTGCTAGACTCATGGCTCTGTTAAATAAACTGCTTTCAGGATTAAATGAGCATTTGCAGAGTAACTCCTTTAGCCAACCCTCCCGTTGTGTTATGTGGCTGCAAGGGAGAGGTGAATGTAATTCAAATTCTGTAACTTGTTTTAGCCTTGAATTAGGAAATCGTCTGAGTACCTACATAAGTCAAGGCCTTTGAAAATGGGGTACCAATAAAAGGCTGCCTGTGCTAAAAAGCTGGTGGATTTGTGGTGTTAGCTGAGATCAATTTTAATTCTCTTGCACACCTCTAAGATCTCCTATTGTATCACTTTCCAGGTTGACTACAGCAAATATGTAGCTGTAAATATGGCAACTTGTCACCCGCACTATGACAGTGCTGGAAATGTTCTCAACATGGGTACCTCAATAGCTGACAAAGGGAAGACAAAATATATTCTATTTAAGATTCCTCCCTCTGTGCCAGGTAAGATATGTCTTTAATCAGTATTTTCTAGAAACTTGCTAGCAATTTCTTTTCTTCTGAGATTAAGGGGTGGTGATACAGCTCTTCTAGAAACCAACGCCATTCATTTTCTCAATTTTAACTTACTGTGGACTTAATGTTAACTGCTTAGCCTGTCTGGGCATGCGCTATTACAAGGGTGCATCTTGAATACTGTGTGAACAGGGCATTTCAGTATGAAGAAACTTGCTTTTAGAAGAATTTGGTTTTAGAAGAATACTACTTTGAATATCACTAGAGTGAACTAACTCTTCTAGAAGAATTTCCATTCTCTGTATTCTGACGTGTAGAGGGAGGATGAACAGAAACAATTTTATCCATAGGGCAGTATATATAATTTGAAGTTGTAAATTTTAATTTTCTTCATAAATGCAAATGCTCTTAAAATGCCAATACTGTGATTATAGGAAGCATAATACCAAATAATACCTAATACAGAGTTAATTCCTCTCTAACGTGGCCTACACTAGGCCTTGGTGAAATACGGTCCTTTGTTCACAGAGCAAATCACTTGCTCTTTTTCCTTCAAGACAATCTTTTTTTTGTGGTTTTGTTTAAAATCAGCTGGTAATGTGATGTCTGTCCTCTTGGTTGAACAGTCAAGAGGCCTTCCACAGCTGAAAGATAACTTTGTAATTTCTAGCTGGGGCTCAAACAAAGTCTGTATAGATCAAACAGGAACATTTCCTTAGAAGTTCAAAAACATGGGGGCATTTGAACCCCCATGTAAAGCTGCCGGTTTAATTGAACACCTTGCTCTTCTGTGCTGGAACTTCTGAAGACAGTAACCAGTGGAATCAAATACTAAGACGAGGGGGCTCTGCCTAAATGGATCCGGCATTGTGATATTACTGAGTTGCTTCACTCAGATGCGACCTTCTATGTTAATTCTGCAGGAGGAAACAAACCACTTTCTTAACAGGAAAATGCAAACAGAACTGAGAGGAACCTGTTCTTTCCTACTTCATACATGGGAGAAATCCAGGCACAAGATTGGATTGGAATTAATCACAAATATAATCTTATTTTTTATCATTTATGTTCAGAAAAAGAAAAGAAGAAATCTTGTTTTAAACATCTGGAAGTGGTATGCTCCATCCCTTCTCGCTCTCTGCTCCACCCAAGCTACTACCATAGTTTTGGAATCACAGAAGATTACGTTATCTTCATAGAGCAGCCATTCAAACTGGATATTGTCAAAATGGCAACTGCTTACATCCGAGGTGTGAGCTGGGCTTCCTGCCTTGCCTATCATAAGGAAGATAAGGTATTTTTCCTAATGCTGAGCAATGGAGTCAGCCAGGCCAGTGACCTCTTCCACACTGTTCTGTTTTTCATCGGGTTCATTAGTTTCAGTAATCCCTCGGTTTTTTCCAACCCTTGACTTTCATGTTGCACATTTTTTTTAGAAGTTGTATTTTTTTGAATACTATGTCCCATCTCCAGAAATTTCACAAATAAATATCTGATGCTGAAGTGCTTGAGAAAGAGGATAGTTTGGCATTGTTAGAAATATCGCGTGCTAGCAGAGAAATTCAAAACCGCACTAGCATCCCAGACACATACAGTTGCTCCTGGTCCAAACAAAATACTGTATATTGTGGATGAGATCTGCTCCAGATCCACTGCATCAGATAGGAGAGCCAGACTGGTGGAAAAACCAGCATCCAACAAAAGGAGAGTCTTTCACTGTGGCAGCTGAGGAAAAAACCTGTTTTCTGAGGACCTTATTTCTACATGCTCTGGCCATCAATAAGCGGGACATGCTGGGCTAAAAGGCACCAGCACAGAGCACTACAGAGAGTCTGGACTAAGGCAGATTTATTTAACTTCAAAATAGAGCAGGGGATTTTCTAGGTTTTACTGGAAAACTCCAATCCTCAGCCTAGCCCAAACAGTAATTTGCAACAGTAAAATGAGTTTAAAGCACTTCCACACTCATTTTACTCCTGCATTTTTTTGGTCTTCAGGTTGGAACCTCTTGTCTCCTAGCAGCAAATCCTGAGTTCTTAATATGCTTCAGTAGAAACAGACAATACATTAGAATGCTGATGGCTACCATTAGAAAACAGTTTCCTGAAGAACTGTGTGCTGATCATTAATGGTTTTAAATAATGTTTCCTATCTTTCAGACTTGGTTTCACTTTGTAGACAAGAAGACTAAAAAAGAAGTACCCACCAAGTTCTATACCGATGCTATGGTGTTGTTTCACCATATAAATGCTTACGAAGAGGACGGCCACATTATTTTTGATATTATTGCCTATGCAGACAATAGCTTATATGATATGTTCTATTTAAAAAACCTGGGTAAAGAGTTTGAAGAGAGCAGCAAGCTTACCTCCGTACCAACCTGCAAACGATTTGTTGTTCCTCTGCAGTATGACAAGGTAGAAAGGAAATGGCTTTTTAATCTGTTCTTTGGTCAGTAATTTAAAATACATCAGTGTGCATAACGGGTGAAATATTAGTTGCCAGCCCTTATGTGCAAATTTCTGATTCTTTAAGTATAACATATACACAAAGTGTGCAGGATTTTTGTTTTGTGTGTGTATCGTGAGAAATGGCAATGAGCAGCTGGACATACAGTTACGTGGATCTAGGTTCTGACACCGCCCATTATGGAGAACAGGGCTATTGAGCAGACGTCATTTCCTTACCAGTGAAATTATTTGTAAAATGCTATCAAATACGAGCAGATACATCAATTTGGCTGTTGACTGGAAGGGCATGCGTGAGGTTTTGCACGATCTGTTTCTTCCACTTTACTGGAAGCCTATATATAATATACGCACACTCCCAACTGTTGCAATGGTTTTAATAAAATTAGAAGATTTCATTTAAGTGTGAGATTTACCAGGAAGAGGAAAGATTTTATCTTTCCGTTTAATTTAAAACATCATTTTACGTCATTGTTTGCAGGGAAGATTTTATACTGCCCAGCAACTTGCGCAAGTTTCTGCCTGATACATTTGGAATGGATAATACTTTTTCTTTCTACATCCTAGAATCTTGCTGCTTTGTTCATGTCTCAAAAACAGTTATGCAGCAATGACAAAGGATGTGTTGGATCACACCAGCTATCCAAACTACCCTGCAATCTTAAGAATTCAGCAATAGCCTATTAAAAACAGGAGTGCATTACACCTATTTTTGCACTTGATTTACAGCAGGTGCAAAAAAACTAACCTTGGTGACTTTTAGTGGGAATTTGATACCTAATTCCTTGAAACCCACCTTCATTAATTAAATTTGCAAACTATGTAATCCATTTGTTGTGCTTCTGGAACATAGCCATGTCTACCTAAACCTTTCTAAAGGCTCGGTGTGATTCAAAATGATTACTCTATGATATATTAAAATCCTCTGAGTATAACACAATTTCTAATGAAAAGGTCAGAATCTAATGTTACAAGATAAACGCCATAAGAAGGAACTCCCTGAAGCTGGATTATTTGTTTAATCCCCAAATTGTCTATATTAGTGTCAAACCTGATGAAAGATCTAAATTAGAAGTATACTCTTACAGACACATTACTTTTTCAGCATATGTCTCTTTCAGGATGCCGAAGTAGGTTCTAATTTAGTCACATTTCCATCTACTGCAACTGCTGTAAAAGAGAAAGATGGCAGCATCTATTGCCAACCTGAAATACTATGTGAAGGTGAGACATATCCATTACGCAAATCTCAAATATGTTCTCTTACACACACATAGGTGCATTCTAATAATGCCTAATAGCTGTTCATATATGTAAGATCTTTATAAAGCTAAGAGAAACAAAACTTTTAATTAATATGTTTAGTGCAGATATAGACAATATCTTTCTCTTCTTTACTTCCCTCCTCTGGGTCCACCCCTGACCCTGAACCTCTCAGATATTTATATTTATCAAGAGTGAAATCCTTTAAATGTCTGAAGTTACATCAGTTTTATATTAATATAGGATCCCAAGTCCTATCTTACAACTATTAATACGGCTTGCAAATCTAGCTGTTACAAGACTAATTGTAGTTAAATAGGTCTGTTATAAATAGTAACTTCAGTTATTGCTGTATTTTATAAAGATTGCCTTTGAAAGTGGATTTTTAAACTTTTTTCAGGGGATAATAACGGGAATATGTGAAGAGTATATATTTACCTAAAGTGAAAGTAATTTCTTAGAATGGTAGCCTCCAATTATATCTCAGATGTTCACATCTCATGTATTTATGAAGAAAGAAAAACCAAACCAAACCAAAACAAACTCCTCATAAGTTCCAGTATAATGAATCCCTAAGAATGAAAAATTGTCATTTTTGAACTAACAACCCTGGCTTAATTATGTTGTGTTAATATCCATCTTCAGCTTTTTAGAAATTCAGACACACAAAATCTAGGCAACACCTGTTTTAAATACTGTCAAGGTTTTTCACAGGGCAAAACTTCCTGAAGATTGGCACATGTAAACGTACATTTGAGTTATTTTTCTTCTCTTGTTCCAAGTCTTGAACTTTATTTTACCCAGGGATAGAACTGCCTCGCATCAACTACGACTATAATGGCAAGAAATACAAGTACGTCTTTGCAACAGAAGTCCAGTGGAGTCCAGTTCCTACAAAGGTATAATTAACATTTACAAAGTCAGAAACTGTATTTATAGAACACAAATCAAATTTAAGCAGTTATAAGTAGAGCGTGCTTTACTAGTTTGGCCCAAAATGTAGCCTAATCTACATTCATACATGCAAATTCAAAGTGTGTTGTTCTGAGGCCAGAAACGGAACTCTTTTTTTCAACGTCAAGTTAAAGCTTCTAAATGATGACACTGCAGTTGGGTACTACGTTCGTAAACTTCAGCACTTGAAAGCAGGGGGCTGAAAAGTTGGACATATATTAGCTTACTTGTATGATTAAAACAGCCTCACTGGGCCAAACTATGAAAACAATATATCTTCATTTTAATAGTTGAAAATCTGGAACATTATTATCAGCTGTTAAAAACATGTAGTTCCTTAGGCAGCAGAACAAATGCTTTCTTACAGATGTGACTTGAGATTGGATTCTTGAGTATTCAATAGTGTATGTGTTTCTGTCAAAACTTTTCCCATTGGTGGGTCATTCACATGCAAAGAAACATGAAATGCCTAAATTCTTATAAGGGTAAGCTCATGTTGTACTGTTTCCCTCATAAAGTATTAATAAACTCAGGCTTCTTTATCCAGCTTCATATTTCCACAAAATCTCCTGAACACAACAGTTACTAAGACCATCACTTTTCTGCTAAATTGGGCTGAACTGCTGTAATGTGCCAAGAGCTACAAAGGAGAGAGTAGGAAAAAGAAGTACTAGACAGACATACGTCCGTAATATTTTTTCCCTTTTGGAAACCTAACTAAAAAAGTAAGTTATTGCAACACTATCTAATCCATTAAAAAAATTAAAACAATATCTAATTTTTCAGAAAGCTTTATCTTTTGCTAGCTAGCTCTGTATTAGAGGGTAGCAAATGCTTTGTTTGTGTATGCATGATGCCAACTTTTCAGGAGACGGCCTAGAGTACAAACAGATTAAGACGAAAAGCGTTAATAGTTGAAGGTAAGAGTATTCTACAGGCAAACTCACTCTTTGTAAGTCTTGCTCTGTGACTATAAGGCAACACAAATTGAGTTCACTGTTGGTTCTTGTATATAGTTACCACAACCGATTAAAAAATAAAGTTGGATTTCTACATGATGCAAGAAAATTTATTGCAGTACGTCTGACAGTAGCTCAAACAAATCTGCAAGTTGGTGATTTCCAGTGTAGATAATCCCTGCTTGACTTAAATATAATAAAAAATGCTGTTAGAAGATTTTTTTTTTCACATCAGTTGCTCTTTAATGAATCCAGGCACAACAACCAGCATGTATAATCCTTAGGTAAAGTCTGTCAGCGAAATTGCTGTCATCTTGGTTAGAAGGGAGAATTCTTCCAAATTCTTCCTCCAGTAATTTGAAGAGTTTCATTTTTGTGTAAACACATTTTTTGACTAAAGGTGAAAAGGGAAAAGAATATAACTGCATCTGTATGGGTAGAGAAAAGGCCTTAAGGGAATTGAACTGAAAATGCCGTGCATCCCCACTGGCGATTGGTTTGGTCAGGCGCCTGACCCATTAATGAGATGAAAATCTGTACTCTGTTCCTTCAGTAAATACCAGTATCTGTGTGGAATTCTTGCCCCATTGGTTTAATCTTTACACATCACTATTAATAGCCTTTGTCCTGGCATATATACCCTACTTAACAATAGAAGGCCTTGAGAAATATTGAGGTCACAACAAAAGGAAAATAATTCACAGGATTAGAACACGGAAGGTTTAAATCCTGTTTCCTGCTTTACTACACAATCGCAGTGATTTGGCGCAAGTCACTTAAATGTTCTGGGCCTTGGACTCTTCCTCTGTATAGCGAGGGCATTATTTATAGTGAAGGTTCTCTCATGATCTGTTAGTATTTGTAAAATACTTAAAGCCCATAAACGAAAGGTGCAATTGTAATCTAATGAAGTGAAATTAAAAGAACATTGTGTGATTATGCAGCCACTAAATGCGACTCCAAAGTTTAACATTTTCCAGGTGTTTCCTTCTTGTGATGACACATGCCTTGTTGCTCCTTAATTCTTAGCATTGGTCCCCCATGCCAGCAGTCTGTTCATGTTGTGCCTTTGGAATAAACCACTGTCTGGGTCACTGACATTTTTCTTTTCTGGTCACAACAATTTAGATTGTAAAATTTAGTGTCCAGACCAAGGAAATGCTCTACTGGGGAGAGAACCACAGCTGGCCATCTGAGCCCATTTTCGTTCCCAGCCCTGATGCAAGAGACGAGGATGATGGTAAAAGAATGACAACATTCTGAAAGCTGGGGTTACATGAGTTTTGCATTAAATGTTACAAGTTTCATTGTTCTTAGTCAAGAAAACTGGGTTGATGCTTCCACTGTGAGATTAAAATTAGCACCAGCCATTTTACTCCTGCAGACAAAAAACCAAAGCAACAATAGACCAAAATCAGCTTGTAGGTAGCCATAAACAATAAAACCAATGCTTAGGACTTTCCAGAGAGCCGCTCGGAGCTGGACTTATCAATAGTTTGGAGCAGCTGAAGCTGTGGGAAGTCAGTGTTGTTACAGATGACAAGATGAAGTGGCACTGCAAGTATCCCTGTAATCTCGATCCAGTTCTGTTCTCAGGTGACTCCTTGCAAAGGCAAATGGCAAATAGCTGAAAGGATGAGTCCCAAAACTGCCGGGGACACAATTCAGTGTTGATTTGCTTTTTTCCTTCTCAATGAACTGCAGGCAGACCAGAAAAAAGCACAGAAGAGAAGCATTCATTAGTTCCTTAGCACTCTCAGTAGACTTCTTGATCTAGTAAGCACTTTCAGTTTGTGTCCTAAAATTCTTAGGAAACAAGAATTATTTCCTGACAGTGTTACCTTTTCTGCTTGGTGTAACTAGTATGTGCTTCTAATTCTTCATTTGTACGTCACAGGCATTGTTCTGACCTGTGTTCTGATGTCTGATCCAAAGAAAGCACCCTTCCTACTTGTCTTGGATGCTAAAACATTCAAAGAATTGGGCCGAGCCACAGTAGATGTAGAAATGCACTTGGACCTGCATGGAATATTTATACCAGAGAAAGATTTGAAGACTGAGACTGAGTAAAATGCTATTTATCCTACTACACAGACTGAGACAACCTTCTACTGAATGTGGGATAATATAATTCAGGAACAACCTTATCTTATAACAAGAAATTACTAAATATAATCTCTTCAATAACTATATATAATCTCTTATAAGAGACAGCAATAACTTTTGTTACAAATAATTATATGCACAACTGGTACATAACTATTCTAAAAGATGAATGATCAGTACTAAGTGCTAATGTTCTTATAGAACTCGTGGGGCAGGGAACAGGAGACAAAGGTAACAAGAAATGTTTCATTTGAGTAGAATATAGCTTTCTGAGCAAATGAAGTCCTGTATTTATAGGGTGATGCATGGCATGAGTCGCATATGTCTGCAGGTCATGTAACTTTCATGGACTCTTTCAAGACTGCAGCTCACAATGAAAGTTGTCTCCTGCCAGAAAACCTCACAGTAAACTCTCTGCTATGATACTAATAATTCATGGCAATGCATTCTCTTGGTGCTTGATTTCTTAAACTCCATCATAACCAAAGTATTACACTGAGGTGCTACAACTTTCTAATTTAGAACCTAAAAAAAACCTGCTTTGCTAATAATTTCATGGTGTATTTTTCCCTTTTATGTTGACAAAAACAAGTAACTTGAAATAGGATGTACTGTTTTATGTAGCATTTAAGTATACTTCAGTGTGATTCAATCTTAAGCACTTTGTATTTAAATCAGTTTTCCTTGAGGAGAATATCTGACATGGCATTTCATGTAATTAGATTATTACATTGTGTAAAAGATAAACAGAAATGTCATATTTATTAATATTGCTAATAGTCTCTGGTAATAACAGTATGTACACGAATGAGAGCAGTGTATTTCTAGCAGAACTCAGATACATATGTGCAACAAATTGTTTAGGTGAAAGCGTGAAAGACCTAATTTAGACCTCACCTGAACTACACAGTAGCTGAAACTACGAGCTGTTGTTGCTATGCCTAAGCATTTGCTTTACTGCCTGCTTAGGAGCATCCATGTTCTGGCATGGCTTTATCATTGCCTGTAACAGATGCTTCCCAATAAAAGTACACAACTTTCATTCATAGTCACAATTAAAAAGCACATTTCAAGATAGAGTTCAAATGCCAAGTATACCGTGACCGTTTTTTGTTGTAGGAATGGCATTTCCTAATCCCCTGAGTGTATTTCTGTTTTCTGATCTGGGGCATTGATTTTTCTTTAAATGAGAGCTTTTTTTCTTTGAATTGTATTTTCCTATTGCAGGAATTGAACCAATATCATCCACAGTTCTTGTTTGGTCTGTAACAACTATACCTCCCTTTCTCTGCTTAAGTGTTTGCAGTTTGTATGTATAAAGAATATACAGGCTATTTTTAATGTAAAAAAAGTCACTGTGGTCAGATCTAGAGTTAAAATATGCAGTTTGGGGCATTCAAATGTTTATATATTCCATAAAATGGAAATAAACGCGTCAGTAAGGTGCGTCTGCAGAAATAGTCGTCTTCAGTGTATTCAGGGCATATTACCACTACTCTTTAAGAGAACTTTATCTTCTAAAGAAGAAATTGAATTCCATTTTTGGAAGTAATATGGAACCAGTACTGGAATGGAAGACTGTCTTCTGATGTAGGCAAAAGACACCAGCTGTGGGGTTGTTTCTTTTAATCTGAAAAAGTTTGGATTTAACAAGTCTCCACAAATATTTCTGGAATTATAAGGAGGAAATGAATCAAAAGTCTAACCATTATTATAGATCTCCTTTTAGGAGTTTGTCTCCGGAACTACTTCTGTAGAACTCATAGCATTATGTTTTTGGATGATCATGAGTTTGGATACAGGAGTTACTTGACTTCGGAGGAGCTAATTCTTACTGGCAGAGATGACACGATAGGGGAATATTCATCATAAAAACAGTCTGCAGTCTAAGAAAGCCAATGTGTTATGTTCATGTAGAAACACTGCAGAAAATAAATTACAAGAACTTGTCTTGGGTATGATTTTTTAAACAAAGTGTGCCGTATTCACTTGGTCAGTATTACACAGGATTTGATTACCATCAAGTCTGTAGTCAACCTGAAGAGGAAAACAGTGACGTAAATCTGGATTTGCCAATCCCGGTATCCTCCTGTGGCAGAGACAATATGGATAAAACCATATGGCTAATCACAAATTTGTTCAAGAATGTTTTTAGCAGTTGCAATAGCAATCTGATGAAACGTTTACCCTGAATATGGTTACACACTGTATCATTTCTAGGCTGACAGTACCAAGGGGGAACGCATATACGCTTTGCCAAGTGGCTGCAAGGCTTGTGGGGTTTTTTTGTTGGGGTAACATGGCACATGGTAACGAGTCTGTCATTTGGTTTGCTTCTCTGACATCCTTCACTGTGAATGAAATCTTGAGGAACAGAAAGGTTTGATTCTTCTTTTGCACCAACTTAAGTCATAAATTAGCCCAGTAAAACTAGTGGAGTTATTGCAATGGCTTAAAAAAAAAAAAAATCTAGATTCAGTGACTGCAAATAAAAATACCAAGGATAGACAGCTCCATTAAAGGAAAAAGCATCGTTGAGCAAGAGAATCAGGCCATGGGTAGGCATACATATAATTACTTCAAAGATGTTACAAATGGCCCTCTAGTTGGTAGGGTGGTTTGGTTTGGGTTTTTTTTATCAACAGGTTTCATTAAATGGAACAAATAACATAGCATAATAATTAATTTGTTCTCTGGAAGTGGATATTATCTGTTACACCTTGTCCCATTGCCCCACATATGCAGCAGGAGGAAGCAGAAACACTGTTTACTAGGACGAATTAAAAACCAGAAATACAACTATGTTTTCCTACATGACAATCTATGCAGGAGGCACAGAAACAAACCAGTGTTTTTCTTTTTAAATAACCACGCCACCCAACAACAGCTTTCGCAATAATTTAAACCACTGTTCCCTTGGGTATGCAATTACCAAAGTATTAATAACAAGCAAAATACATCTTTCGCCAGCAGTGCAAGATGCAGAGTGCTCTCTGTTTTCATTACCCTCAAAGAGAGCTGGGCATGTGTCCTCTGGATCTGTTGTGCTCTTCCTCATTCTACACTTGACATCCTGGGTAATTATACCCGAGCCAGAAGAAGTGGCCTTCTAATATTTTTAAATGGGTATGTTATAACAATAAGTGATGCAAAGTTGCTGGTGTTTCATGCAGATTAGTATGTTTTTAGGCCTTCCATCATACCAGGATGTGAAACACATCCTGTGCTTCTAAAACTCCTGTTCAAAGCTTGCACAGCAAACCGAGAGCACGGTACTCCGCTCTGTGACCCCTCTCCAGTCAGAAAGCACTTAAGCAAGGCTTGGACTGTAAACACTGGCTTAAACGGGGCTGTTCACATGCTTCACAAGCAGGCACTTGGTGCAGTGTTTTGACTGCCAGGGTCTACATGTGCAGATGTCCCAGCTGAAATCCCCATCTGGAGAACAAAACAGCATTGTGTCTAGCTTGGAATGGACAACGTTGCCTTTGCAAAAAGTCATTCATTTCTCTTTCCTATGGGGGCATTTCCAGATACCTTTATTCTTTTTCCTAGCGGTAAAATGATTTGGAGACACCATCAAACTGGATTAGGATGAATTATAAAACCAAATTTTAAGTTGTCCGCGTTTCAAAGATACGTATTTTTGACATCACCGATTTAAAGAAATGCAAATAATAAAAGCATGTGACCCACCACAGCTTTAGTAAGATCAGGCCCTCTGCAAATTTTATTGTCCCAGTGGAGGAGTGGAAGGCGCGATGTCCTTTTGGGTGTTTCCTGGCCTAAGAAATCCAAGTCTACTTTTGACTGTCAGCGCAGCGGCCACGGCGACCTACTGCGTTTGCCTCCTCCCGGCAGCATTGACTGGATTGTCGGCAAAGCAGATCACAGTTTTTGAAACACTTTCACTGGCTGCAAACAAAGTTTCACTACTTAGATACTGGATGCCGTTAAAGAAGGCAGCAGCAGATGGATTCCAGTCATCTCTTAATGTGCCATCGAGCACGTTAAATACATGGCCTAGAACCTCGTGAACCGCCCTGAAGAAAAGCGTTTTGCCTGAAAAGGGCCTATTTCCAGCTGGCAGCTACGGAGAGCGGCACTCTCCGAACAAGTCTCGCTGTATTTGGTTCTCGTTCTCTTGCATTTACTCACGCTAACCCCTATCATTTTCACCTCCTGCTCGTGTAAGGGGAAAACAAATAGAGAGAAGGCTGGGTTTAGTCACATTTTGAAGCCAAGAGGGGGAAAAAGATAATTTCGCGGGCGACGCCGAGTTCGGGGTCCCCGGCCCGCAGCCGCAGCAGGCAGCCGCGCCGC
>WAAD01030617.1:112920-176920 GCA_013389945.1 Fregata magnificens
GCCTCGCTGCGACCCCCCGGGAGCGGCGCAGCGGCCCGGTGTGCCCCGCCGGCGCGGTCTGCGGTGCTGGGGGCTGCAGCGAGTCAGCGCTTCGGGGTCACCTTTTTAATTCTTAATGTCTTTTAGCGAGACGGGGCTCCAGGTGGTGGTCATGGATCCTGAAGTACATCAGCTTTTAAATGAAGCAAAAAAAAAAAAAAAAAAAAATCGGTTTGACTCCCCATCTCTTGTTCCCGCGTGCCCGTACAATATCTAAGGACGTAACTCGGAAATTGCCAGAGGCATCGGAGCATGGCCGTGCCAGGAGAGCTGGCTGCTCTCGGCAGTGGGTGCCGGCAGCATGTGCGGTCAAAACTATGCAGTTTGACAGCGAGCGCTGGGGAGGACGAGCTGTATTGGCGCAGTCGTGGTTTCTGAGGTGGCCCGGCAAGCAGTTTATCCTGGTCTATGTTTTCAGTGAAACCCATTTCACGAAAGGTCCTGCTGCAGCCATTGACGGCGGTTTGAACTTCTCCATCGCGCTCAGTGGTGATGCGTCCAATGACACCAAGTAAAAAGAATATAAACCCCGTAAGATTTTTATAGTACGCGTCTGCATGCCAGAGAGGGGAAACAAAACGTACAAGCGGTTAATTCCAAAGGGTTTTAATTTTTAAGTCCTATTATTTGCAGGCAATAAAGACATTAATTTTGTCTTTGTCCGTAAAATAGGAGCAGACCTTTCAGTATCACTAAAACACAATCCTACGTCTGTTGTAGCAGACTTTTTGTAATGGCTGGGCATTCCTTCCAGTTGTAGCTTCCCATGAAGTTGTCATAAAATCTGCATATTTGCGCTAGGTGGGGATGGGGAGTCCGTATGCTACTTTCCAAAAAAAATGCAACCGGCTTCGGTGTTACGTTATCATCTGCTTTTAGGCAATACGGTGTTTTGGGTGACGATTGTAGCACATCTTTGACATTCTCAAGTACAAAAATAAATAGGATGTGAACTTGGTGATTAACTTTTCAGTGGGTGTTGATCGTGGACAGACTCAAACGGTTCTCTGCGTCGGTTGAACTAGCAGAGCTGAGATATAAAATGAAATAAAATTCAGAGAGAAGGAAGATCAGCAAGAATTTGCAAAAAAGACACCACGGAGCCTATGTACTCATAATAGGTTTTTTTTACTGCTTGTCTTGAGAAGCAGTTTTGGAAGACTGTGGTGAAAGACAAGTCACAGATGTGAAATTGAAACGAGCCATTGATCCAATACTCTTCAAAACGCCTGAATGCTTTTTAGGTTGTTGGTCATCGTATTTTAGATGACCGTATGCCGTATCTGAAATTAAGGTTCAGAACGGTTGCTCCAGGTGGAAAGAGGTCATATTCTTGGAAAAACTGCTGTTCTACTGTAACAGCAAGATGAGCTTACAGGAAATGTGCAATTTTTTATGGTGAAGAAGACTGCTTAATTACAAGGTATTGCAAATTATTCTATGGAGAAGTACCTTTTCAAGGAATTTCATCTTTAAGTATTGCATTTTGTTCATCTCTGAAAAATGTACTGGGGAAACATGAGTTAAGCGTGTGTGAGGAGTAAGAGCGCCAGACATAACTACGTTAGCAACAAAACTTGTAGTCATTAGAGTTGTGGGTTTTTTAAACTCAAAATTGTTCAGGTTCAAATCCCATGAAGGAACTCATTAACTATGTGTGAAAGTAGGTTACAGGAATTAATATATAAATATGATTAACTTTTTTTTTTTTTAAGCTTACTCATCTTTTCTCCTCAGGCTTGCAAGATGCAAAGAACCAAAAATACATGTACTTAGTTCTTGTATGGCACATTAAGAACCACATTTGTATTACCTACCTCTGCAGAGCCTAACTTTTACCTGCTGCCTATCTCTCTTCTTTTTATCACACCAGGATCTATCTCTTAGTCCAGCTGGTCTCCACACTGGGTAGAATTGGTCAGGTAGGTTGCCAATGTTGGAGCATTATGTTTCCAGCCAAAAGTAATGTTTCAGTGGCTCTTTTTGGAGATAAAATTAATCTCCAGCCTGTACCTGTGCAAGTCCTGGTTTTTTTGAGTGTTGTTTTTCCAAATAAAATGATCAGTTGAGGTTTCTATATAAAGACTTATTGCTGGAGACTCAAGAATTTGATGTCCTTGTATTTTAAGGGTAGATGATTCCAAAGCGTGCTCGGGTACCAGAGACTGTTCCACTCTCCAAATGCCAATTGATTTGGGTCACACTCATTTGAAAAATTCCAATATAAAGCTCAGAAAAATCCATTAACTAATTTCAGAAGTAAAACTTGGAAGAAAAATGAGTAGATAGGTGAAACTTAGTGAAGAACTGGAAGTATGAGTTGGCGTGGTGTTTTTCTGTGTCTGGCTGTGTCATTATGTCTTGTGGCTGTGGGCAAGTCGGTGGGCGAGCTCAGAAGCTGTGTAGGGTTTGCATGAATGCTTAGTTTAGGGTGTGAGTAGGAAAATAAGTAGGCATGGACTTTCTGAGGGGGTGGTTGGGTGTGAGCAGAGTCTGTGTGTGCTGAAGGATTTGTGCAGCCGCCGGGAGAGGAGCGTTACCTGCTTTTAGTTTTGCGTGGAAGCTGTTTGGCTGACTGGTTGTGAGTAGGACACTTGTAAATTATAGTGATGTGGCTTCCCTCTAGTTATTTGGCAACTGGATTATCCATGCAGCTCAAAAATGGCAGCTTCAGCGGCGAGAGGTCGAAAGACATGAAGGGGACGGAGAAACACGCGGAACTGTTACTTGTGTCACAGGCCCCATCTGCCTCTCCTGTCCATAAGGCTAGCATCTGCAAGTACAGAAAAAAAAAAACCACGCCCGTTTCATGAATAAATTTTCAGTCTGTGGGACCAGTAAGACTTCTAATTTTTGTGGCAGTTGGATTCTTGAGGTCTTGCCTCGACTGCTTAATGCCAAGTTGCTTGTAGGTCTCTGAGGGCAGCGAGGTCTGGGCTGGTTGTGTGAATTCCTACAGAATTGCCTTATATGTACAGGTTAATCCAATCCCTCTGTGTGCCCCTGGAGCAAATCCTGTCATTTACAGAACACAGAAGTCTTCCTGCATATCTCTAACATCTTGTGGTATGTTCCTGAGCCTGAGAAAAGGAGGATTCCTGAGGAAGAGACTGCCATAGGACAGTGTGGTTTGGCTCAAAGTGATGTTGCTGTGCATCCCAGAGAAGTTAAATTTGAGCCAGGTTAGCTCTTGATTTTTCTCTTCTGTAACAAATCAGCCAGAAGCCTGCACTTTTTTTTAGCACTTTTTGTCCTGGCAATTGCCCTAACGTAGATACAATTCTATTGCCCTGGTTTACTTGATTTAGTTTGTGAGCCTAGTGTAAATTATGGTGGCATAAGAGTGCTTTTACCAGACATAAGCTATGCTTGCACTAGTAAGTTTGGCATAAGTTGTAGCGTATATCCGCAAACCTTTTATAGGATAGATTCAGTCCAAGTGTTCCTGGTATCCTCAACAGTAGCAGTAGATGTTCTCATCCGAACAGATCTGTCGCTGTCTGGCATGAGTCGTTCCTGGCCAGCTGAAACTTGCAACTCCTAATATTTTGCTAGCTTACTGTCCGCTTGCCTGTATCGCAGGGAGCATGTGGGAGCTACCTTAACAAAGAGGATATTTAAGCTCAAATTCTTAGATGAACTTAATGTTGTTACACAGGGCTTGTGCTGCTCTATTAGAAATTAAATTAAGACATTTTTGTTATCTCAGCAAGTTTTGTCTTTGGTTTTCACGCATCTGCGTGAACAGATTACAGATGGGTGTGTGTATTCTATACGGTTCCCCAAGGCTTTTCGAGCCATATTTTCATCTTTTTCCAGATGAGCATAATATAGCTAGACAAAAATTAAAATGTAAAATTAAGTTCATGTTATTTTTCCATTTACTCGTAAATAGCTGTGCTTCTTGTGAATTGCTTTTGGTCAGAAATAACCTGACAGCATTTGCGTCTTCTCACTTGTGCTGTTCAACCTGCTGACATCCCTAAAACATTGCAGACCTTGTAGGACCCTTGCACAGCCACAAAACCGTGACCTCTCTGCCAGTGCTGAAATAGTTCCGTGGAGATGTGGTGGGACGTGTCCCCTGTCACTGAACTCCTGCCCTTTCCTCTGCGTGCTGGCACTTGGAACATTTTGAGTTGCCATGAAACTGTGAGAAGGCAGTCTGCTGAGACATCGTCCTTGTGTAAGCGTGTCTGTGAGCATCCCTAGGCGCTGGTATGTAAAGTGGGACGGGACGTCCCTTCTGTAGCGCGCTGAAAAGGTGCATCTTGGTGGTTTTTGTTACACTTGTAAATAAATATTGTGGAGCAGGGCGAGGTAGAAGCCAACACGTGCCTGTAGCTTCTGCTACTTATTTCCTGATACCCGTTTGGTTTTTATTGACATTCATAGAGAGCTTTTATAGTGTTTTAAAACTTTTTCTATTTGGGACTAGTACTGAAGTCATGAATACAAACCACTGCTGAAGCTGGGAGGTATTTGGTTGCCAAGGCTCTCCAGTTCTGGTTTAGCCGAATCGCGCTGTGCTCATGCCAGGTCTTGTTCCCTCTTCACTGAGCGTGTGGGCAGCGTTGTGGTAACTGCTCTATCAAGGAGGGATCTAAAGCCATGTCATCCTCAAGGTTTCTTATGAGAAGTTTGTTTCTGGCAGTCTCCTGGGAACTTTACAGGCTGCCCTGGCAGTAGGAAGTCAGGAACAAATCAGGCCAGAATTTGCTTCCAGACTTCTAAAGATGTTTTTTAAATTAGGCATAGTTTTGTTTTGGTGGTTTTTTTTTTTTTCTTTTTTAAATGAAACTAAAATGTCACCTGTCATGTTTTAGTGATAACTGAGTTGTAAAGTCTCTGTGACTTTGAGGAGCAATAAATCAAAATAGCTGCCTTGCCCAGAACCTCTCTACCTCGCGTAACACAGGAGAAGTGCGTTCTCTATGTTCTATGTTCTACGTTGAGGGGCAACAGTGATAAAGCTATGTTAAAAGCTTATGGTTTAAAAAGGGATTTAAAAATCACTATACCGGGCTTGAATGGGGAGTTGTTAGTTATATTCCTGCTCCAACAAGCCCCTAAAGATGGCCTGAAGGGAGGAAGCAATAGGGCTCTTACGCAGCTCAAAATAATAAGAAAATACAGTTGGGCTGCTCCTGCACATCACGCAAAGGGAGAACTGGAAATCAGAGCGTCTTGGTTGCGCAGGAGAACTTGAGATGAAATTTCTTGGCCTGTCTTTGTATCTGAAGATGCGCGGTTCATCTGCGTGCCTGATGTAAGAGGCGAGTTGGGGTGGAAGGAGGTGTGGCAGGATGGAGCTGCTTGGGATGTCTGGGTAATTTATACTCTGTAGGTTGCCTTTACACCTGTGTTAATTGCCTTGTTTTTTTGTTTTTATTTGTTATTATTAAAAGAACCTTTTTTATTTATAATTTTTCTTGCACGCTTTAAAGTTTATTTTGTGGCCGGAGCAGGGCTGTTCTGAAGGTGCTCATGTGTCTGGAGAAAGATGTGGAGTTGATTTGTGTTTTGGGTTTTGGTTTTTTTTTTTCTTTGAACCTGTTTTGTTTGCATTGGTCTCAGCTGCCAGTTACAAAAGGAACTTCCTCCCCATGTGGACTGACAGATATGAAAAGTAAATAATGGTTTTAAAGAATTTGTTTCTTCACTCTCTGTTCAGACCTCCTATTTCATATATCGTACAAAGCTTTCTTTCTGTCCTGGTACTGAGTACCAGTGCAGCGTTACCTATACACAGGGGAGTCTCCAGTCTCCTATTTGTCTCCCATATTATATCTATGCCACTGCTTAATATTTCCAAGAAAACAAACCAAAAAATCACTGTTATGGACAGCTCCGAAATTGCTTGTTGCCTATCGAGGAAATACGTTCTTAATACCACGTAGCTAGTGGCTGGTTTATGTCTTCAGGCATGTCGGTGTACATCTCCTGAATGACTTTAAGCTCTCTAGTGCAGCTCTTGTTATTGTTTGTGGACCCGGGTAGTACTGTGATTGCAGACTCTCGGCTCTTCCTTCTTGTGCTGGTGAAATCCACACTCCTCGTTCCTTTTTCCTCTTGGCTGTGTCATCACTTTCCGTGATAGTCTTGCAGATCTCCATTTCCCCGCTCCTGGCGTGTCCGGAGTTCTGGTGCCTTCCTCCGACATCTTCCAGCTGTCCTACAATACTACTCATGCGATTGTAATTTTGTCCATTCAACTTCATACTTACCAGCGATTATGAAAATCTTTCTCCAACTCTGATGCTTATTTCTCCCATGTGCTGTAAGGATAAATGAGGTATAAAAACCTGATTAAACCAAGTTTTCTCAGTAGGTTCATTGGTGTTTCCCAAATACGATTTTAGCAAGTCACAGGAATGTTTGGATTATTAGAGACACACTACACAGTATTGCATTTCTTAAATACATTTAGTGGTAAGTTTAACAGCATTGGTATGGTACTGTACTTGTTCCTTCTAAAAAAGCATTTTTAACAAGTCTAGAAGCAGAGTTAATTGGAAAGAAGACATATTTTCAAGTAAGATATAGTTAATTTCTTGGTTTAAAACTGTATTCCAGAAATGTCTTCCTTTGTTTTTCCGAGGAAGTCCTAGTTCCAACATGCTATCTAATAGGTGTAACACTGCTGTTTAGCAGAAAGCTAAATTTTCAGCTGATGTGGACTGAAAATCTCATGAATCGTCTGTTTAGTGAGTGAACTTGAGTGTCATGTGTAGCACAAAAATGGCATAAATATGACACAGATTCAGTTACTTAAGGAGATGCTTTGAGTTCCACGCGAGTTAGCCTGCTGCCCATTGAGAAGTAGGGATGAGATATTTTTCCCCCACCATTTAAAAACAAAGAGAGAGAAAAGACCCAAACCCACCTTTCTAAATCCAGTGGCAAGTATTTCTAATACAGGAAGGTACATAATAGATCTATGGGTCATGTGAGAAGAGCTGAACCGCCGACTGCTGAACCAGGTCTACTCGGCTACACGCATAGCTGAGGCCGAGCTTGCGCTTCATGCCGTGTACGAGGTGCATGGCACGAACCATCGGCGCCCAACAGCCAGCTCATCTGCATTGCTTGTGATTGACTTGTTTGTATGCTCAGCTGGTACAGTTGGTTGATTGTTTTCCAAGTTGGCTAAAAAAACTCCAAAGTGAAATGAAATTGCAGGTACTTACTGCTGCTGAGAAGCTCCAAGAGCCTGTTCTTGGGGACTGTGTTCGTCACGTGTGTGTTCTGTCTACTTAGGGCTAACTCGCATGTTTAGGCAAGACGTGCTGGTTGAGGGTAGATTTCCAATTCAGATTACAGTCCAGCTCTGGATGAGCTCAGTGTAGTCAGAGTAACTTCAGATTTTCAGGGTAAACAAGCTCTTCACTGAGCGAAGCCCCTGAGCCCTGTACATGCCCCCTGTGCTCCTGCCGAAGGAATTGCTTTGTTCTCTTTCTTACTGGGGAGGAAAGCCTTACATTTTTGCCTGACTTAAATTTTCCAACAGCTGAAAAAAGTAAGTTCTTTCTAGTTGTTGTTTCTCTTAGACCAAGCAAAGCAACTTCTGCAGGTTTTTGTGCTGAGCTGTTAGGTGGACTACTTTGCCTTGAGACCTGAAGTTGCAGTTACAGATAATCTTAAGCAGAGAGACATAGGACAGGCATAGCCAAAATCCTCTGAGAGCTGGCACCCTTTGCAGGGTGTGGTGAAGACTGTCTTTTATGTGTGCTGCTAAAGGCCAGGGTGTGACCTCAAAGAAAACCTTCTGATTTGGTTGTAAAATATCTTTTTGGAGGATGGCAGTGGGTGGAGTGAACTGCTGCATCATGGTTTTGTCTCTGACCTGTTTAATAACGCGATTATTAAGGTTTTTTGCAGGCAGGAAGACCAGCTTTAATGGGAGAAAATGTTGCAGGGATGAAGGCAGACAAATGAAAAAACTTCGCCATTAAAATGGTCACTCCTAAGTGGGACTTAATTAGATTTAACATGGAAAGCTTGTACTTGAACGACTCAAACCTGCATAAGGAAGCCCAGATCAGGAGGAGGCTAAATTGACCTTATGTTTGCATCAAAAGCAGAATTTTTAAGTTTTCTCCTTACTGATGCAAAATCTCAAAGTACTCGCTTGCCATTTTTGGGACTGAGTCATCCCTGTGAGTGTGTTTTAGGTTTGGTGCATGTCTTTGCTGGAAACATTTGTTGGAGGTATAACTTCATTTTAAAATGGTAATGCTCTCTGGAGAAGGCCAAAACGCTGGTGCAGGAAAAGGATACATCATCAAACCCCAGTTTTATTACTCTTCGGTTTGGAACGATGGCTTTGCTACTCTCATACTAAGGTTTGCTAGTGTGGCAATATTGGCAAAGCTTGTATAGACTAGCTCTTATGGTTAATCTGGGCCAAAATCATTAATGTGGAAAGACAGCTCCTTTCACAAAGACCAGTGTTTCCCTCTTGCCTCCTGCAGTTTTGTTCCCGACACCCTGCTACAGCTGTGTAAGTAGGTCAGTGAACCGTGTTGTTTGCAGTGTGATGACGTGAGAGCAGGTGAAAGTTCTGTGTCGCAAAGCATCAGAAACAAAGCGTCTGTCTTGTTTCCCAGATTTTTCGATTGTTGTTCACTGTAAATATTGTAAACCTGCTTGAGGTGAATGTGGTCTAGAGTGTTCTCATTTACAAAGGCACAATCTTTGCAGACAGATGTTTTCTTTACCTGTTTAGGTACCAATATACCAGTGCTCTAAGGATTAAAGCATTCCAAGAGTTATACTGTTGTTCTCTTTATAACTTACATCACCATTGTAGAAATACATGGGTTATCTTTTCATAATAGTTCACAAATAAGGCAGAGGTTTTAAGGATAAAAGTATTCCCACAGAATTATGTCTGACTCAGGAAAGCAAGCTTTATCGACGGTGGCTGAATGATTTGGTTTGGTTTTCATTTTGTTTGTTGGTTTGTTCAGTTGGGTCTTTTAAAAATTATTATTCCCTCTCCTGTAAACGGTCAACTGTAAAACGCAGGAAAACCAAGTTTTCAGGCACACAGACCCTTTCTCAATGTGCTTCCCGTGCATCTTAACTGTCCCACAGCAGTGCTCCCACATGGACTTGGCTGTAAGGTTGGAAGTATGACTATGTGTTTTTCTTTGTTTTGTTCTTTTAATATGAGAGGTAAGTTGGAGGATCCATCTTAATTTTAACAAGAACTGTGGACAGTCTTAAATTTATCTGTTGGGGTTTTTTTTTTTAATTACTTGCATCTGGTTTATGCCATTAGATGTGAACTGTGACTCCTAGCAATATCAACATTTGCTCTTAAGCCCTTGTTTTCATTTTAACGATTTACCTTGCTTATATTGTTGCTTACATATACAGAAGAGGTATTGGGATTTTTTTCCTTATTCTGCCTTACGTAGTGTCATTTGAGATGACTCATTAGGATTGTATTCCTTAAGTGATGTGGAAGAGCAGATTCTAAATTTGTCACACAGCCACACAACATCAAAACACAACATAAACCCAGTTGTTCCTATGCCACTTGCTCAAGGTGTAGTAGGTGCCAAGCAGTTTTCCTGACCAGGTACAAGAAGTTGGGGTGAATGTTGTTATGCACTTACAGAACACTATGTTACTAGAAGCAATTTCAACTTACAATGATGATCTCCTTAATTAAAAAAATGGAAAACTTCCTTTTAAAACATGTATGGAGTCAAGCTGCTCAAAATTAAATTACTTAAGAAAACAGGACGAAGTTGCCTTGTTTTGCTTCCCCCAGCTCTGTGTGTGTCTCAGCTGTGCTCTGCTCCCAGCTAATGGGTTTTCTGGTTGGCTGTGAGGGTTTTATTTCATTCTAAATCTTGATGTTCTGGTCTTTCACCTGAATTAAAGAAGACTGGGGCAGCCTTTTCTGCTGTGGTTTGGCAACTTCGGATGCTTTTAAAGTAATTAGAAATGTTGTCAGGAGTAGGAAGCTCTCACACGCATGCGTTAGAAGCAGCCGTGCTGCAACTGGGCGCATCTCTGCACCTCGGTTGCTGATTGCCACTTCCAGCTTTCTGCCACACAAATCGTAGGCTGAATAAATCACCGTGAGGAAGAGCATGGTGGAACGAAAACAATCCTTCTTCCTGGGACACGGACAGACTGGAAAACCTCTGCTTAAGCATAGCTAGAAATGTTTTTTCTAAACTTAAATTTGATAGAGGACCAGGGTTAAGTGCTGTCCACTCTGTCTTTCTGAACTGGGAACAAACGTGTTTTGAAACAGTCTCATTCTGCCTGTCGCAGGTGGTGTGACAAGGGTGCCCAGACCTCAGTTTGCTAGCGAGGTGTGGGTGCAGGTAATAGCTGATGCTGGGTGGTGCAAGAGAAGGCATGGCTCCTTGCCCTCTGCTTACATACCTCCTACTTTTTTCTCTTCCTTCAGCTTTCTTTGCACGTTAGACTCACAGTTTTCTATCTTAAACTCTTCTAGCCCCAAACCTGGTTATAACAGGTCCTTGCATGATTTTTTTTCCTCCCCTCTTCCCAACAGCCAGTAGCCGTCCTGCAGTACTTGACGTGAGCGACAAGGAGTACCTCCAGCTGCCGTTTGGGAATGGTTCTTGTGTCATAGCTCAGAAATCTTTGTACCAAAATAAATAACCTAGTAGTTTATTAACTAACAAATTAAAGTGGTGTGACAGATGGGTAACTACTGCTTTGCAGAACAGATGACAAGAACAAAGCTGAGTCTGAACTGGGATGCATTTGCAAATGGTGAATATTTGCCCACACAGGAGTATCTATAACTTTGAAATCAATCGATTTGTTCTCAAGGTTATTTTTCTGCTTTTCTGAGTTTGTGTTTTGGGCTTGCATCAGTGGTTGGTTTGTTTCTTTTCAGGTTAACAACTGCTGATGCCTAAAAAAGTAGACAGTAGTTAGGACATCTAACCTGATAAGACCCAAAAGCTCTGAACAACACTTTCTTGTTACTAGGAGGTGTCAGTGTAAAGTCCATGCAAGAGGTGATTTAGCTTGGGTGTGTACAGGTGATGCTAAGATGAAAGTTAGTGATAAGTAGCACTAGTCCTTCCCCTAATCTCTCCATTAATGCTGGCATGCAACGTGTTTATTACATGCCTTGCATCTGTTTTAAGCCCCACAGTGTTGGACTACCCAGGTTCTGTGTAGATACCGCTGTGTATTTGACCATGCCAGCTATTCATAGGTACCTGGTACGTATGAAATTCAGACACCGTCTGACTGTCTCTCTTTTCTGGTGAAGGAAGCCAGGCGCTGCAAACCTTGATACATTTTATGTTAAATTAAAAGAAAACACAGTTTCATCCCAGGAAGCAAGATGCAGCTTTCGAAACCCAAAACTCAAGCATAGTTGGCATAATTAACATTGAGGTAGTTTGGAGAGGCTTGAAAATGTGTGTAAAGAAGCCTTGATACTGGCTTAGAGTTGAAAACGCGTGTTACTCTGTGTGTATATGCTCTTACAGTCATTTGGAGTTGTAGGCATGAAAAATGCACGTTCCACGTGGGTGAGGATGGCGTGAGTTGAGATGCAGGTTGTACGGGATTGCTTGAGCTGTATATTTGGTTTAGAAGTTTTCAGCTGACAAGTTGCAAATCAACGTCTGCTATTGCAGCACGTGATTTTTTTGGAAGTCACGTACACTGTTTAGAGAACAGGCTTAATTTTTCTAATCTCCTTTCAAACGTTAGGAAATAAACAATTTCCTAACCCGTGTTATTTTGTTGTTGTTGTTATTTGTGTTATAACTTGTGCTAGGTGCTGTACAAACACAGAGCGAAGCAGTTTAGCTTCAGACCTCATACAGTCATGCGTATGCATCAGAGTAGCATTATCTCCCGGAGTGTTCTGCTCGCTGGCGATGGGTCTCTTGCAGCATAGAAAAGCAATGTGAAAACAAGACCACAAATATGGTTAACTTCAGGGCTAAAATTACCATCCTTATTCACACTTAAAAATAGCTCCTTATAGACTAGGATTTTATTTGATGTGAGTTATATCTTATTTTGTGAGAAACTAATTTATTCTGATGTGAGTAAGTGAAGCAGAATCTGCCCTTAGCTAAGTCCTATTTATGTATTTACTTAGTATGAGTGTGGATAGCAGAAGACTGGAACAAACGGTGCTTTCAACTTAGCAAAGCCACAGCTTTTCACATTAAGAAACTAATTCTGTCTAAGAATATATTCAAATTAATATAAAAATGTTTTTAAAGGCTTTTATTTAAATGTGCTGTGATATAGGTATCTATATATACACAACACAGAGGCAGTGAAACAAGTTTTCTGGTCTTTAGATAATGTATTCTTGGTTGCCTAAAGCATGGAAAAAAGTTGTTAGAAATGATATTTTATTAGCTCTTGTGGCTGTTTTCACTAGACTGGTGGACACCGCTCCCTTTTGAACACTTAAAGTCATCTTTCCTGGAAAAAGTGTTTGTACTAACAGATGATGGAAAGCAAAGCTGTCTGCTGTATCATTATTATTATTCTTATTATTCTCTCATCTTTTTATCCCAGTCCCCCTCCATTCTATTCAAAGGCACATCAAACTGTTCCTGGTATTTTTAAAGAAGTTGCTCATAAGTGACGCGTCCACTGATGTAGATGAATATTTAAAGCTCGGCTGGGCAGCACATGGGCTGCTCCCTACAACTGTGAGCGCACAGTTCGATTACAGCCAGGCATAGCATTAGGCTGATAACATCATAAACTACACAAAATGGTAACGCAATCCAAATATTTGTGCTGCCAGTGTATATTCTGATCACATCTACTTGCTGTAATTATTTTTTTTTCTTGGTAAAGTGGTTTTTGTTTTGAGTTGTTTCCACCTTTATCAAAGCAAATTCTTGCGTTTCATCTGTCAGCAGAGCTGCTGTTCTGTTTGAAGTTCTGAGTGAAGCTTTTGAGTGCTTGTGATGAATGAGCTGGGAAAAAATTACTTTGGCTCTTTGATGCCATGGGTAGTTTGCAAGGCTAATGTATTTGTTCAGTTTGGAAATGTGATGAGCAATATTAGAGACCATACATACATCCTTTTCATGCTACTTTGAGAGAGACAATTTTCACATCATATTTTAAGGTTTTAACATCTCTGTTATAGCTCAAGTGATCCATAGCTAGCACTTGTTTCCTCAGAAAACTGAGAGCAAGCAATGCCCAGGTTGTGAGCTTTTTTTTTTTTCTTTCTCCTCTCTTAGAACAAAATTGAATTATAATCCTCCAAAGGATGATGGCTCAACGTACAAGATTGAACTTGAAGGGATATCTGTTGATATCATGAAAGAGATACTAGATTACATCTTCAGTGGGCAGGTATGGTATTTAAAAAAAATAGATGGAAATTGAGCTACTTGGCAAAATAACCTGGGTTTTAATACTGCTATCCTGAAAGATAAACCTATCAAGGTTTAAAGCTTTGTGATAAAACTTCTGCAAAGCGATATATTGCGCTGCGGCTGTGCACGTGAAGTAGAGGCAATAGGCTCTGTGGGAGCTGTCTCTGCTCTTCTCATGCATCGGGGGAGGACTCTAAAAGAGTCGATGTCAAATGCTTGTATTAAAATTTATTAAAATTTGTGGCAATCTTCAGTGACCTGCTTTAAAACATGCAGTCTTTGACAGCCACAAAAGAGAACTGGTTTGATAGCAATAGAGGTTGAGACCCCGTCGCTGAACATTACAGTACATCAGGCGTCCTCCCTCCTCATGCCCACCTCTCCGGCCTCTTGTTGCTGACAGCATGCCCCTTCAGCTCTTTGTGCCGGTAGCCCTAGCAGGAATTAAAGTTGGTGTGTTTGGTTTATTCGGAACCAGAATGAGATTGCTGAACGAGTTTGACTTTCAGCAGAAAAAGAACAGGCAGATGTGGCTTGAAATTCTCTTCTGGACAATGATTTTAAAAAAATATTTATTTATTGCAGCAAAATTCATTTTAGGTTCCCATATTACATGAGCAATTTTATGGTTACTTCATGTGCAAAATTCTGCTTGACACCTTCTGTCAAGCAAATGCCTTTCCAACCCTGTGTTAATTTATAAACGTCTAGTAGTCATATCAATTTCTCATAATATTTACACTGGCATTAATACTCCATTTTTCAGCCACTGAGAATGAGTGTAATGAATGCGGACATGTCATGAAACAAATGAGTGACAGTAGCTATAACTTCTAAATTAATTCTTGCAGATCAGGCTAAATGAAGAAACTATCCAAGATGTGGTACAGGCAGCTGATCTCCTGCTGCTTACAGACTTAAAAACTCTCTGCTGTGAGTTTTTAGAAGGTTGCATAGCTGCTGAGAACTGTATTGGTATTCGGGACTTTGCACTGCACTATTGTTTGCATCATGTTCACTACCTTGCCTCAGAGTATCTGGAAACTCACTTTCGAGATGTCAGCAGCACAGAGGAATTCTTGGAACTGACTCCTCAAAAACTGAAAGAAGTGCTGTCGATGGAAAAGCTCAATGTTGGAAATGAAAGATACGTCTTTGAAGCGGTGATTAGGTGGATTTCTCATGATTCAGAATCGAGAAAGGTCAGGACATTCAAATGTTTATATTTTGAACGTGGCCCAAATCGGTGTGTTTATTCTAGTTGGTGGGAACTTAAAATAGATACGTTTCTTTCAGGGCTAATCTTGCGCTTACAGAATTAGTTGAATTTTGCCTGAAATGCAGACAGCAGAATCGCAGTAAAAGGGTGAAAGCTGTGTTGATGATGTATCATCTGCTGTCTTTATTATTTAATAGGCATTAAGAAAAAAAGTACCTTTTTGGCATTTGATGATACAGTCTCGTTTTTGTAGGGAGAAAGCAAGTAGGACGTTTGTAGTGAAACTTCAAAGACTCGATGCATTTTCTTAATAACATTGTGTTGTAGATTTTGTTATTACTTCCAAATATCAAAAATACTTTTTAAAGTTTTTGATAAATATAGAAGCATCTGTATGTACAAGTGCCTTGATGCTGCTCTGTAAAGTTTGGGGGATTTTCTGGCATTTGTCTTTTTCTGTAGGTTCACATGAAGGATGTCATGT
Organism: Fregata magnificens; assembly: GCA_013389945.1. NCBI lineage: Eukaryota > Metazoa > Chordata > Aves > Suliformes > Fregatidae > Fregata > Fregata magnificens. The sequence goes on from WAAD01030617.1 coordinate 128,039, forward strand.
CAGCAGTGTGGGTTTCGGGCTTAGATGCAGCGTATTTACGTGAGCAGATGATGAGTGAACCACTGGTACGGGAGATCGTCAAAGAATGCAACAATATTCCCCTCACGCCGCCCCAGCAGGGAGAGGCGATGCTGGCCTCCTTCAAGCCCCGGGGTTACTCGGAGTGTATAGTGACTGTTGGTGGAGAAGAACGAGTGTAAGTATGAAGTGGCATCACAGGTCATCACAGCTGGTAAAAATACAAGTGTCTAGCATTCATGGCACGTCTGAAAACACAGTGTGGAGAGAATACGTGCACCTAATGGGCTTATTACTCTGTCATTTGAGTTTGTTTTTAAATTGGTCAAACACACTTAAAATACCTTTGTGAATGATTCAGCAATAAATAGTTATTCTGTGATAATTTTCTGACATTCAACATGTAGTAGACGTAGAGTAGGACACGATGCTTGTTCGGTAAGTGTTGGCTGGTTGTTTTTTTTTTTTTTTTTAAACTGAATAGACTTTACTCAAAATAAACACAGAACGTTGGAGAAACACTTTTCTAATTATCTGAAAAGCATCTATAATAAATCTTAAAAATAATGAACGTGTGCTTTAACTGCTTTGTTTACAACAGCTGTGGTTCCAAAAAAAAGTTGTCATTGGTGCATCTGAGATGCCAGGTGAAAATTGCTGTTCCACACAATAATCCCTTTCTTTTCTTGGGCACCCCTTGCAGTAGAGGGGAGGGTTTTGTCCTGTTTAAATAAGTTTAGCACTTAGATGTTTGCTCTTTATAGAAGTGTAATAAAATACTCAAATAACGTTTTGCACATCAGTTTGTGGATCGCTTTACTCAGACATTGCTAATACTCTCTCTCAGTTCTTTTTAGTTTGTTCAAAGTTCCTTCATAAAAAATGTTACAGGCAGATACAGTACAAATGAAGTGCATCTGCTTTTTATGTCTCCAGTCTGTACAAAAATAAATTTACACATATTTGGTTTGGGGGGTCTTCTCCTTATCAGGGAAATGCCACGCTTTATGAATATATATTAAATCATGAACAAGCAAGTTTCGGACACAAGTTGTTAACGGTGAACTCGTAAAACTCTGTCTTGTCTTTCTGTTTTTGTTTGTTCCCTCCCCACCCTGTGTTCAGATCACGGAAACCAACCTCAGTGATGCGGTGTATGTGTCCTCTTTATGATCCCAATAGACAGCTCTGGATTGAACTTGCTCCTATGAGTATTCCAAGGATCAATCATGGAGTATTGTCAGCAGGTAAAGGGGAACTTTGTATTTGTAAAGGCAATATTATGAAAACTTACCAGTGCCTCCAAATCTGAGATACAGCTTGTAATAATATTTTTTTCTTTAAGATTGATTGCACTGGGGTTATTTCATGCTTCCCCTTTGTCTGCCCTAAACATTACTCAATTCTGTGAAAACCCCTGTCATCTGAGTGTCTTAAAATCACTATTCCCGCAACATTTTGTGGGAATCTGCTACATCTGTCTCTCCAGGAGTATTTAATGTTTTAAGTAAATTCTAGTTGCTGCATCACTGAATATGTTGAAGGGTATCTGCAGGGGTAGACTTGAGTCCGGATAGAAGTATGTGCTTCACCTTCTCCAGTCCAGAGTTTGACTTGTGGCTGGTCTGAATCTCTTAGCGAATTCCAGGATACAGCTCACCAGCCACGTTGTCTTGCTCAGTGTACAGGTGTGAGTCCTGTTTTTAAGATCATGTTACATTTTGTCTTACAGAAGGATTTTTATTTGTGCTTGGTGGTCAGGATGAAAACAAGGGAACGCTAAGCTCTGGAGAGAAATATGATCCAGATACCAATTCGTGGAGTTCCTTACCACCAATGAATGAGGCAAGATCACTATCTAACTGTTGGGATTTAAGTTTTTACTTTAGCAAAATGTTCCTTTTCTTCTGCAAAATTTTATTCTGAATCTCCAGTCACTTGCATCTTAAATATTCAAATTCATGCACAGACTGACTTCTGTTTATATCCTGTTGTTATACTTGTGGTCTGATACTGACTGCCGCATCCAGAAAAACTAAACAACTAGCAAAGAGCTAGCTGTAAAGATGAACTACAAAATTTCAGGAATTTCGTAATGAATCAGTCATAGAGTATACTTAAGGTTCTATGTATACTGGCTTTCTAAAACAAGAGAATTCTTAAATGGACGAAGGGATCAGACTGTGCAGAAAAGATGAACAGAGGGCTGGCCAACATACAGAACTTGGCTTGCACAGACATATTTAGGTTTGCTTTGAGTTAATGCTTCCTTCTTCATGTTTGCATTCCTTCAAAAAGTAACAGTTTATAATTTGTAAACATATATCCTTAATACACCTGTGTTTTTATCTTCTTAAATCCACATAGGGTGTTTATTAAGAAATTGTTGTTTGCCACAGGATTTTCCTCATTACAGTCTCTGGTTGGCAAAGGCGTGTAGTTTTGGCCACATTTGTAGTTACGATGCATTAAGTTTCCTGTTTACTATGAGTAAGACTTTATGATACATTATGTTTCCTGTGAGACTGAGAGGGGCTGTGCTCCTACATACAAAATAGAAGAGCTGCCTCTTCACAGATAATGGGTTCGAGTTTTGCTGCTGTAGAGACCCGAAAGCAACAGCTTCATCGTGGAGACCACTACTGTGCAAACTGAAATATGAGCAAGCTCTGTTCTTAGATTTCTGGGCGGTCTCTTTGGCTTTTGCTGCACTGTCTTTTTTGAATACCCTTTGTTTTGTTTAGTTGAATAAATTAATAACCTTACTCTGGAGTTTAGGACTTCACCATTTGAGGGGGAAAAAAAACCCCACCAAAAACCAAAACAAAAGCCAGGCATAATACTGATATCACTCTGCAGACAGATATGCTGAAAAAAAGATTGTATGGATTTATTCACAACGGCAGTTATGTTTTACAGTGTTGACTGTAAAATTGATATTCCTTAGGCACGACATAATTTTGGTGTGGTAGAGATTGATGGAATTCTCTATATTCTGGGAGGTGAGGATGGTGAAAGGGAGCTAATCTCTATGGAGAGCTACGATATTTATAGCCGGACCTGGACCAAGCAGCCAGACTTGACCATGGTTAGAAAGGTAAGAAGTACATCGTATGTTATCACATTACTTATTGTTAAACAGTTAATGACAACATTTATTTATTTATTTATTTGTTTGTTTATTTCAACCTTTTGCTTCAAGTGGAAGCTGTAACAAATAGTCTCAAAATGAAATGAGGGAAAGCAGCTTCTTTATTTACATACCAAAACAAAACTGTGGCTGAGAATTTTTATGCATGGCATTGTTTGACATATGGGTACAGGCAACCCAAATACATATGTGTGTGTATGTGTATATAGTGAGTTTTGAGCTCTTGATACTGTGCATTTGTGTGTAATTTTAGATGTACTTTTTCTTTTGTCCACCAGATTGGCTGCTATGCAGCTATGAAGAAGAAAATCTATGCAATGGGTGGAGGCTCCTATGGAAAACTCTTTGAATCTGTTGAGTGTTATGACCCTAGGACTCAGCAGTGGACAGCAATCTGTCCTCTGAAAGAGAGAAGGTGAGTGAAAATGGAAAGAGGGAACTAGATTGCTATGTACAACCTTCTTTTAACACTGATGAGAGGAAGTTGTCCTTTCTCTGATAAATCCCTGAAGATGGCTGTCAGAGGCCCTATGGATTTCACCGTGTCTTTCTGAATCATGGTGGCCTGTAGTTAACATGTGGCTGAGTAAAGATAAGCATCTAAGTAATAAATATGAATTTTGTAGAAATACACTCCTGATGTTACAATTAATACTCCCCTGATGCAAAATGAAAACCAGAAATTGTAGTTCAATTGGAACTTCAGATTTTGACGAGAGATAAATACTTTGCTGTTTTGTTCTTTTACATGGTCTGAATTAAGTGCTTACAATTCATATTCATGACTCATCTAATCTTGTTGAACATATAAGGGGGGTGTGTGTATGTAAATTTAAAAAATGTAAAAAAAAATGGAGGAAGTTCAGAAGGATATATGAAATGGTTTTGATATGTTGCCCTTTTTTTTTTTTTTTTTTCCTCCCCTTTATTTGGATTCTCAGATTTGGGGCAGTGGCCTGTGGAGTTGCCTCTGAGCTTTATGTATTTGGCGGGGTCAGGAGTCGTGATGACAGCCAAGCCAGTGAGATGGTGACGTGCAAATCTGAATTTTATCATGATGAGTTTAAAAGGTAATTAGCTGTAGCTATAAACATAGAAAATACGTGCCTTACACACTCGCCTGTCTGTTCCCCCCTCTCTTGCTCCAGCATTTCAAAGCATATTAGATCTTTGCCAGGCATCTCTGTTACTCATTTTACCTTCTATGATCCAGTATGGCTGTTACCAAACATCCATCTGCTTCAGTGGCTCATCCCTCTAAGATACCAAGCCTAAAGCCCTGGGCCACCATATCAGTCTTGAGTGCCCCTGAACAGGAGAAACACCTTGATCATACAGGTAGTTTGCCTGGTTCTTCCCCCGCACTCTGCAGTTTCCCCAAGTGCAGGGTACTGCTGCCCTCTGCCCGTACTCATGCCCTAGGCTCCTTGTGCGTGCTCATGGAGGAGTGTAAGTATATACAGGGGTACTTCTCTGTGATCCAGTCCTACCTCCAGGGATTTGCAGCTTGGGGAATTCCTAAGCTAGAGATAAGAAAATTCGTGCATTTTTGTTCCAAGCATTTATAGCTGATTGCTTTTTGAACCCATGTAGGCTTTTGCCATAGGAAAGACACTATGGATGCTATACATTCCACAGCCACCTCGGCACACTGTGCATGGCTAATCTCCTTTTGTTTGTTTTGAATCTGCTTCTGATGACTTCATTTGTTATCTCTTGGCTCTGGTATTGGAATCCACCTTACTACATGTGGTAACTATTCAAAATGTTACGTTATGCAGAACTTTGTGTCTAGTCACCTTATTCTCCAGTCATAACTGACAAGCTTTGGTTCCTCCAGTGTTGGTTTTTTTTTTCTTGCATATAACTATAAATTGGATGATTCTCTTTTTTATAAACTGAATTGAAATAAGACTTTGTGGTCAGATGTTTCAAGGCTTGTTGACAGCGGAGGAGATTAATACGTCTGTGTTACAAGTCAAGACTGATTTATGATGTGACCTGTGTAAAAGCACACAAAAATAGATTAGCAGATGTAAGTTCATTATATAATTTTCTTGCAAGATGTAGATGTAAAGAGACTTTAATTTCTGTATGAAGAGGTCGTCTGTTGTTCAAAGTGATGTCCAAACTAGCTATAATCAAATGAAGCTGGAGAAAAAACACTGTTTAAAGTGGTTATGGGAAGCAGACAGATAAGAAAGGCTATTGTTGCTGATGCTCTCTAGCGTTTTCTAGCCCTAGGGGGGTGTGGGGAAATGCTAAAAGCTGATTAACTTTTTGGCAAGAGGTCTTCTAAAGGGAAAGAATTCTGGAAAGAAGTGCTCCCCGATCTCCTGCTTGCTATTTTTAGTTGATTTGCCTGGAATATTTCCAGACTGATTCTGTTCTTCAAAAGGTGGTGTTTAATAGCTCATGATTCCTCACCAGCGACTGTAAACCTGTTTCACTGGTTGATACAGACTGAGCTTTCAGAAAGTGGAGTTTGAAAAATCTCAGAGGTTCCAGCTTAGGTGCTGCAGGTGAGTCCTTGGTGCCACCTGCTGACTGCAGCACAGACGCCTGCCCGGCGGTATTTCTAACGTGTGCATTTGTGTCTTTGCTTGGTGGCATCCCAGAAGTGTTACAGGATTCAAGTAAAATTATAATAAAAATCCAGTCGCTTCAGGTCTTGTTCTAGCACACCGTATTTTGTGCACATGGCATGAAGGTTGTGCTGGCACAGAGGAAGGTGAGGCAGCAGCAAGTAACCTGAGTCTCGAGTTGCTGGAGCAGGCATGCGTTGAGGGCTGCTGAGATATTCAGACTTCGCCTTTCTGCTCTGCCGCTGCACAGAATTTGAGCTTAGAAATTTAACTCAGTATAAATTTGTGCTTGCACTGCAGGCGGTTCACAGGTTGTGTGCTTTCCTGTGGAAACAGAGGGCCAGCGAAGACCGGGACAATGGCCACTTCCGCTTCTAGTGCTGCTCACTGGGGTTTGTGCCTCTGCTCTCCGTTGTGGAAGGCCTCGGGTTCCAGCCCCGGGAGGCAGAAGGGGTGTTACTGGCCAGAAGAGGGTGCAGTGTTACTGCGTTGTGTTCTAGCACTCCAGCTCGTGGGGTCTAACTGTTACCCCGAATTTCGATACCCTCGGAGTGCTGTGCGGGGTGGATGCCTTTCAGGGTGGCTGTGGCAGCGAGTGTGAGCCCTGAGCGGTTGTACCTATGTGGAAAAGAGAGAAAATAGCCATAAAGGGACTCCCCTTCAAAATGCAGTTAGGAAATATTTCTGCCTGCCAAATATTGAGACAAAATACTTTGTTGTCTGGTAGTCGTCTTTGAAGTGAGATTGAATCCGGAAAATTATCATAATTTCATTACAATAGTGTTTCACAAATATCAGATGAATACCAAATGAAGGCAAGTTGACTCTCTGGAAAACATGAGGGTATTATTTCCTGGGCTGATTCAGAAATAGCAGAAAACAAATCTAAATCACTTCATTTTGAGTGAAGAATGAAAGCTTAAATAATATGCTTCTCTTAAGCCTGTGAAAGCCTTATGCTAAATACTGATGTGTGTGTTTGATTAGTTAAGCAATTCCACTTGGACTGGGTATCATATGCTCTGCTGTGCATCATCACTCAAGAGTAAAGCATAAGTGATGCTATAGATTTTACCACAGGCGGACAATCTCTCTCTCTCAGTTCCTTAGTGCATAGTTAATGTGATATATACAAAGACTGATTCTTCATCTTAAACATTATGCAGTTGCTACAAGGTCATCGATTTGTAATTGATAAGTGTGTTTATTTCCTCAGGAATAATTTCTGAAACAGATACAGGTAATTAGTCCCCTTCAAACCAGCAGCTTCAAAAAGTCATCATGAAGGATATAAGCACCTTCAGACTCCACAGCACATACTCTTTTTGTAGTGACAGTGAAGGAATAATGCTGGAACTGTCAAAGCTGAAATATCACATTGACCGTGGATGTGTATATTATTGACAGAAGTCCAAAAGTGTTGGGTTAAGAGAGATTTGTGGGAAAGAGGAATGTGTTTGGAAAAGCATTTAGCAGCAGCGGGTCAAAAGCACAGCGTATAAATTCTAGCAGTCTCAAACCAAAACTCATAGTGGTTTTTTTAATGGTTACGTATCAGTATTGCGTACTTCATAATGAGCTACAGACTTTTCCAGCTGTTTTTAAGTAAGTGCGGAACTCCATCATGTTAACTTTCTTTTTGAATGCAAAGAATTTTTTGTACTGTGAGTTCAGCCATCAGATATTGTTGGTTTACAGGTACATGCAGCAATGCACACGTGTGTGATCTGCATCATTTTTCATGTGCCTCAGCTCTCATTACCTGGGAATACAGGATCTAGCGTCATCCTCGGCATCCAGAGTCCATGAGGATCTGAGTTACGGGGTTTACTTAGTGTATATGTCTAAGTATGTACTTACATCAGTATATAAACATATTAATTCATATAAACCGGCATAATTCTGGCTTGAATTGGATTAAAGGACTGCAGTTTAACTTGTTTAATATTGCTTACTTTGACAGTAACTTACTCCAGAATAACTCGCAGTGCACGGTCTTTCAAAATTGTTATTATTAACCATGACGCAGACTTTTCTAAAGACTAGGAATATGCTGAGATATTCGTGCTAGCAAAAAAATAAACATTGAGACTCCTGTTAAGCTATGCTGTATAAACAAGTAATAAAATAAATGAATGTAATAAAATAAAGTAAGTAATAAAATAAATAAAATGAGACAGAGGAGTAGCCTACACGTGAAATGTGGACGGGATAATGTAGAAAATAATTCTCATATTTGAAGTACTTCTGTAACTGAAGATTTTTCAATTAATAAATCTTTTGTCAGCCTGTCTTTAGAGTCACGTGCATGAGTGAATTTACATGAACCGAGGAGGGAAAATATATATGTCAGATTGCAGGTTTTTTCAGGATGTAGATTTTTTTTTTTTTCCCCAAAAGCTATAGATTGAGCTTTGTGTGCATTGTATCCTGTTTTTTAAAGTATCGATCAAGCTAAAAATAGATCTAAAAAAATGTGAAAGTGGGAGATGGAGATGTAAGGGGATCCTTCGCTCAATGATCCAGTGTTGGTCTACTCCATAAAAAGCAGGAAATCTTAACTGCATATTAAAGACCTTGATGGGTCAGTCTTTCCTTCTACCAGAGTTCACAATTTATAATATGCCTTTGTGCATCACATAGGTGTGTGGAGAATTGGATGATGTCTGTACACACTGGTTTTTTCTTTTCAGTGTGCATATTTGGAAATATTTAATAGAGCACAAATTGCCTTTAGGATTCCTTGCAAGAGCTGCTGGTGGAGCTCTGTCCTTGAGTATAGCCGCTGCTGCCTTTCACCAGTGGTCTGTAAGTGGGTAGGCTTTCTTCCTTCTTTTCACGAGCTCCTGGTTCAAAAGCATTATCAAAATTTGCAGGTATTGAGGGGGATAAAAGTGAAGAGATACTTGTTTAGAAGCAGTACTTGGTAAAAACTCCTTAAAAATATTCTTTTCGCTGCTGGAACGTCGTAAAAATAAGGAACTGCTTTCAGCAGTGTGCAAGTAGTAAACTAGATAATCTTTTAACATAGTATGTGTAATTAGGAAGATTCTCCCATTCAGTGTGCAGGAATTTCATTAAAAGAAAGTGCTTATGCAAATGTAATGAGAAAACTAACTGGCTGACTGATGGCGCTGTTAGATGAGAGGAACACTGAGAAGATTTTCATTTATTTGTAGGCATCCTTTCACAGCTGGTGTGAGCTTCAGGTGACATGTCTGGAATATGTTGGTTCTGTATTGCATCTCTATTTACTTCCCACTTGGAAATAAAACAATTACCATCCTGCTTATTAATTACAGCAGTAAGGCTGGATTTTTTTTTTGTTTATATCACTTTAAGACTGAAAAAAATCAGGATTCCTTCCCCTTTTTTTAATTGCGTGGAAGCATATTTCAGTTTCAGAGCAGTTGTTTCCCTCTATGGTTACAGAGGTGCGTGCCTTCTCCCCTGCTACTCTCGGATTCGGTTTGAGTAGAGCCATCCCAGGGAAGTACGCAAGAGTTATGTTCCAAGGAGTGTTTTCAAATTCCTGAAGATTGTGAATTTTTTGTCGTGGTGTTTTTTCCATACTGTTCAAACAGCAGGCACAACCCACATTAAGCTGGAGCTTAGTCAAATTCTGATGAAACGTGACCCCTTGCCCTTCCTGTCTTTGTTCCTTCCTAGTTTTAACAGCTAAAGCTGCTTTAAGCGTTCCTGAAAAGTTGTGCCTGTTTTTTAAAGTATGTGCATTGAGAAAGGTTGAGAATGAATTTTCACAAGTAACTACAGATACTTTAATATTGTCCTTTCTTGATGTGCAGCTTGGGTCCCACTCTGTTGTGGGGTTTTTTATTTAAACCCTGAAACCTTGAATATCTAGTGCAGACAAACCCCTGAAGTTCACATGTTTCCAAGCTCAAACTTGATCGGTAGCTAGACTAAACTCATCTAACTTTGTTTTTTCCCCTTCTTTAACACGGTCCTGTATTTACTATTTAATTTAAAAAAAAAAAAAAAAAAAAGGAAAAAAAGAAGTAATTACAGTCTTCCTCCTACATTTCTTTGCCACTTATTCCGTTTACATAATTCTAGGTAACTTGGTGCTAAAAAGTGGCAAGAATACTGACTGTGTTCTCTTCCCACAGTACGGAAAGGAAGCTAATGAAATATGGTGAAAGATGTTTTGCTCTGTAATGGAGTTTCCGAATCAGTGTAGAGGACTTCTCTTTTTCTCTGTTCTCAGTTCATCTGTCGTCCTCTGTGATGGCTACAAACCATTCCCTTGCTTTCTGCACAATCTTAATCCTTCAGTGTATAGCACAGACAAAATAATGGACAGCTAATCCTTTCATTCAGCCTTTAAAAATTGATCTCTCTCTCCATGATAATTGATATGTAGCAGCCTCTCCTTCAGTGCCGGAAGAGAGGCTTACTTCTGAATCATGAGTTAAGATAATGCAGAATTTTCAAAGGTCAGCAGTATCCGTGAGGTTATTTCCTAACTTTTTCCCTCAAATTAACCAGGTATAGGCCATGAAATTACATGGGATGCTTTTCAAAGGTTTTTCAAACTTTCCTGTTCTCTGTAAATTATTTAATAAAAGGTCTAGGAGCAGTCACCTAGAATAGCATTGATTTGTATGTCTTCAGGGTCTATAAATAGTAACTGTGACAGCATCTGCAAAAGTGCAGCAGCATTTTGTAGAAATTTGTTTCAGAACCATAGAGAGGATGCTGACAACTCTAGATAAATGGGACATCTTTATAAGCCGGTGTCCCACGTGGGTGATGAGTACATACTTACCTGGTTTCCAAAGGCTTCGACGTGGAAAGCTGCTTTTTGCTTGGTAGAAAGATCAGGCTGATGTAGTGTTGAAATGAGAATATGCTTAAAGTGAACATAGGAGACTTGTAAGATTATAGTAGGAGCTAGAAAGTGGTTGAAAAGAGCCTGATACATGATCAGGAAGGTCTGTTTCAGTTCCAGGTAACGGACATTTCTTTTCTTTCCCCGCATTGCTTACCATTTTGATTTCCGGTCTTCTATCCCTTGTTTAAAGTTAAGCATTGCCAAGTGCTGCATTCTTCTTACTGGCTGGGGATTTCTTGGTGCTGATAAAGTGCGATTAAAGAAGTTAGGGAATGGATATGGGGGAAGGCACTACTTAATAATGAGGCCTGTATAGCAATTTGTTATTTTCCCTAGTATGGACTATTAAGACACATATGCTTTTATGACTCTACTGATTTTTAAGACAAAGCTGCCTAAAATTTTCTCTGTAGGGAAAATTTGGCTGGCATAGATGTTGTAGAAGAGGCTCTCTTATATGCCTGCCGTCTTCCAGAAGGTCACACTGGGTGGCTGCAAGAAGAATTGGTTCCAGATAGATTACACAGATGAGTGGAGCAATTCTGAAATAAAGTAACTTCAGGATAAAGTATCCCGAGCTTCCCAAACAGCAGTATCGCTTGCTTTTCCTGTCTAGGAAAAGCCAAGACTGTCCTGAACTAGACAATGTTCCCAACAGTTTTTACATAACAAATTAACCTGTACACTCTATTTTTGACTCAAAGATGGCAGTTGCAAAAAGAACCTGGAATTCTTTTAATGTGCTCAATAAAGATTACATACCAGGGTTTTTTTATTATTATTTTTACAGGTGGATTTATCTAAATGACCAGAACCTATGTATCCCAACTAGTTCTTCCTTCGTGTATGGAGCTGTGCCCATTGGAGCCAGCATATATGTGATTGGAGATCTCGATACAGGTCAGAATTGGAACTAATAACCTCCTGTTGCTTGTCTTCTTCCAGTCTTTTAAATACGTGGCACTAATGAGACTGAATTTTTTTAGAATAAAAGGCTGGGACTGTGTTCTGTTAAGTTACTGTTGTCTTCAGGGGAATTATGCTGGACACACAGAAATGTACAGGTTGGTTTTGTACATTAGAGCTCTTCAGAAACATTCAGTGCTGTAAGCATTTGGTTGATCAGCGGTTTGAAGATCAGAAGAGATCAAGACTAAGAGTATGTTACTGCATTTGTCTAAATATAAGAAAAAATGTTAGTACCTGAGGTTGTTTCTTCCATCTCTGCAGCAGTAAGCGGGTGGTTCTGCATTTTGGGGACATCGTCCAGTGGTTCTGATGATTGTGATAGTGGCTCTTGGCTCCAAATCCCAACCGAATAAATGTGTGCTAACAAACATACTCAATACTCAGCTTTCAGCATCTGGCCACATTATGTAAAAAACGTTTGGAAGACTACATGCTTTCATGGCCATATGTACATATATGAGTGTGTAACAGGGCTTTCTACAAAATATGAAAGAGCAGAATTCCAAATGTGGTGGGTTTAAGTGGATGAGAAATGTCATAGTAGTTTCCTTTTGACAGTAATTTCAACCATACATCCAGAAATTGATTTGTGTTTCCGTGCATGCTCTTGTTCACGTATTTGCCTTATTAGATGTTAAATGTGGTGATAGCTACAGTATGTTTTAAGCATTTTATCTTTTTTTTTTGCACATGTGTGAATTCAGGTACAAATTACGACTATGTTAGAGAATTTAAAAGAAGCACGGGAACCTGGCAGCGCACTAAACCACTATTTCCATCGGACCTTCGCCGTACTGGCTGTGCAGCTTTGCGGATTGCAAACTGCAAGCTCTTTCGACTGCAGCTTCAACAAGGATTATTCCGCATTCGCGTACCTTCTCCGTGATCCGTATGCTGACAGTGGAGGAGACTGGAAGAATTCTGCGCAGTCCACCATAATATAGCTCTATATAAAGGAAAAGCTGAGAAATTACAGCTGAAACTTACACTGTATGCTGTGCTTTGGTATGGTAACTGTTTTTGTTTTAAATGCTTAAAAAGCTTGAATCTCAGTTCTTGTTTTGGGAACAAATAACTTAAGTATATATTAAAAAGAAGAGAGGGGGGAAAATAAAAGGGGGGGATCAAGGAAACACCTTCGGTTGTAACTATTTGGAGTTTAAACTGTGTTATTGAAGGAGGTTTTTTGTGTCTGGAACTGGTGGGAATTGGTATTCCTTTGGCAAAGTTTATTGAAAAGCAAAAAAGATTTAAGATGCGTTTCCCCTGAGGGGAACTGATAAGAATAAATGTGCTATCTTGGACTGGATAGCTATAATACACAGAAGCTATATGATAACCAACCTCCCTGGTATACTGCAAAGACTGTTGTTTGACCGTAATGCCGTAGGAGACGTTGGTTGTTGCACCTTTTATTTCTAGTCCTTCCTCAAAAGTTAAGGTCTGTGCCTAAAAATGGTGGAGGTGTGTACATATGGTTTTTCATTCATTTGCAATGTTTTCATTCCTACAAATATTTTTAATATATTTAAAATGGACTAATCTAAAATGGATACAGTATACTACAGAGAAGTAAACTGGTTTTTCTACGCTGTCATTTGAATAGCCTGATGAACTGGTGTACAGATGGGTGACGTGCGTTTCTGTGTGGGCTTTGGTGCCTGTTTCCTTGCAGTGGAAAGGGAAACAGTGTTTGGAATGGTTAATGATGATTGCTGCTTTTGGTAAAAGACAACAAAACTTCACAAATTAAAGAAAATAGGTTGTGTTCCTTTTTAGTGCAGATGGCTTGCAAACTAAGAATGGGTTTTAAGACTGAGGATTATAGAAAGGTGCATTTTATCTCTCTTAGAACAAAGGTGAAATATGACAAGGATATATTTGTTTTGCAGAAAACATGGTTTTTGGACTAAGAGTTAAGGAAAATTTGTACAGCGACTTTAAATTGGGATCAAAAGTTGGTTTACTAATGATTTCCATGCTAAGGTACAGTCTTGTTTACTGCTGTCTGACTTTGAAAGCTGGGGGTGTGGTTATAGTGAAGAATTTCGTATCTTGCATTTTATTTCTTACTAAGTCTTGTTCACATCGATAGCGAGATTTAATTGACTTTTGTTCGTAGTCAAGATCAGCTGGTAGAACACTTTTACCTCAATTTTTTATTTCATTATTGTTGTGATGGGTGGGACGTAACCTGTATTTATTTAAAAGGAATAAAATGAGAGAGATGGAAATAGAAATAAGACCTCTGGCCCTTCAGAAAAAGAGACTTTGTATAACCAGTATTATAACTACATACAGTACTTTCCACTCTGCAACTTTGTGGACCTCAGACAAGCTGATCTCTGCCCTCAGTTGTGTTAGTGTAAACCTTCATCATCTTTATTGAATCATCTTAGATATGCTGAAATACAATCCCAAACTAGTACAAAATAGTTATATTTCACTAAATATTCCTTGAAGAGACATTCTGAAACTTACTTCTGCTTAGTCCTTCCGTAGCGCTGATGTGTGCTTGGAATTACTCTGATTCTGAGCAAAGGGGTGGGGAAAAAAAAAAAGAGGGCAGCAGCCAATCCATTGACTATTATTTATTTTTTTTTTTTTTACAATGCTGAAGTGCTGCAAAACTTGAACTATATACATCAATTTTCTGACCTATATTAGTTGGCGTATTAAAAAGTTTATATATTTATGCATTGCAGTAAACTTGGTGTGTGTGTATATATATATGTCTTTAGATTTTAAGTTTATATATAATGCTTTACTACAGAAATGTGAACCACTATTTCCATCCTTGGCTATCTTGTGAAATAAATCAAGTGCTGTTAGTTTATCTGTAAAACTTCCCTTTTTTGAAAATCGTACATTGTTCAATTTTTTTTTCTTAGACAAAGTGCCAAGATCCCATATTCAAATGATGAATGTTCCTAAGTATCTATTTCACTTGGGAGCTCAGTTTTCTAAGTGGCTTAGAAAACTTTCAAAAATGTTATTCAGAATATTGCAGGCTGCTATCTCTTGAGTCCCTGTAGCTTCCCAGTACACTTGAGGGCATTCAGCATCCAGAAGACCTAAGTAATAAATGCACATAATAAATCCAAATCATATATACTCTAGCAGTGTTTTGCAGTTAAAGTTATTGAACCAAATGTTTACACTTAAAGTAGGATTAACAGTAGGTATTCTTACTTTTTTTTTTTTAAAACCATAAATAAATCTGCTGGTAATTGGAGTGTGTTGCGAATGCACTCGGTGAGATTTGATCAAGAAGTTTAAGCCTCTTCACCTGAAACAGTTACAAACTTAATTTCTTAGCACACGTGTATTCCTGTCACTTTCGGTGCGGTTGGCGGCCAGGGACCAAGTCTCTAGAGACATTGTCTCCTGGAGTTCAGGGCACGCGCTGAAGCCGAAGATTTAAACACTCCTGAGATCTCAAAACTGGCTTCTTTGGCCTTGCTTCAGGGGGTGGGGATCATTCCCCATCTGCATTGTCTGTGGGGCCGACCCAGGAGATGTTCTAGCCTCTGTGTGTGTGCGTAGGAGGGAAAGGATGCATCTTTCAGGGTCTGACTTGTGTCCATCTGTCTGTCCAGTTCTCATCTGCAAGCCCGGTGACGAGTGCATCTCTTGGGATGTGCAATAACCAGGTTTGATTGCCTCCCAATTTGGAGCAAGGCTTTGAAGCCGAGGCTCTCCTTTCTCCAGGGAGAGCCTGCTTGTACAGGTGACGGTGTATGAGAGAGGGATAGCTGACCTCTGACTTTTCCTGGGAAAGAGTTGGTCGACTTCAGTAGAGGAAGGAGGCTTTGATGCTAGAGGTGCTGAGCAGGTGGAGGTCACCAGTTTCCTGAGCGTGTTGAATGTACAAACAGCTATAGATTGAAATGGGTTCACTGGTACACGCCACCGCCCCAGCTGTGTCTGCTCTCCTGGCAGCTGTGTACCCCTGCATATGATGGCTGAGCCACATAGGAAGCAGCTCATGAATTTTCTCAGTTTGCAATCTAGGGGCTTTTAGGTGGTTTGGCAGTTTAGTAACTTGTTTAAGTTGTCTTTGCTTGGCACAGTAACCTTAATTCCTTCCAGCTCATGAATCGGCACTCTAATTCAGCCAGTTCCCCCGCAGGTGACTTTTTGAATGATTTTCTTAGCCAGCTGTCTGTGCAGTCCGCTGGCTTCCAAGCATCGGGTTTTTAGGTGCCTTCCTTACTGATTTACCAAACTGGGTGCTTCACTGGGGTTGTGAGTTCATCACAGCATTGAAATGCCGATGTTTTGAGACCAACATCTGTATCGCTGAAGAGTGCTGCCGACTTGGTGCCCACCACACCTTGGATCAGGGCTGGGTCCTTGGGTGCAGGTCTGGGGTGGTTGCGTCTTGAGTCAAGCTCAGCTCAGCTCCAAAGGAGGACTGGCTGGGCCACGTTGCAGGCTTGCGTGGCTTGGGCTGGGCCGCTGCGTCCTTTCTTTCCCCCTGCTGTGGAATTGGACAAACCCCTGCCATTGTAATCAGAAAATCACCAAATAAGGGGTAGGGCTTGTGGAAGATGGGAATAGCGGTGGATTTTTTCTCCGCTCACTCCACCTCTTACCACAACTCTCCCCGCCCCCCCCCCTCCCCCCCAAAGTTTCCTCTTCCTTTTTCCATGTTCCACAGGTTATTTTTAGAAAAACTCTGGAATTACTAATTTAAGGGTAAAATCAAAAGTTTGCATGTATGAGTGGGGAAAAAAGAGATAATACCATAAGCACACAATAGTGTCCTCTGTGCTTGTTTTACGCGTGTAGTCTTGTGGCTGCTCTGCACAGCAGAAAGAGTGATTACAGAAGCAAAGGTGTAAAGTGCTGTTGCTCTCATAAAATAAATCTCTTGGATTTCTTAGGGAGGTACGCACCTGGCCTGGTCTCCGTTCCTTACAGATGCTCGTGTTCCTAAAGAGTCAGTGTTGGATTTCAAATTCTCATCCTTTCTGGTTTTATAACCTGAAAAAGAGGCATCCTGAAGAGTCTTCTGCTTTGTTGTACCACAGCAAGGTCTGCCTGCCCTCAAATATTTTATCAGCTATTCCTTAAGTTTTACTTATTGTGAAAATGCTGTATCAACTCAGCTGTTCCTGGTCAAGTGACTTTCTGTAGCTTTGAGGGTACCTTATTTTAAATTGAAGGGAAATTAATATGAGATTACACAAAAGGATAGCGGTGAATCTGAAAACAAAGGCGATTTTACAAAATCAGCTCACTAATAACTGTGGGCCAGCTGTATCCCTTTTGCTTTTGACTGCACAAAACTTGCATGTCACACAGCCTGCCTTCTGAAGCGGAGTTCTTGATGAAAATAGGAGTTTTTTCGTCAAAGCTACTGAAGCGCCTGGCTTGCTTTATAAACTCCCCTTCCAGAAAACACCAGGCAGCTTAATTTCTTTTTCGCAATATTTCTTGTGCCTGCATGAGTTGGTAAATGCACAAGTACAAAAGTGAGGAGTTATGGGAGCATTTTTCCCTGTTTTAACTGCAGTTTCTCTGGTTGGTTCCATAAATACTGTGGCCGTACAGCCTGCGTGGGTTTTGGTAACACACGTGTGCCATGCAAAGTGCAGGATGCAATAACAAATCCAAGCTGTTACAAGTGCCAAACTTTTGGTTTCCTCTGTATATAACAATAATTCACCTGTTCTATTAAAATACAGAGATGCTTAAAATTCACTGTGTTCCAAAAAAGAGCAGTGGTTCTTTTTTTTTTTTTTTTAAATGAATGCTATTTAAAACACTGTAAATCTTTACTTTTTTTTAAATACTGTTCTGCAGGTTTGTGTTACTCTTCACAGCTGCCTTGAGACATCACTCCATGTGATGCATATGGACACTTTGCTCTTTATTAGAGCACTAGTGCCGTGCAAGTGTATAATAAATGGCAGCTGACAACAGGTTTTAGTATTTAAAATTATAAATATTTAGATAAAGTGCAATTCGTTTGAATTAATCTTCTCTGCAGAAGGAAAGCTGTGTCTCGGGAAGTGTGACTATACCCAGGGACGCAGGCATACTGAAGATTGTAACTAAGGTGTGTTTTGGTGCCACTCACAGCGATGCTTTCCAGGGGGTTATATTTAATTTGGGGTATGGATCATTTCTGCCTCCAATGTTGCATCAAAGTTTTGGGGTTTGTGTTCTCTTAACTCTTTGGAGTACTTAAACAGCTTCTTCAGGTGGATGGGAGGGGTGTTAGTTATACACACGTTTGGTTTGCGGTTAGAAGCTACTATTTCCATCTTAACTTGGAGTATTTCCTATTACCATTAAGGAATGAGTACAGGCCTGCGTTTCAGGCATCAGGGCCGTAGCCTTTTGACATTTGCCATTTTCTGCTGCTCTTCCTTGTTTGTTGCTGGAGTTAAGAACTGGGTCAGTAGGGTCTGTGTTTCCGTGGCACGCCACTTGTGAAAGAAGAGTAAGGAGATCTGTCTGGTCACTTAAGATTGGGAAGGTGAGCCAGTAAAAGCTGACTTGGAGATATTGCTGTAAAGCCAGTAAGATTTGGGTGAAGCACCACTCGTTTTCTGTAGGGGTCACATCCATGTGCTCTGAAGTTTATTGATAGGTTGGGTGTCTGCTCTCCAGCAGCCCTGTGGTTTGGTTTTTTTTTTTTCTGGGAAATTCCTTACTGTAGGAAGGATTGCAGCCAGGCTTTAAGATGGCATCTCTGATCAGCCATGCCCTGCGTGACTGTCTAATCTAACTACTGTTGTACTCCAGTAATCAATTCTCTCAAATTTTTGATTAATAGGTGAGCTAAAAGAATAGACTAAAACCATGCGAAGTGCCTAACTAGGTAAACACCTGCTAAAAAGGATTAAGGGTAATAGGAGAATTAAACTATAAACTGCTACCAACAGGTGATTTTGTTGTAAATTTGTTGGTGATACAAAATCTTAAAGATATTTGTAAAAACAGATTATTCTAGGTAGCTGCTTATTAGTTATAAAAAAAATTAAAATACGTAAAGGACT
This sequence comes from Fregata magnificens, assembly GCA_013389945.1. Taxonomy (NCBI): domain Eukaryota; kingdom Metazoa; phylum Chordata; class Aves; order Suliformes; family Fregatidae; genus Fregata; species Fregata magnificens. The sequence continues at coordinate 146,630 of WAAD01030617.1, forward strand.
TGTTTAGAATAATATTTGAAGATTATTTGAAATAATCTATTGAAATGTCTTGAAAAGTGAGCTGGAAGATTGGAACTTTTCAATGTAAAAGGCTAAATCTTGTTGCCCGGTATTTTTGCAGGGTTTCATGTGAATAATGAACACCTGCCAGAGTGCATCAGTAAATGAACATGCTCAATGCTGTTGCCTACCTATGCCCTTGAATTTTCATAATGAAATTAGACTATACTGAGCCCTTGTAAAAGCTGATGGATCTGATTACAATAATAGGCTAGAAAGAAGCATCCCCAGTGTAAGTAGCATTATTTTATTGATAAAACATGAAAATGTAATTTTATTTTTTTGTAAATACTAGGTGCTTTTGAATCACCACCTAATGCCCTTGATTTTTTTCTTTTTTTTTCTTTGCCATTCCTCGTCCTTTCTTTGCAGTTAATGCTAAGACATCCTCTGGTTTTGTCAAGGGCAAGTTTCTTTCACCTGTAGTTCTAAACCCAGTCAGAGCCTGAAAGGTACCATTTGAGCAGGCTGTACAGCGGGCTGCTTTTACAAGTATAATTTCTGTGCATTCTGTTAGCACGCTGCCACCTCTACTAAAAAAAACATCCGTGGAACAATATTGCACCTGATGAAAGCAAGAGCCATTTTGGAAAGTCTAAATTTCAGTATGCGGTAGGCAGCATGCTACAAAAACCTTATCCCTGGCTGTTCTTGAGATTCTCACCTTCATGATCTCACATGCTAAAGGTTCAGCTAGGCAGCATCTGCTTTATTAATTTACACATGATAGCAGGAAAGCATTATCATCCTTGTCACTTGTTTCGCTATTTTTAGGTCTTAAAAAGCGAAGTCTGCTTAATTATTAGAATAAGTAAACCAGTACACTGGGGTATCTGGCAAGGTGATCAAGTTGAACAGAGCTGACATTCTTTAAAGCTCTTGTTAAAGTTTCTTTCTGAAGGGAAGCCAAGGAGTACCCTTTTAAGAAATACTTTCAAACTCTTTCAGAACTAGTCTTAAACTAGTCCAAAGGACTCTTCTGGATTGCTTAGAGAAACCGGCATCTGTTCTAGCTTTTGTTTGCTTGGGGAAACAGCTGCTAAGTCAATTTTAAGCAGGTTTTTTTTTTCTCCCTGACTTCCAAAACCTAATGATTTGCTTCTTGTAATTGAAACTTTCTTTGTACCTAAGGGTCTGACACTGTGTTTTGCAATGTATGGTGAGTATTCTATTGTATCTTAGTTTAATCGGTGTAAATAGCAAGCTGTGTTCTGGTGGACTCCTAGAAGGTAGCATTACAGCGTTAAGGGGGGAGGAAAAGTATCAGTAAAACAACAAGATTCTCCTTATACTGCACATGGCCTTGCTGTGTGTATCTGATGGGGCAGGAGGCCGTTTTTGGCACAGAGTAATTGCCACCCCTTGCTGCCCTTGGTGTTTGGGAACATGGCTGGATGTTGCCCAGCTGCAGACGTGTCAAGCGCCAGAGAAGACTCGAGGCTGTGGCTGGCTGAGAGTTGACCCCCAAAGCCCTGTCAAACCAAGAGATGCAGATTCCTTGGCATACCCCATGCATAATGCTGCTTTCTGGTCTCAGTTGTTGTGTCTTTTGCTCTTATTGACGGGATTTTGCTTTCACTCTCGCCCCAAATTTACTTCTCAATGCATTCTTTTGCCGATGATCACTAGGAAGAGCTCCTGTGGGTTGGAGGACATCCACACAACTTGATCTCTCTGTGCACTGGCTTTTTGCACATCTCTGCATCCTTTAAATCCACTCAGTGTATGTGGGGAGAGTGCTTAATACACGATACATCAAGCTTGTAAAACTAATGTCAGCAGGTAAGAGATCACCTGAATATCTGTAAGCAATCTTGTAGGTAGAACATGTGTAACCCACTCCCGTGTACGCGTGTTACTTGTGGCTGGAAGTCTGCCGCCTTGTCCGTGGGGAGAAGCCCCTATTCCCAGCTACCTCATTTTTTTTCTTTGCACTTTGTCAAATCTTTTTGTTTTGTTTTAAACTGCATTTGTCCTTCAATAAAAAACTAAAAGCAGACAAGAAGCAGGGCAGAATGATGCCATTGTCCAAGGACAGTTTACTTTAATTTGATTTTAAATGCATGTTTCTGTACAAAAAGACCAAGGTTGACCTGCAGCTGCTGTAAAAAGTAAACAAAAATTTATATTACTTGAAAGTAACTATGATACTTGTAAATGAGAGAAGCAATTGAAAGACTGTCCTGATAATTTTTAAATAGGAAAAAATCTGTTTAAAAAATAGAAGTCTCTGCTCTTTTAAGGACAGATCAGATAGTTTTCTCTCTGCCTCTACTCTGCACTGTTTTGCCTGTGAACTTGATCCATTATCTCAATAGAGAGATTCACTGATTTTTCTGTAATGTCTAATCTGGATTTTTTTTTCCATGGAGTTCCCCATTCACTCACCTACAGAGGAAAAACTGTCCAAATAAATACCCACCTTCCATACCTGGGATTATGTATTTGCCCATTTCTTTGAGATCTTCAAGTATGCAGGGTTTTGCTTAGCTTGAAGAATTTAAAAAAAAAAAAAAAAAAAGTGTGTTTTCTTCTGCTTCTAAAGGTGCTATTTTGACATGTGTTTGAATTCCTGACACTGTGCTTGACTTCTTAAAGTACCAATGTAAGCTGATAATCAGCTCGTGTTTGTTCTCTGGGGTTTTTTTTTTTGAGTATTCAGTCCTTTTTTTAAAAAACATCCTTTTTCATAAAGACAGCTTCCAAACTGTCAAAGGCCTTAATAATACAAAATGTAATGGGAAAATGCTGCCTTTTTTTTCTTTCTTTGTAAAGGCAAAACGAAGAAATGCTTCACGGGGAACATTTTCCTCCAAAATTTTAAGTAGCAGCTCATATTAACTTTGAATTAAATGTAGCAAACGTTTTACTGGCCATGCACAAATAGTAGGGATAAAACAGGGAGCTACTCATGTCTCTGCAGAATGTACCAATTAGCTGCTAATTCCAGAGCCTTCTATTGGCATCATGGTGGCTGTTCCGTAAACATTAATCATCTTGGGCTTGGTCCCAGCACCTGGCTGTGTGTTGTTCCCTGCGTGTCTGGGACACGCTGACCTATGTGGCTGTCATCTGGATGTTGGGTCAGGTATGGGCTTTGCCTGAGACCTCATCTCTTCAGCCCTTGTTTCAGAGGCACGCACGTGGCTGGCAAGGTCTGTTCACCCCGGAGGGTTTAGCTGCCCCGTGCCACAGGTGGTCAGAAGGTAGAAGGAGGGAAGCTACCGACTGCTGCCATCGCTTGGTAGATCTGAGGAGAAGGCTCCTGTAGATGGAAGCCATGGAGTAGAGAGCTGAATTTTAGTCCTGTGTAGGAACTCTGTTGTCATCCTTATTGTGCTGTCTTTATTTGTGTTTAATCAGTATCATCAGTTCGGTTTAGGGATTTGGTAACTTAACATTGCTAAAAGTTTTTCATTCTGTGGAGGACATAAAAATCGTACTCCTGCCCTGCCTGAAGCAGCAGGAAGGATCTCTGGAACTTGTTTGAACTTGTCCCATCTCCAGACATCAGGTTACTGCCTTTTCATAGGCTTCACAGTCCCAGTGGTGTAGCATGTCCCAGTCCTGTTAACCTAAGAGCCCTTTACCCTTTTGAAAAGAGTCCAGAGATTGCCTTGTCGTTCTCCTACTTCACATGTTGGGTGCTGCCCTCTGGACCATCCTAACTCATCCAGACTGTTGTTGTCCAGGAACCATGGCCTGGTGGCCTTCACGAGGAGTATCTGCGTTACCTGCAGCACTGTCTGAAAAACAGCCAGTAAGTGAGGGACCACGGAGAACCCTACTGAGCTTGCAAATCCTTGGTCCTCTTATTTTAGGGAAGGCTGAAGAGCAACAACATTCATTGCCGGGCCTGTGCACAGAGTCTGAGCCTTGCAGCTGCGCCCTGGCAGCATGGGTAAGGATGAGTCCAGCCTGTCGCTTACATAAGGGTAAGATAGATATAAAGGTTCAGGGGCTCAGTGTTATAGGAGATCTAATATTTTGCAGTTGTTGTATTTAAATCTGAAAATATTGGAGGCCCTGGGATCATTTCTGCAGGGTGGAACGGCAAGTATTGGCCTAAATAGCTGGGGAGCTCCTGGCCACTTGGTTTTCCCCTCCACTTTTTTTTTTTTTTTTTTTTGAGAAAACAGAAATGTGTAACTGCTTCCCAGTTTGTATGCTCACTGTTTAATAATCTGAAGTGGGAGCCTGACAAGCTGAGATTTGTTTTAATTTTGCCTTCAAAAGGAAAAAGCAAAATTTCTTCATGTTAGTTGCTCTACCTTCAGAGTTTTCCCTCTGTAAATCATGTTTATTGAGTGCCATGAATCTTGTAGGATTGGGCTAAAGAATTGAAATACATACTATTTGAATGGTGACTAATATACTTAGTCTGACTTTGCACTGTACAAATGTTCTATTTTAGCATAGGAGAATGGAATAACAACTACATTGATTAATCCAGTCATGATATCTGTATTCCATGAGCCAAGTAGTAGGAGGGTTTTGGAACGTAACGCCACATTGCTGCTGCTCTCGTAAAGGTTCAGTGTTCTGTCAAATCTAAGATTTTTATAATTATCAGGATATTGTCAGAATATATCGCCGCTTTTTCTACAAAAAACATGTCAGTGTAGTGTGGTAGAAGCACTCACCTGGTCTTGTTTACCAGCGCTGGCATGCAGCTTGACAGCAAGGTTTATTCCCATCATCCAGCTGTCATGCTTTGACTTCTGTATTACAGATGTGTTTACTGTTACAGGCTTTTTATGTGCGTATGTTTTCTGTGGGTCTTTTTGTGCTTTGTGTGGGAATGGAGTTTTTCCTTTTATTTGTTTATGTGCCTACCCCAAAATCTTCCTGTGGTGCTTTAGAAATGGATCCATGAATCGCTTGGGGCCAGGCTTTGGAACGCTCTGACCTGAGTATGTTGAGTTACTTCTGTTAAAAACAGGGAAAAATAAGATGTAAATGCTCTTTGGCCTCAACCAAACTATGCAATACAGCGCACCAGAGAGCGGAATTCCTTGTGATACAGAAGATGCACAGCTCCTGTGTCCTTCCAAATCCAGTCCTTGGTCCAAGGTTAGGAGAACTTATATTCAATGGCTGCCCAAGAATCTTGCATCCAAATCAACTCTTGTTCCCTGTTTTTTCTCCTTCCCCCCTTCTCGCCTGTCAGTTTATTGGGTGTTTTGACTCTGAATGACGTGCTGTCAAAGTGTATCCGTCCTGTCAGTCTTGTATTGTTGTCAATTGGAGCTTGTCTTACAAACCCGCCAGTGTGGCTTACCGGCTGGAGTAAGTTAGGGACTGCTTCAAGACGTTTGCACCTCTTTGCTCTAGAGCATGTCAGGCACTTTGGGTTTGCAGTGCCCCTCCACGTAGATCTAGGTCTTGCTTTTATGTTCCTGTGTTGTTCAGTTGTGGGTCTGGTGCTTACAGTAAAGAATACCTGTGACGTCTCAAATCCAGTCCAAGTAAGTTCTCATTTCCACTGCTTGTGCATGTGTTTATGAGTTTGATTTTGCTGCTTCCATGGCAATTCAGGGATAAATGCCCATGTGGTCAGGACTGCTGGTAAAGGTTCTTTGTTCTCCTGTTGCTTTGTTTTTCCAGGGATGTTTGTTCCTTGTGTTCCTCTTCTTCCCCCTATGAAATACTAATAAAACCGGTACACTGTTTTCCCCTGGCTCTACATCCCGTGAGTAGCTCTTCTCTACCAGTTGATCGTGTCTTCTCACCTTTACATGCATTCTTCTGAGTAGTTTGCCTATATTTGTCACTTAACCCACCTTGTACCTCATACTGCTTCTCCCTCCTAAGTCCCTTTACTATTTTGTCTTTCTTTAATTCAGGTTAACCTTGATGTATTTCTCCGATTTCAAAAAGGGATTTCAGTGCATAACACAGGAGACAAACAGAAAATCTCTCTGCAGATGTCTGTGTATATTTGTTCCCTCCCCAGCACATGCAGTGTAAGGGCTTCAGCCTGTTCCATTCCTAACCCCAGGTTTTTCCTAGTGCTAGGCAGAACAAAGTCTGAAGGCGTTTCTCATTTCTTTTGGTAATTGAAAATATTTGGAGATTTTCTTCTTCGGAAGTAGCCGCTGCAGATGAGCAGCTGGCATGCGAGACGGTTGTTATGCTTCCCTATTCAGTATTTTTAATTGAGGAACAAATAATTTATTTTGGGGAAAAATGTAAATTTTTTTGTATTTGTATGTCAAAGTGGCCTTTATAGGAAAAGCACATAAAATATTTAGATTAAAATTGCTTAGTTGTGTAATTTTAGTGGGGATTTTTGTATTGACAGGGTTTCTATGCATTTTTCAAAATATACTTGCTGTTTTGTGTTAGAATTATTGGAAATATTTTTAAAAACGTGTATTACCACATTTTCCATGGTTGATCCCTTTACTATCATTCCTTTTGAATACTACAAAGATTTTAATTAACCCTGTAAATTAATTTTCCCCCACAAGTATTTGCATTAAGTCAATATAATGAGTTATAGCATGGGTATGTAGCTTTAAGGGAATAAGCCTAGTAGTGTAGCTTAATTATGGAGAGATCTTTTTGGAGAAGGGCAGTATGCAGTGTTTCAATTGCACTTAAAAGACTAAATTAGCAAACTAAGTTTTTGCTGTACCTCACTGGGATTTTTTTAAACTGTTTCCATCCTATATTGTTTACACTCAAGCATTATTTAAATATGTACTATTTGTGCTAATGTTAACAGATAGGAAAAGTTTCGGAAAGTGTATGGTATCCTAATGGATACGACATGAGTTTGGGGGAGGGAGGAGAGGCAAGTTAGGTCCAGTAGTGTGTTTTTCCATTTAATTATGTACACATTTTCACATTAGCTGAGACTAAAGTAACTGAACTTACAATTGAATTGTAAGTAAAATTAGTGGTTTGGGGGTGAGGGGAAACAAAGAAGGGGTTTGCAGAACTGCAGGCAAAAATACCCTTTAGTCGCACTGCAGTGCAATTGCCTTGACTGCCTATGCAAAGTATAACCCGAGTTTGATACATCAGACCCTTCTGTTATTGCTTTGATTTTAGTTTCTCTTCTCGAGGCGTTATGGTAAGGCTTGCTAAGTAGAACCTTCCTGGGAATGTTTGTCAACTGACGCTTCAGTTTTATCACTTTATGTTTGTATTATAATTTTTGTTCTGGTTTCCGTTTCGTAAGAGATCCCACATCGTTCATAGGTTAGTGTAAGTGCAAGCTTTTAGGTGTAGTAACAAACGAACATTGCATGCTACCGTGTATTCTCATAATTGAAGAAAAATGTGCAATTTTAATGGCACTTTGACCTATTGCTGAAACACTGGGTTTTGCAATGGAACAAACTCTCAACAATTGAAAACACTCTGTCTCTACATTAGGTGTCTTGAAAGTGAAGAAAAAGGCAGTTACTCCAATTGTACCCACAGATAATTTGATGTTGATTTTTTAAAAAAAGTTTTATGATCTGTTATTAGAAAAGTACACATTTCTTGGTTTACTTTAGTTGCCATAAATTGCCCAGTGCAGAGTCTGGTCCACCTCCATCCATTTATTTTCATGGAGTAGTCGCACATAACATTGTAACAGCGAAGCAGGAAAGCTGTTTGGTTACTTACCAGTAACCTCCCTTGCAGAATTGCTTTGTGGCTCGCACACGATCCGAAAAGGGACACGAGAATTTTCCTGGATTAAGTAGCACTCGCTTCGTTTACGTGTTCAGTATAATGTTGGGTGACTAAAGGGAGGTTCCCTTTTTAAAGTATTTGACTCGTGCTTTGGGGACTTAGTTGCCACTGTGCAAATTGTGCTGTAATATTGTACCAAGGATCAGTGAAAGTGTTTTATCTTTTTTAATGTCGTTTGTATTTGACCGGGTTTTATAAATGTAAGAAAACAGAGTGTTGTATTTTGATCTGAAATTTGCGTATGGTAAAAGTAACTTTGCTTTATGTATTGGAGGTTTGTTCAGAATTTGAATTATTTTATAGAAGGGTACAGACCAAAATTAATTGTCTTAAAGGTGTTTAATAAACTAACCAAATAAAACATCGATGGTTTGAAAACTTGTTAACTGCTCCTTATGCTTTTTCTTTCTATTTTTAACAGAAAGGAAGAACGTAATTCAAGATTTTCTCTCAAGGTCTTACGAAAAATGAGAAAAAAAAAAAAAAGCAGTAGATTTTATAAATATCATCTCCCATGAGTTATCTGTTTTATTATTAAACATTCCTACATGCCAGAAGTTTAATCAAAGGGGAAAACCCAAAGGAAATAAATGGAGGAGGAAAGGCTAAGGAAATAAGGGGAGGCGGGAACAGTGCCTCTCCAGCTCTGTCCAGGCAGTAAATGCTTACGGGTGCTGGGCCATGGATGTTGGTGATAGCCACTCTGGGAGAAATGGGAGTGGAATGGAGCTTCTGCTCACCTGTAAAAGCTCTCAGAATTGTTTGAAGGTCTCCATTCTCCCTGCAGTCACCTTCGCTCGTCCCCTTCACAAATACTGCTCCTTTCATGTGACCTTTAAAAGCAGAGGAGAAAAATATGTGAAGCATAACTGCTCCCAAGGGCGGGTACAAACAGCTCATTCCAGGGCTGCCAGATATTTGGCGACCCTCAGTTGCACCATGGCGTGCATACATAACCTCTTTGAGTTCAGAGATCTGGACTTTTTTAAGATGCCGAGCAGCTGCAACTCAAATTAAGCAATATGCTTCCTTCGTGCTGCACTTCTCCCTTTACTGATGTACCAGCCATTGCTTCTGCTAGTGCTGCCTCCGCTGAGATGGAAGAGCCAGAGCAAGGGCTTTTGACTATTAATAGGAGGGATACCGTCGTCTGTGGTTACAGGTGGGAATGCGATGACAGCAATAAACTCAGCCACTGCAGTAGTCCTATACCTTTTGATCTTCAGGAAAATGCACTATTTCACCCAGAGCCCTGTCTACCTTTTCTTAAATAAAAGGACATTGAGGCAAGGCCAAATGTGAGGTAGGAGCCAAGGAAGAACTGAGGTTTGGGGTAGCTTGGGCAAGGGGAGTGAAGGGGGAAGGCAGTGCCACAGCTTCAAAGCAGAGTCCAAAACTGGGTGCTGTGAAGTCATATTCTAAAAGAGACGGTGGGTATTAGGACAGAAAGGTGGATATTTGCTCAATAAAAACCTTTTATTTTCTTGCTTAGTTCAACAGCCATACCAAGTGAAACACAGGTCCTGACCCGCCAGCCAGTTTGGTGCAGAGAGCCTGAGGCCTCCAGTGTAAACACGGGCTGATGATAGGGAATCTCGTGTTGATTTACCCTTGTTGCTGGTGTTCCCATGGTTATGGCTGCATAGATGGGCTCTGCCATATCTCCCCTGTCTTACTGAGTCTCGGAAACAAAGGGTGAACTTGGATTTATCTTTATTCCGCAGCCTGGAATCCTAACAGAAAGCGAAGAGGGCTGCTGCCTGGTTTCCTTTACCTTTTATGCACAGAGGAGATATAACTTGAGTTTCCCATTTCTTCTTCTTTGTCCCCCCTCAATATCACAGAAGAAATCCAGAAATGTTTCCTTAAACAGGATTTTCAGCCAAGGCTCTCAAAGCCTGGGAGCAAGGCCTCCCTGTGCCTCCTTAATTGCAAGGTACTTGCCAAGAAGGCTACATACTGAGTTTATGCAACAGGATTTGTGACTCTCATGATGTCTGTACCGCGGGGAATCACAGTTGTCCATGAGCTTCTACCCTAACCTGGGAGAAGAGTGTCCCACCAGCTTTTCCCTGGCAGGAATGTGCTAGGAGAGGCGATGCAGTTGGCAAAGGCTCCGTGCAGGTCAGAGCTGCTGTGGAGGTGTCTGGGTGTGTAAGCAGGCCCGGCTTTGCTGAGCCAGGCTCTTCCCAGGGCCGGCGCCTCCTTGGTAAGAGGTGGCATCTGTGTCCTTTGCAGAGCCCAGGTCTCAGAGCAGGCTTTCACCAGGCTGAGTTTTCCAGGTGAAGAAGACAAAGGAGGTGATGTGGGAAGGATGAGAAGCTTTGCAGAGCAGGTAACTGGCTCCAGGCCTCCAGAATCTCAAATCAAGCAGCGAGCCCTGCTTTTTGCTAAGCTCTGTGTTGCTAAGTCAGCCCTTTGGCACAATGATCACTGGAAACAGTAAAATTAACTGAAGAATTAATTGCTGTTCAGAATTCAATACAACCCCTTACTTTTTGTCTGGAAGCTGCTGTAAAGTCAGAGTCAAAAATTAATGCAGAGTCCACAGGGTCCTGGGAAAGGTGCAAGTCGTTTGAGATGAATGTTGTTGCCACTCAACAGATATTGACTGCTGCTCCAGGTGAAGCCGACGGCAGCAGGATCAGACCTATTATTTTTGCTTTTTCTCCAGTGTATTTGGACGCACGCAGGCCAAGCTCTGTCACATGTGGCCTCTAAGGAATCGTGAACCCCAACACCGTGGGCTGGGCTGAAAGAGTTGGCTAATGGAGAATTTACGGTAAGAGCAAAATGTATTTTTAACCACCAGGATATGCTTATCGTCAGGAAAGGGCAAGCAGCACTCCTATCTCTCCAGGGAAAGGGAAGTGTTGAGCGTGACTTTAGTTTTGTCCAACTCCCTTCCAAACTCTGAAAGGTTTTTTTTCTTGCTGAGACATGTTGTGGGATTAAATCAGGGAGTTAAATAGACATCAGTCCTGGGTCACAGGTGAAAAATATTAAAAGCCAGGCGTGCAGTGTTTTTCCATTGCATGTGATGTACGTCCAGGAAAGACCTTTGGAAAGAGTGCTTTGAAAAGAGTCTGTTTTGCTTTTTTAGATGTACTAAGAGCCTGTCCAGAAGCTTTTAATTTTTCAGGGCAACTTTGATGTTTTCTGTCTTGAAGAGGAAAGCAGATTCCCCTCGCGGTCCTCTACCCCACCCTGCTGCCTCTGGAACAAGCAGCGCATCAGGTGCCTGTGATCAATCGTGGGCTGCTTTTTGGCTTGGGTGCTTTGCTCAGAGAGGGGGTGGATGTGTCCCCTCGCTTGCCGCGCTGCCCATTTGAACTCCACCACCCCAGGAGAGTGGCTGCTGGGTGCAGGCGGCTGTTCTCGGCTCCCTCCCTACCTGCGCCCAGGGATGCCCGCCCTCAGCTCGGGGCACGAGCACATGGTTCACCTTACCGGCAGAGGGGCCCTGACATTTTCCACAGCCTGCACTGCTCGCCTGTTCCTTAATCCTGCCCCGGGACTAGAAAAGCCTTTAAATGAGACACATTGCAATTTGCTTGCAGGACAGACAATAACGATGCCTTTCAGGGCACCTAGGCGGGAGGGGTTTTGCTGATCCCATAAATACCCGCTTGCCTGTTTTAGTCAGTGGTAGGAGTCACAAAGAAAAGAAATGCTTTGAAATGCTAAAAGCTGCCTGACCAAAGAGACAGGCTGAGGGTGTTACCACGGTGCCTCGTACCATTCCCACGTGCAAGCAGCGCTGCTGCCCACCTCCTCAAAACCAGTCTTGCCTGTCCTCCCATGGGCATCCTCATCAGCTGCAAGACCTCCCTCTTCCCCCCCTCTCCAGGCTCCCTCCTGCCCTTCCCCAGTGCCCCCTTCTCTAAGGATGGTTGAGTCCTTAATGCTCCTGCTCGTGGTCTTTTTCACAATCTCAGATTTAACAGCCGTAGCCCATACACTGAAGTAATTGCACAGTGCCGTAGCACTGGCTGCAGTCTCCGCACAATGAGATGGCCGGGCAGCGGGTTAGGCGTGACCCCCTGGCCTGCCATCAATGCCCGCTTACAGTTCACCTCTGGTTTTTCATCGCTGGATGCGGTGACCTCGCAGGCATGGGGAGGGCTGTGCTGTGCTGTGCTGCTCCTCCTCCCGACGGAGTGGCTGAGTGGGTTTGTCCTAGATTTCTTCTCCTTGATATGCTTGTGTCTGGGGGTGACTCACCCCGGGCGCTGGGGAGAGGGAGACGCTCCCCCGCCTACCCCTGCCCCAGGGACTGCTCCGTCTGAGATCTGAATGTCTCCTTGGGAAGGGCCTATCTGTTCCCATTGGCTGCCCGGGAAATGCTCTCCTCTGTGAAGGGCTTGGACATCAGGTGGGGTGATTCTTTGCTTCTTGCTATCTGTGCTTCAGCAAGTTTCCCTGATTTGTAATTAAATCATCTTTCATGTTGGTTTTAATTGCCCTCTCAGTTCCCCTTACTACAGGGTAATGCTGAAGAATCTACTCTCGGCCTTTCAATCCGTCTCCTCATCATTTCATTCACGTTGCGCCTGTGCTGTTCTCCTTGCTGTCGTAGTGTGAAATATTCAGGGAGAAATGTGAAATTCCCTCATCTGAAAGTCACGTACCACATCTTAGAGCTTGCCATGAGGCACGGGAACGTTCCTGGCGCTACCTGCTTTGAAGAGCAAACAAAGGAAAGCTGCAAGCACCACGTTGTCTGGTCTTGGCTGATGCTTTGGAGACCAGCCCATTTTCATGGAAATTACTGGTTGTTACTATTAGTTTATTTTTTGTCAGGACCTGAGAGATTCCTCAATCATTTTTCCATTTTCATAAAGCAGTTTGTGAATCACACACACGTAAAATGAAGGAGTTAGCAAATGCTGCTTCCCTTTGATGTACAGTAATCTACCCTTCTCATTTTTGTAACTGCTCCCTGGAATTTTCCATCTTATTATGAATATTTCAATGAAAGTTGGAAAAGAAAACCCCCTACTACCTTGTACTTGTTTAAAGAGAACAGGAAGGTTGTGCAAGCTAAAATGAAAACAAAACTGGTTTGCAGCTGAATGATTGTGTAACCCACATGTTAAGAAATGAGACGAGGAAAGGGCTGAGGAAGAACATTCTGAAAGAAACCCTTCAGGTGTGCAGCAGTGGCGAAGGTTAAACAGTCCCTGCTCAGAGAAATGTGCTGGACTCACTACTTGGTACAGGAATAGTATTATGCCATTGTAATATTTTCCTAAGCTGGAAAAGTGGCTTTAAACGCAGGCATGTTCCATTTGTCTCCATTCAGAGAGGTAGTGTCAGCGTCAGAACCAAGTGCACCACTACTCAGTTCAATGTTTACAGTGTTTCCCAACTTTTTTCTCCATGGTGAATGGCATTTTATATCCTCCAGATATTAGTCTGGTGGTTGACATAAAGCAAAATCTAATAATTTCCTGCTACCTGCTATTATCTGCCCACTCCAGCTTTCTGGGCTCCTTTTGTTCCTTAACCTAACCTGTTCCTTGGAGCTGATGTAATTAAAATGGCACCACCTTCAGACCCTGCTCTGAGATGACAGATGCTCCTTGGATTTGCTCTTCATCGTACAAACGTATGGTTATAAAGGCCCTAAAGATGAACGTTTTCTTGCCTAAATAGATGCTGAGAATAATTTAGGGGTAGCGTAGCTGTTGCCTACTTTATCCTTGAGTTTGAAAAGGAAGGTATGATATTACTGCAAATTTTTTCATATCTGTAGAAGTGAATTTGAACTAGACGTCTTCTCTGTTTCCACCCTTTCACTGTCATTGGCAGTGTGGTGAGAGAACATCTTCCTACAGGATTTCTCTGGGACGTTCAGTTCTGTGGATGTACTTCGGATTTGTGGTTAAATAAATAGAGAAATGTCCTCTTTTTCTTTATGATTGCATTTAACCATTTGGAAAAGACAGTTATCTGAGTCAGAGAACACTAGAATAACGTAGTTTAATAGAGGAAACAGCCATCATCACGGCCACAGGCATCTATACCCCTGTGCTGTTTTTAGAGAAATCTGGAAGGAAGGGATCATCCATAAAATTTTTTGGGCTGAATCAACAGCCTGTTTCCAACATGTGATGTCAGCGTTGCTCTTGGGGTTGCCCCTGAGTTATAAGCAGCATTAAGATTGCAAAGAAAGGCCCCAATCCAACAAATATTTAGAGCTATGCTTAGGTTTTGTATTTGCAAAATCTTTGGTCTGACTTTGCGAGGTCCCTGTGAACGTAGCAAGCTGCTAGACAGGGAAGTGTTGCTTGGACCTAGAATGATACATGGTCGAAAGCAGAACAGATCGGGAAATCTGAAAATTTGGAGGACCAAGGGAGTGCCTTCTCAGCAGAGCTTCTCACACGTTCTTCCACCACTCACCCGCTGTACCAGTTCATTAAAGAGACCTGAAAAAAACCTAGTTCTTGCCAGCCTGGGTGACTCCTATCACAGCTATGACAGGTTTATTCCATTTGCAAGTCAAAACAAGTTTCTCCTCTCTCTTGAAGGTACATAATTATCAAGATCATCCTTATTGCTACACCCGCTACCATTGCCTGGAGTCTTTTGGTATTTGCACTTTCCTGGCACAGTCCTGATTGATTGGCAAAACTAAGTTTGCATATGTGATAAGTTTAGCGTAAGAGACTCTTCTCATTAGCGCTGGATGCTATGAATCAGAATGGTTAAGTGATTTGTCCAAAGCATGGAGCAGATTTAGTGTTTCTGCACTGCAGTCCTAGTAAATCATGAATGTCACCAAATTCACAAATATTACCTAAAAATATTAAATCCTAATCTCATAAATATGATCTGGTTTTATTTATACTGTGGGCCTCAAACCTTAACCATTTATTTTTTCCTATAAACAAAAAGCTCCTAGAAACTTGAAATTATGGTAGTTTAAATTTTCTCTGTGCCAAAACAATGTCACAAAGGTAGTAGTTCTGTTTGGACAATATATTGTTTGGAGTCAGAAAAGCATCTAAAATTTTACCTGCTTCCCTCAGTTAATAGTTGTTCTTGCTTTGGCCAACTGCAGGTAACCTACTTGCCGGTTATCAGCAGTTAGGAGCAGTAATGCTGGTGAACTGTTATCAGAAACTCAGCAGAGATGAAGACAAATGGTCCAGCAACGAGGATGGAGAATCAGTCCTTGGTGGCTTCAGTTCTGGTCCTTGCCCTTCTTTGCACCGTCTGTGTGATCGGCAGGCTAGGGAGGGACAGATCTTTGAAGGTGCCAGAAAGTCATTCAAGATCATTCTTGATCTCTTGACTTCAAAGTTGTCTCATACCTTGGAGGAGATGCTTCTGTCTTGTTCCCTGTTTTTAGACAGGAGAAAACAGAACCGACTGGTCTGCAGTGCTAATCCAGGATGACCGAGAGACTCTCACCCCTCCTTAACAGGGGCTGTTCAAGCACCTAGCTCCAGACATCATTCGGGGAGCGGAGCCGCCAAGACAGGGCATAGACTAGGGGAAGGGAGGAAAGGCTACCCATGCAGGTACCATCACGATTGGAAGGACTTCGTTTAGAGCTTCTGGCGCACAGAAAAGCCTGCTGTCAGCTGACTTCTTCAGTGAGATAAGCATAATTTTTTGCACTACTCCTGCTCTGAAACTCTCCCATAGCTGTGGGGGCAGATGGATATCTCCTTTTGCCGTAGGGCCCAGCAAGATGCAAAGAGATCTCGCCTGTAATGCTTCAGTGCACAGTGATGCTGCTGGAAGGAGGAAGTGTGAACAAGATGAAACTGCTCCAGCACCTCTAGCCCTCCCTGCTCGCTCTCTTTGCTTTTCCGGTCATCTTAATCCTCTTCTACTGCTCAGCAGAAACATTGTGCAATATTCTCCAGGGAGATGAGCCTCGGGTGAATACCCCTGTGCTTCTGATGGCGAGAGGAAGGCTGAGTCCCTTCCCTCAGAAATTTAAACAAGCCTCTTCAGTAGATTCACATGTTTCAACTTGCTTTCACAAGGCTAGTTGGTGACAAGTAGACACCATAACCTCCTCTGAGACTTCTCACCCAAAGTATTATACAAATTGTATGTAAACTTACTCTCACCATGCGAGATAAGTCATGCCTGAATGCCATTTTTGTTGATGGATGTCCTGGGGCTGAGTGCCATATCCTACCAGGGGTCCTCCAGAGGCACGCACCAAACCTGCAGCATGCCCAAGGGGTAGAGTATTTAGGAGCGCTGGTGGCTCCCAAAACTTTCTGGGCTCAAGCTTACACTCTGAAAGCCCTCCTGCTGCAGCATCCAGCCCTCCCACATGGCAGCGGGGTTGTTCTGCCACATCAGCATTATCTTGGCTCTGTACAGAAAGAAGCCTCTCTCACCCGGGCCACAGGGAAACCCACAGCAGCCACTCAGTGGGAAGAACTCCATATGTGGCCGCTGTCACAGGCAGAGATGGCCTTGCTCCCAAAACGGGGGATGGAGAGCTGCCTGGGTGGGCAGTGCAGGACAGCCCCATGCGTCCTTTCTCTCTGGCGTTGGCAGGTAGGGCTGGCCAAGCCCCAACCTGTACACCAGAGCTGACACAGCCAGGGCCAGAGCTTCCTGGGGACGCTGTGGTGTTGCAAACACACATGGCCTTGGTCATGTACTATGGACCGAGCGCATCCGGCTCCCCACTGCTTGCACATGGTGCCAAATCCCACTTCCTCTGACGCTCTTTCAGTATTAGCACGCCAGGTCATATGTCTGATGGGTGCAGGGACAGGGAAGTCTCATCAGAGCCTTTAGCTTTCTGTGCATCTGGCTGGCGTCCGCTCCCTTTCTGTTGCTCCTCCTGGGCCCTATTTTAGTCTTTTCTTCCTTTCTTGTATTTTTTTTTCTCCCTTAAAAGGGTTCAGCAAAGCTGTACCTACAAATCCCCATCAGTGAGCATCCCCTGGGACTGCCCCTCTCTTTGCTTCCCCTAAGCTCATCACTGTTTGTGTTGCCATGCTGGAGAAGGAGGCTGCAAGCATCACCCAGATCTGTGACTTTTGGGAATAGAGAGTGGTTGGTTGTGATTTATAGCCTGAGCCCTAAATAATGGGACCTAAATCCACGTTTCATTTGTGCCAGTTCCCAGCCTCGTGGCTTACACTGAGAGTTCTGTGCAGGCTACTTTTTTCTTTCTTTTTCATCCCAAATTTGGTGTAGCTTTCATGTCGCTTCATGTAATCATGCCAGCAAAGAGAGGCTGGAGGGCTTGAAGAGCCGAGGAAGGTTTGCTTCTCCAGTTCCTTGTACGGAGGCAGTAACTTCTGCAATGGGTGAGGGGACAGGCAACATCCACAGTCGCTGCTTAAGCCAAGGTGTCAGGCCGTGGGCAGAGGTAGGAAGCGGCTGTGCCAGCTCCCCAGCTGTTGGGGACCTCCACTCTCATACAGCCAGAAAAGCCACAGGCAATCCTTATCCACTACTCTGAGAACAACTGGACTGTTCACACCACCTTTGTCTGGAGTGGATTTACATACCATGCATTCAAACCTTAGTTTACTCCGTACCAACATCCCTGTGCAGGCCATCCCTAAGTAACCATCTTGCCCAAAGTGACTTGCCCACTTCAATTTGGATAAGTACGTGCTTTCCCAGCTGGTTCATTGTTCTGCTGCTAAATATTGCTCAGTTATCCTAGCCATGCCAAGCCTGATTTTTATCTGTGGATTCTGCAAGGCAAGCTGTGGAATGCAAATTATTCCAGTGTATTTGCAGGTCTGTGCTGAGGAGGAGATCCCTGTAGCTTGATCCTTCTGTTTCCCAATGACTCATTATTGTTATGTAGGTTGTATTGCCCCACCACTTTGAGATATGAAATGCTGGGGTTTTGCAGGTCACTTTTCTTTTGTAAAAGAAAACAGGGTCACGAAATCTCTGTGTGTGTGTCTAGCAGGAAACCGGCATTCCAGCGGTGATCACATGCTACTTGTATGCAAACCTTTCTTCTAAAATCTCACCCAAAATCTATCTCTAGGCAAAGGCGGTGTCCCCTCCAGCGCTTTACAGTGCTCAAGAGCTTAGAGAAGGAACTCTGACTGCAGACAGCAACTGTTAGCATAGCAAAGTCTAACGTAATGCAGGCTGTTTTCTGCAGGCTCTTTTATCTCAGGTGAGCAGTATAATCCTTTGCTTTCATTTAATAACCCCAACAACCAAGAGGAGGTGGGGGAATTATTTGATAATCATATGCTCATTTGATAGAGTACACATAAATGACTGCAAGTGCTTGCAAATTTTAGTAACTCTTGAAGTTACATTCCAGTTGCTCTGGTTAGATGTCCTTTCTGCTCTACTGCTGAACAAAAGAGGCAATTTTATCAGCTGCCTTAGTGAGAGAGATTTTGTGGCTTCCTTACATGGAA
Organism: Fregata magnificens; assembly: GCA_013389945.1. Classification (NCBI taxonomy): domain Eukaryota; kingdom Metazoa; phylum Chordata; class Aves; order Suliformes; family Fregatidae; genus Fregata; species Fregata magnificens. The sequence continues at coordinate 164,770 of WAAD01030617.1, forward strand.
CAAGGCAAGAATAGGTTAAAAAATCTTCTGTCACACGGTTGCTCCTTCCCAAACAGCCAGCTATCTCTCTGCAGTCAGGCTGGGTGGATTAGCTGCTGTGCCAGGAAAGAATGATAATCCTCCTGCAGCACCCACTCGCCCAGTGGGGAGGGATGACCCAGAAGGGAGCTGTGAAAAGGGTAGGGAGCGCTTGGTGAGAGGAGGCACCTCTGCCTTATGAGCGAATTAAAGTGCGTTTGATCACTGGATGGATCTAGGGCATCCCCACAAAGCTCAGCCCTGCATGTGAAGTCTTACGGATTAAACCAATGTCTGGATCCAGGGATCTGAATACTTATGGCTGCCTCATCCTTGCTTTGGGTTTACTCCTGGCTAATACACACTGCCACACTGACGTCTAGGCCAGTTTTGTCACAGGCTTGGGTTTTTGCAAGGAAACTTACCTCCAAGTTTTCTCTGTTTGCCCATGCTTCACCCAGCTTGCCCTATCTATAGCTGCTGCGGTGGGGAATGATGTCCACGCTTGGCCGTGGTAAGGTACAGAAGGATGCGTGCGGCGCCACGGAGGTGGTGATCCGGCAGGACGAGGGACACAGGTTTTGTGTTTGCCGCTAACGGTCCTGTGCATAGTGCAAGGGTTTTTTCGGCCAGTTCTGGAGATCCGAACCAGACGGTTAGGTGATTTCAGCAGAACGCAGGCCAGGATTTGACTTTAGGTACCTTTCCTTGCATCCACAACTAGTTTTTAAAAAAATGCTGGCAATAAACAGCAAAATGTTGCTCACTTTAGCAAATGCAACACCCGTCTTGAATACATGCTCTCTGTTCTGTTTTCTCTATTTTTGTGCTCTATTTGACAGTGGTTTCCGACTGACTTCCAGCAAGGCTATAGTCAACCTGACTAGTATTTGTCACCTCCTATGAGCTAAATATAATTTGGATTTTATTTACCTCGTAGTATTTCTTTAACAAGCTCTCTGATGTGAGTTCTTCCTGGAAAAAAGAACTCCCCACATTGCTGTCCCTATGCAAAATAAATAAAATCTTTCTGTCTTCTTGCCACATTTAGATCTATATATATCCCTGGTACACAGAGATATCAGCTTGGGAATTGGCACGCTGAGGGTAAATAAATGAATTTACAGTAAAGCCTGGTTATTGTTTTTAAAGACCTATTGAAAGGAGAAGACTGTTCTTAATTTTCTCTCATAATCTCATTTCAAGATGTGTAGCTTGTACAGGTCTGTCAGAACGTGGGGCCTGGACTTTTATCTTCATTCTCCAGTTGAAAACCTGGAGGACACTCTGCTTTTTCACTCCTGACTGTGGTCACGAGGAGAAGCCGTAGCCAATATGGGACGGGATCCTGTGGGCTGCCGCCGTACAGATTCCTTGTCCAGAAGTGAAAAGAACTGTTAATCCTGCCTTGTTTGCTTTGCACACCACACCCCTGCCTATTGCCCACAATCTAAATTACAGAGGCGGCCGAACTTGCTTCCTGTTAAAAACAATAGCCCTGGCTGACACATCGCCTCGTAATGCACGGAGCAAAGTGCGGGGGAACGGCTGGGTGGGTTTTACGGGCAGATGGGCCCCATGGCTGGGGCTGCCGGTGCTTCTGGCCCCTCTGGTGGTCCCTGCAGAGGGCTCACCACCTGCGCGCCGGACAGGCAGCAGGCTGGAGAAAAATGTAGCGGCTGCTGATAGAATGCTGTGGAAAGAAATGGCTTTATGGAGGATGTTAATTAGGGGAAACGTATCTGGGAACATGGGGAAAACTTCCTGAAAAGAACAAGTGTGAGCTGGATCACCAAAGGCTTATGAATTTAGTGGGAATTTCTATAGGGATGCTAGTTTGTAAGCGTCCAACTGTCTCAAAATCTGAGTCATGCTTTTCTCTGGAAGAAGGAAGATATTATTTTGTTGCAGAAAATATTTTCATTAGGTAGTTTTCATTTGAAGGCTCATACGTGGGGATATGCGTCCTAATTTCCTCACTTTGTTTTACCTCTTCTAGGAAATGCATGCAACAATGAGAGCTGATGTTATTCGTGTCTAATAGCACTATCGGGAAGAGTTGTGCTGCATAGGAGTCCCTCTGCAAACAGAGGATATATAGAAAATGCCCCAGGTATTTCTCAGGAGCTACACTGGATCACAGCCAACATGTCGAGGAGGATGTAGGTAACATACCCAGCACTTCCCTGTACAAACATTTTTGTGTTCACAGTGTCTGGCTAACAAAGGCCAATACAAGCTTGGTGTGAGCAGATTTGCCGTCCTTTGAACACCTGGCCACCAGTGCTGAAAATCTCTCGTTCTGGTATATCAAGACATGACCAGTGACTGTATCTGTGGTCTTAGGATGTGTACCAGCTTCCGAAAATAGGAATTACCTTTCTCTTGTTAGAAATGGAGAATGTCACTGCCTTGTGTACAGGGCCGCTGCTGCTTCCCCATATTTACCCTGGTGAGGTGCCACTGGGTTCAGTTGTTTACGCTGCAGTTGAACTGGCCAAATAGTGCAGCGAAGGGGTGGTGAGTCAGGCCCACGATTGTTCAAGTGCAGGAAAACAAGCTGTGTGTGCAAAGCGATCTGGGCACCGGAGCTGGAAAATCCGTCTGAACCCTTTTGCTGTTGGTTTGAGGAGACTTATGTTACGAAAGTGTTCCTGGGCCATTATTAAGGCTTATTTTTCAAGGGATGCTGGCATGTTGGGAAACTTTGCACTTATTTCGATTTTAATGTTCTTTTGTTCTGCATTCTGACTCAGAATAATACCTTTCCCTGTGAGCCAGAATTACAGCTAGAACCAGGTTATGGGTTCAAAATTAATCCAGTATCCTAGAGATCTACCTCACTGATAGGGGTTAGAAATAATTTTCCCTGTCTCTACCTACAGTTTCTCTCCTTACAGTCTCCGAGTGAATCCTGGGCATACCTTGGGAAGATTCTCTCTCCCTGTTTTTATCCTTGCTTTGGGATCAGATGACATCTGGCTCCATGGCTTTGTCAGCCTGTAGATAATTTACTGTCTCCATCTCTCTTGCAGCATGATATATATGATCCTCCCCTGAGACATTTTAATGTCTGGAATGAACTCCCCCATCTTTGGTGAACACTGAGGCAGATGATTAACTGTAGCCAAACCTACCCCTTTTTCTCTGAAAATTATCCCTTACTGTCTCCTCCATCCTTTCCTTGGTTTTAACTAACAACCTCATGAAATGTCTGACTCCTTGGTTTTTCTAGGGAAAAATTTTAAACAAAACCACATTCAGGCACACAGACGTACACACACAAAACATGAACAATGAATGCTCACAGACAACCAACAGCATACTAACAGAGGCATGCTTATATAGAGATACAATGACGTAAATCAACACCCAGAAGCATTTATTAAATTACCCAGATATATACAGAGAGACGGGCAGATGGGTTAAGGCTGCGTTTTCACTGGTGGATAAATGAAAACATCACTTTAATGCCCACAGGAGAGTATTTTGGAAAAGTGGTGGCAGTAACAGCACCAGATATTAGAGGTGATAATATCTCTTTATTCACTCTTTTGGACTAATTGGCTTATCCTAGGAAATGGCAACTGCTGCATAGCAAGTGTGAACCCATACACTTTCATAATCAAAATCAGCGTGAAAACAGCATAGCAGTCTTTCCTGAAATCATCCCCTGTTCCCAGGCAAGGAATGATTCCCCGAACTTGTATCCCTAAAGTCCCTCTTTTGATTGCTCTGGGTGGCCCCATCTTCCTTTTTTCTTTTTAAAAGATATAAAAGCAAACTGAATTCCCTGCATACAATCATGGGAAGAATTATTCCCAGAACCCAGCTACACAGCTCCTAATGTATTAAATGGGCTTTTTCTTCAATGCCCATTGTCCTCAGAGTATGGGGTATTAGGAAATACAGTAGTTCATTAACGGCTGGTACTTGGTTACCCCCACACCCATTTAAGGAGGCATTTTACCCACAGATATAAGTTAACTGAAGCAGCTGCATGAAGTAAACTGGCTGAATGTCTTTCTTTCCTGGCCCACATGCAGGTTTTTCTCATTAAAAACTACTTCTAAGCTAACTGTAATCTCCTCAGATGTCCTTGAACCATGGAATTCACCTGTATCTTCAATATGCTTATACTGAGTTATAAGTTATATGGTATGGAGGCCTCTAAACATGTTAAACCAGCCCCATGATCCCTACTTGCACCTTTCTGCCCAGCACACCAGTCTGCTAACCTCACCCAACATTTTCTTCATTTCTTGTTTCACTGTTAAAATTGGGATAGTGTTTAGAACTGTAATGATCTTCTTTGCTCTTGACTGCAGGACAAACAGGAGGCCAAACCCCAGCTGTCTGTACTCGCAAACAAGACCTGGTACACATAGAATGCCTTTATTCTGCTGCTGTTAATAATGATAACCCAGCCCAACTCCACACTGCCCACGTTACATCCACTAACTGGTGCAGCTCCTCCCTTTCCTCCCATCACCTGTGTGGATGTGGTAAACAAATGTAAATTGATATCTACCTTGGTGCAATTTGCTGATGGAGTTAACCAATTCACAAGTTGTTTTTCACTAACAGCTGTACCATCCCTAATACTCTCAAGGTCTTACTAAAGGCTTCAAGAGCTGGTGCTAGATAGGTAGTCCTTTCTTACAATGTCTTGTTCTGCATTTCTATCTTAAAGCTTTCTGTAGCATCAAAGAAAAGGTCAATCAAGATGTACTCTTTTTAGTTCTTTTTCATGTTATGGAAAAATAGCCTTATATACTGAAATTCAAATGTATTATATTCATTCCAATTGCATATCAAAGAAAATGCCTTCATCTTGCAGTACTGTGGTAGCTCAGAAACTCTGATTTCTGTGGTCACCCACAGCCTTGGGCACTATCAAAGCTATATGCATGATTTTTTTCTTTTTTTTCCCTGCTTATGATGTGTGATGCATTTCTTCTAGGTATATGGTACAGTCTGTCCATGTGGGTGAAATCTGCCATCACTGACCATCTGTTCTTTTCAGAGAATTTTCAGGGATTTGTCATCATCTTGCTCTGTTGCATGTCAGCCAGGCACCGTCCTAAGCAACTCACTGCCATTCTCTTATTTTCTGTTTCCCCTTGGACTGTAAAGCCTCCAAGGATATTATACTTTCAAGAAGCCAGCTATGCTCAGCTGATGGACAAGTAAAAACTGCAAGGTGTATAATTACCAAAGCATACCCGAACAGCCAATTTCTTTACTTGTATCTGGGAATCTATAAATCATGGAAGATAACTACATTAAATTGATGCTTCTCTCTGCCCTTTGTATTTGTTTTCTTAGACTTCTTAGGTCAAGGACTGCGTTAGATATATTTACAAGGTGCTTAGCACAACAACGCCGCAAGCACTGGATGATGTGCGCTGTCATCGGATGGGAGTTTATACTTCGCTTTATAACCCTGCTCATATTAAGGTAAGGAAAAGACTGAGGGCAAGTGGGAGAGTTTCAGCTGCCTTTTGTGTAACATTGTTTTGAAATGATTGTAACACAGGAATTTAATAATCAAAACAATAATTAAGGATGTTATTTTATCTTCTCTTTCTTCCTCTATGACACCTCTTCACCAGAGAATCTGTGGATACTAATCCTGCTAATACTTGACGCTCTTTCCCATTCTGCTTTTTTTCTCCCCTTGGTCTTTCAAAAAATAATCCAAGTCTTTCAGCATTTCCTCCACTTCTAATTTCACTTCCCCAGTGTGTTGGTTCAGTGAGTGAAGATATACTTCCCTAATCTGTGGACTACCTTTTTCTTTCTTAGTTGTTCTTCCTCTCTTTTGGGGAAACTTCACCTTACTGTGACAAGCTCACAGCTCTGCATCATATCCCGTTTCCCTTTGACTTTTAATGGTTATTTGTCTTATGGTGATCTTTTCTACGTGTTAAGAGCTAATAGAGCATTTCAGACTGACAAGCACTCACAACTTGGAATGAGTGGTAGGATGTGACCTATTGATGAAATAGGAAATATTAGCTGGGGGTGGGAACAATAATGCAGACAGTCTAACGGAAATGGTGACTTTTCACTACGTCCTGCCAAATGACAGTTTTTTACATACATCTTGATGGCAGTAAGCACTAAAGGAAAAAGGGAGGGCAGTCTGATGAATTTTGATGGGAGCTCTTCTTTTTCCAGGGCTTTTTCCATGCCTGGCCATGTGGGTGGCCCTGGAAGAAGGTAGAAGCTCATAGGGAAGAAGTGTACCACTTAGGGCTGCTGTCACTTAGAAGGGGTGAATGCGGGGGAAGGACAGCTGATACCTTAGCTGCACTATCTGATCGGGTGCAGCAAAGCAGAAAAGAAATTTCAGGCTCTTCCCCCTCTTCTTTTTATCTTCTGCTTATTTCCTTCCTATCTACTAGTCTATTTTAGTTGCCTTTTTGTTTCTGTTTGTCCAACCCAAACTTAGACCTGCGATTATAGACTTGAGACTTCCTCTCTCCACTTAAATAAATTCCTTCACCACAGCAAGACTCTTAATGGTGTTTCTGTTCAGATATATTTTACCTACTTTGTATAGTGCTCCATCCTACTAATATCAGATCAGGTAAAGTCAGACTGGAGTGCTGTTCAGATCAGCAGATGGCAGACTCCTTCTAGCAAATGATACCACCAGCTTCATCCTACATCCCCCTACAACAGAACATCTGATGATGACAGGCAGAAAAAAGTATGATTTCTGCATCATGCACTCAAAAGTGTGCATTATGTCAGTGAGGAATCAAAGAGGTATTTGTCACCAGAGTCTGCATGGCATGCAGTTAGCCTCGTAGTGTAATGTGCATCAGCTGGGAAAACAAGACCACAGAGACTGAGTAAACTTGAGAACAGTAGAAATCTGAATGTCAGAGATGTCAAGAGAGTTACAATCACATCGGAGTCTGATTTCCCTCTTACTACTCCACCTGTGAGGCATCCTCCAAAATTGATGTTAGGCTCAGGAGAAGTGGTTGATGAGAAATTTGGGAAAAAGAAAGAGACGCTTGCAAATGCAATCTTAATTTTTTGTGTCTGTGATCAATGGTGCTCTGATCAAGCCCTTCCTTCCCTTAGGGGCAGCTACAGAACTGCTCCTTGCGGGGTGGGTTTCTTCAATCTTTATCATCTAGCTAGTTTTTAAATGTCCATCACTCCTTTTGGGAAACAATTCTGTTTTCCAAAGTTTTATGACTTCCTGAATCCTCTTAACACCACCATGCTGATTAATTTAAACAACCTTCACATGCAGGACTTCTAGCATTACTGATACAGTATCTCTTTTATGTTTTATATGTTTGCTTGAATGCGTTGTATTCCCCAGTTTCACTAAAGAATGGTTTTAAAGTACTTTTTAACAATACAGCATTGTTATGAAAATGAGCTGACTAGTGAGTCTGATAGCAGGAATTTGCTCTGAGTCAACAGTGGCAATTTGCAAGCATTGACTAATGAATTCCATAATCAACGCAGCACCTCTGTGAATAAGGGAAGAAAGCTCCATTATCTCTAATATGCATCGAGGATTCAAAGATGAGAGGGACAGCTGCTGTGTAAGAGTCTAAACGGATATTGAATACAAGTTGGGAATTCCTGGTGCTTGCTTCTCTGCTTGGAAGAACTGTATCTTGCATCTCTGTACAGACAACTCTCAGTGACATGCTGAGCAGACAAGGGCAGTGGGGTTTTTTTTACAGCATGAATGTGGTAGGCCCTTACAGCCTCCGACAGAAAATTTCGGCGAGAGACAAAAAAAGGAGATTTCTTTTCTTCCCTCTTTGATTGACTGGGGAAAGGGTTTGCCAAAACATCTGTTAATACCGTAACAGATTCTGTAAAATAAATTAGGAATAATTCAAAGGTGGAGTAAAGGCTTATTTTACTCCTTTTTCTTGTTTTCCCTTTGAAAGTGTACTACAAAGCCAGCAAAGCCCCTTTGGGGACAGTGCTCTCTCCCCTGCTAAGTGCATCCCCTGTTGAAGCATCTCAATATTTCTATCCCGCCCTTGCCACAGCTGCTCCATTACTCCCCTCATGTAGCTTGTCATATAATGCCTCTGCATGGATTTACTCTCAAGCAAGGTGCCTTTAGGCAATATTTTTTTCCTGCATAGGTTTTGGCATCTCAAGTGTTTTCTCATGGGTTTTCCAAGTCCCCCACTGCTATGCAACCTGTGTTATTGGCATTGAGCACTACTCACAAATTGCCGTCGTCTTTGCCTTCAGAATATCACGTTGTTTTTGTTTTAACACATGGTTGTAAGTGGGTGTTACCAAGCTTAAGAAGGTATGTCAGGACAGTGCTTCTGTTTTGGCACCCAGGAGTGACCTCTGCAGAACACCTGATGGACTTGAGCGAGACAGGCAAGAGACCAAATGCTGGAAATGCATGTTTTTTCTTAAGATTGGAGTCCCAGGTGGAATTTGCAAATAATTGTGTTTATGGGCCTTCCTGGTTTTACGGGCATATAACTGAGCAGATGAATATTCTGAGTAATACAGATCACAACTGAATTAGTTTTGAGGAGGGGAAGGAAAGTCTCAAGCTATTCTTCTGTTGCTTACCCAGAAGTCTGTCTTAAACTGCATGGTGGGGATATCCCAGTTTTCCAGGCTACGGTGTCTTTCCGTGAGTGATGCTTCTGTTTACAAAACCTCCTGTGAAATGGTCAGTGAATAATAAAAAAGAGGAAGATACAAAGAAGGGCAAATGAAAGGGCAGAGCTCAGGAGCAGGGCACAGGACTGGCAGGTGGATCTGAATTGTCCTTCTGCCACTGACCTCTCTTCTGGAGGAAATGTCTTAACCCCTGCCTGCTTCCCTGCCAGCCCCACTCTCGTTTTGGTCCAATTGCACTGATATTTCTGCAGAGTAGGACAAGTATCTCTCTGACTATTTCCCCCTTCAAATTTGACCTATACCTACAGGCCCTGACTTAAAAGAGCTTCCACTTGGTAGTAATATCAACGATATTAAATAAACTACTCAATTTTCATTTCCAAAGCGTGCATTTCTGTTCTAGCGCAGAAATGAAGTATTTCATAGGAAACCTCACAAATTCTTGAATTCAAAACTGATAACATGCCCATAAGCACCTTGTGAGTAGCTAGAGGTACATTTTCGCTGGTGTGCTATTTATTATGAATTATTTGCTCAGTGTTTATTATATGAATGAATGATTACGTCCCACTTTTACGATAAACTTCTGGTTGGATTTGCTCATAAAAATTAGATGCTGGGGAGAAAAACAAAACGTACAGCAATCCCCAAACACCACCTTGAAATACTGCCAAACATGTATACTTGACATGTCTGTTGGTCTGCATGGAGCCAGAAGAGGAAGTCTGGACAAACACAAAGCTGGGAATGCAATTCATCCAACTTCTGCTCGGTATAATTTATAAGGGACGTGAGAAGGGGTGTTAGTTTTAATGCGTTCAGCCTTGGGTCACATACCAGCCATTTACTGCAGCTTGGATGGCTAATGTGCGTTTCGGCAAGCTGCACAGCAAGCAGTGTGTTTCAATTTCACTTGTCTAGACAGGGTTTTCGCTTGCCCCGTTCTGGCAGGCAATGTGAGATTTCATACCTTGATCTTATCGTTCTGTGCTGAGTTTACTTCAGAGACAACACCTGCAGCCTGAGAGCGTGGATTCAGTGTGAGCTGCAAACGCAGAGCTCCTCTGAGGATTTGGACCTCTGTCCTTGACAGGGATTGCTAGCAGCGGTGCTGCCTGATGCGCTGTGCTTTTGCAATATCTCAATGGATTTCAACACTTTCGAATGGTGGATTTCCAGCGAAGGCTTGGATCCCTTCAGGTAACTTGTGGATTGACTGCTATAGACCAGCCTTGCTTTTTTTGCTACCTTCTGTGAAACGTGAGTGGAAAACATCTGCTCTAATTTGCCAGGAAATTCACTTAAGAACACCAGACTCTTTACATATCGTCCTCCCATTGGCGGGCAGCTCTGAGAGATGACAATTACGGTAGATTTAAAGCAGTGGTTTGAGCAGGTGGCTAGTTTGCACAAACTTTCACCAAAATAGTCACACTGGTTGCAGTTCTTGCTGAGTGACGTGTTGGTGCAGGTGAGTATATGCGAATAGTCCTACTACCGACACCATTATTGTTTGTACCAGAACAGTGCCTCAGGTCAAACGAGAACAGGTCCCCCTTGTACCAGGCACCCTAGGAACTCCTAGAAACAGACAGTTCCTACAGCAAAAAGCTTACATCTAAACAAAGCTCTCCTTTTAAAATTTGGTTTGCGAGTCTTTTTTTTTAATTCTTATTTTTATTGCGGATCCACACGTATTTACAGGTATGAGTAGATCTGGTTTTATTTCAGTGTAAATGCGTGCGTCACTCACCCCTAGCAGTATATGATATACAGAGCTCTGTGGGAACCGCCTGTGATGCTTAATGCATAATGACCAGTCAGTTTGTTTAAGTTCAGGAGGTAAGTAATTACCAGGGCTATGAGATACTGACAATTTGAACCCCTATAAAAGAGATTTTTGTCTTCCTGTTGGTTGTATTATTCATGTCATTAAACGAATGTCTTTCTTCTAACCTTAGCCAAATTGCGTAATTCTGTGCATCATTCTATAAACTGGTACTTAGGAGTACTCCAGAGACTTCCTAGCTTTTTATAAATAATTTTAATGCTAACATGCAACAAAAGTATCCCTCGAATTTGCTAGTAATTGATAGGTTACAAAAACCTTCCCTCCTGAAAGTGTTTAAACAGCAATTCTCCTGTCAAATGCAAGCCTATTTCAACACAACAGCTCTGTAATAACACACGTGATGGACATGCTCGCAGTAATTGTGGTCCAGCCAGTCATGTATTGTCTTTGACAGCAGCCACTACAAAAGGCTTTATGGCAAAGGCTCCCAAACCCTTCCAGTTGCAGCTCGCCTCTCCAACAGATAATCTGTGCGACTCGTGATGCGAACATATCGGATGAAAGAGCTTTCTCTTGGGCGGGCTCACGACTGCGCTCGTAACTGCTGGCACCTCACTTGGCATCGTGACCTCTCATTTGGGAACTATTGCACTAGGAGATGCTGCCAGAAACCCAGCTGCAGGTACACGCTGTGAAATAATCAGCTCGTCACAAAGCAGATCATCCCTTTCCCAAGCTCACTCAATTAGAGACGAGCTTAAACTTTTAAGCATGAAGGTTTATACTTTCTCTGAATGTTTTGCTAGCATCAAGTAAAACAGCCCTGTAAATTCCTTCTAAATTCTGGACGTCGGCAATACCCACTGCGATGAGTTCCACGGTTTAATGGCATGTGCACACATTATATGAAATGTAATTTTATTTGTTGGTCCTAACCTGGTTGTTCAAATGAGGAAATTGGAAATGAGATCTGAGTTCTACCACTATCTTTTAAATTGCTGAAAAAAAAAGCAAATATAAATCGTACCATTTCTCTTGACATGGCACCCATGTTGCACACAGCATTACTGAGCCGTTAAGCGGTTTAGAGGTCGTAGAAGGGAGTTCATTTTTTCATTAGGGGTTTGTTTTTTTTTTTTGGTAAACAATTGTTCTGCTTCATGGATGATGAGAGGATACTCAACATCCTGCTCAGCACCGTACTAGCAAGGTGCCATTCTTCCTGGGCTCGCACACCAAACCCTGCCATTCCCATGCTGGTGCTTCAGAGGAGCGCAGCAGTTCCCAGTCCCCCCCATAAAGCCAGAGGAAAAGGAACACCAGTGGGAGCCACTGCCGAAGCGACAGCGACCAGGCTTGGGGCTTCCCTCGCCGTTTTCTGCAGTGGTTGCACAAGAGCTTAATGCCGAAGCGAAGACGCTCAAAACTCAACCTCCAACACGCTGTCATCGTATCGCTTCCCTTCTCCCTCGTCCCTACGGGAGAGGTGGCCACCCACCCTGGCCCGGGCTCCTGCCAGCGCGGGGGGGCTGAAAGAAAGGGAGATTTACCGCACGACCACCCCGCCCCGCCCTTTTCCTCACGTTTTCCCCCGCGGCGCTGGGGGGTTCCCCTCATGGCGGAGGGGCCTGACGGCAGCCGGGCTGCCCCCGCGGGTGCGCAGGTGTGCCCGCACACCTCCAGCCCTTCCCGGGTGGC
>WAAD01030617.1:178028-316672 GCA_013389945.1 Fregata magnificens
GGTGGCGTGGGGGGACGTGCCTGCGCCCTTGTGCCGCCGGCCCGTGCGGGGTCCCCCCAGGGGGTCGGGGTGTGAGGGGGGCTCGGCTGAGTGAATCCCGGAATGCCCGTGGGGATTCCGCCCCCCCCGCCCGTCTTTGTAATCCTAGGGATATTTAATCTTGCAGTTTCGGTGGTTGTTTTCGACCAAGTCTAGTTTTCCTCTGTTTTTTTTTTTTTTTTTCCTTTTCTTTGGCCATCTTTTTCTTTTTTTAATTCCTCCCGTCTCAACGTGACACCGACGTGAAATCGCCACGCTGAGCCATTTCTATCTGAAACCAAAGTCGGCAGATATCTGCTGGCACGTTGGCCAAGTCGGAGGTGAGGGAGGTGGAGGATGCTTTTAATTCGAGAGCGAAGGCTCGGGGTTTGCACCGTCTTTGCTCTGCTTTGTTTTAGGCCTGGTTTTGGGGCTCTGATTTGGCGGTCACATACCCTGCCCAGGCACAGGCAATGTGATCGTGAAATATGGAGATTCCTTCAGGGTTTTCTTCCTGATGGAAAATGATGCAAGAGAAAAATGCAAGGTGGTGATATCAGCAGTACAAAAGATGTACGATAGACGGGTACGGTCTTTAAAAATATGATTTATATTTACACGTCCAACTTAAAATTTCATGGCCAGTATTATTTGAACATTCGTATAGTATGTGATGTGACTACACCCGAATTTTGCCTAATAGCAATTAACACAGCTCACAAAACATGCTTTACACAAATTTTTAATCATTCAGTACTTCGATCGTGTCCTTTTTTGATTTATATGTAAACCTCTCGTTTTTCTCAATGGCTTCATTCTGGCCTTCCTATAGGACACTCGTGATATGAGAGAGTGGATTGGCTTTTGTGTAGATTTCTGTTAATGGTGTATTTAAATGGGTTTCATCCAGTCTGTGCTGTGCTCGGAGGTTGGATTTTTTCACACTTCGGTACGCAGAGACATAGTGTGTGTAAATGCCTCTCCTGCATCACGCTCTGCTGTGGAGTATTCAACGCAGGTTTTCAGTAGGAGCTACTTTAACCTTCAGGTAGGCCAGCTGCCTGTTCTCATGGAGCTCTTTTTTGTGCCACAATGACATCTCTGCTTACCATTTCCACCGGGCTGTTGAGGATGTTTCCGAGAGAATATTTTCTTTCTTTGGTAGAACTACTGTGTAAAGGGAGAAGGAAGACTCGGTCAAGCACTGCTGGAGAAAACCCCTGAAAGACACGAGCAGAAGGAGTTTTTGCAGTTCTTCATTTTATTAAGATACCATCAGCGTAGAGGGGGAAGTTGAACATCAGTGGAGATGAGGCATTTTCCTGGCAGTATCCGTAGCTGATTATTTCTGAGCAGAGGAGAAGGGTAGTGGTAGAGAGAGGCACAATCATGCTTCAGACGTTAATCTCTGCGATGTGGCAATATTAGGCATGAAGTTGTATTTGTACAGGAGACGTCAAACTCTGCTCGCTGGCAAAGCTGTCACCAAAGAAACCATCTCTGAAAAAATTTCTAAAGCCCTATGGGGTCGTGCTTTAATTAACGTTGAGATGTTCTCATTCCTAATTATTTTATGTATATAAATAGCGAGAAGATAGTGAAACATTGTACGTACCATTGCAGGCTCCATTTTGTTAAGCAGTGCTCTTCGTGCTTGGTCTTGCGCCTTATCATTTTTTTTCCAGTGCTAACTCAGCAAGTAAATACCGTTGTTCGCAGAAATATCTGTGCTTTATTATTTCAGGTAGTATCTTTGGTTTCCAGGGAGTAATTAGGGCACTAGGATAAGATCCACGTTCACTTGTTGCCTGAATGTATGGGTACGTTTAGCAGGTATCTTCCAGACATTGGTTCTGTGATACCTAGATTTTACTCTTTTTTTTTTTTTTGAGCTGAAAAGATGTGATTTAAGCAAAATACGTGGTAGTTTAACCCCCACCCACTATGGAAGTGGGGTACAGGCACGATGCCAAAACCTCCTGAAACTGTAGGTAGATATTTAAATGCAACTAATTTGGTTTTCAAGAGCTGTAGAAAAATATCCACACTGTCCATTGAAAGTGAGCATTGGCAGCGCTCAACAACTTCGATAACAAGGTCATTTTTACACATAGGGCTTTCCACAGGCAGGATGCTTTATGAGCAGCCACTAATTAATCTTCACATCATCCCTTTGCAAATCCTCTGGCATGACGAGTTTTGCTGCATTCTATATAACATGAATAAAATTGAACAGGAAAATAACATCACTATGTTTTACATTTGAAAGCAAAAGTTGTAATGACAGCTAAATCCAGATCTGGCAACTGATGTCCCTGAGTACAATGGATAAGTTATTTGTTGATTCTAGGCACTTTCTATCCTTTTTATTGTCACTTGAGACATATTTGAATTAAAGCCTTCTCCCCACAAGCTCTGACTTGTCAATGCCTGGGCTGCGATATAGGAGTTAGCATTAGTTTGTGTATGGATTATTCATCTGCAGTTTTTTCCATGGGTAGACACTGTATGTGCCCACATATACATCTGAATAATGAGACCCTACCTACGGGTTTTTTGTGAGAGGTAACTACTTCCGTTGTTTAATTAGGCAGTTACACGTTTTGTGCTGACAAGATAGCTTTCCGTAGCAGAAGCACTAGGCAAGAATGCGAGGGAACAAGTGTTAGGCCATCTTATTTTAGCAAAATTTAGGGAGGGAAAAAAAGTTCTCTACAAAGTGCTTTTTCTGACATTATCACAAGCGACTGTTTCAATTAAAGTAAGTCCATGTTCATAAAGAAATAATAATAATAGTTGTATTCTGAATTGGTATATGCGCTCAGTTAACAAATGGAAAGGTGTTGGCTTGTGGAGTGGAGAGACCCATAACTGTAGGTGTTGGGACTTTATCTGATTTACGTGTTGTTTCCATTGTTTGCTTCATGTTTCTCATTTCTCAAAGAATGGGTTAAACATAGTGCAGTTTCACCGTTACAGTTTCACTCGCATCCTGTCCAGGCTTTCATTCTGGTTAAGTTTTTTTTGGTGAAAGTAAATACAGATCTGTAACTTTTTTTTTTTTTACATAAATGATAAAGTCCCAGTAGGAAATTTTGATACTTACAAACTTTGTTTGCCAGACAACAGCCTGCCTGGGGATGAATCTGACTTTCTCCCCCATGGGAGGAATAATGTTTATTTTATAAACACCTACCAAACTCAATGTAGCGCCCTTACTAATTTTTTTTGCAATGAGATCTGTCCTTGCACAGCTTGAAGGGCAGTGATAGTAAAAACAAAGACAGAAATAAAATCCAATTTAATATTCCTTGTATTTTAATTTTTTTTGTGAATAATAAACCTATGGCTATCTTCAGCAGAAATGTTAAAATTTAATTTTCAGTAGTTTATAGGTAGCTGTCATAACTGAACTTCTGTGCCTTTAATATGCTTCTGCCTTGTCCCTTTCATGTCTCTGCCCTGCTTTTCTCTTTCATTGTTTTTCTTGCACCAGTTGGGAGTAGATGTTTAGGACAATGAGTTTTAAAGTAGTGGGTTGCAAGAAAGACTTGTGATACATATGTGCAGCAGACAAGAAAAGAGTAAATAAGCTATTTATTTTTGCTGACTAGTGATGACCTCTCTAATTCCCATCTGGGAAGATAAGAAATAATTGAAACCATGAAGTTACTCATTAATATCCCTCAAGGAGGTGGAAACTTTGGCTTTTCAGGCCCATTTCACATTTCTTGGTTTTTCCTTGGCAAGTGAGTTGGGTGTAATGTAATGTCACATTCAAAGCTGGTGACAATCCTGAAAGGTTTTGAGTGTCTTTTAAACTTTTTTCTGTACAGAAGTGGTGTATGAGGACAATAGTTTATTGACAACCTAGCGAAACAGAACTATATTTGAAACAAGAATGTAAGTGGATTAGGGAGCTGCATTTATATTTTCTTCTAGAGACAAGAACATACCCAATTAATATTAAATGAGGCAGGGCAGGATGATCTGTTTCAAATAGGAGAAGTGGAGGAGAAAATTGTCTTCTAATTGTTTTTTAAAATTCAACAATTCTGCTGCTGCGTGTGTTTCATCATGCTATTACATGTCTTTCCTTCCTTCTTTTGGTAAAGATAGAGCAAAAATCCCTATCAAGCCGGACTCATTGTTTACTTTAGCACAGGTTCCCATTAGTTAGAAAAACACAGTTTTAAAAATTAAATTTCCCTTGAAAAACAATTAGCTCAAGTGGGAAGTATTACGCAGAGCTCAGAAGTTTCAAAACAATCTTATAAGAAGAATTTTTTTAAAGCTTTCCTGGAAAAGGAATATTGTAGCGTTATCCAGATTCCAAATAGAATGATTATGAATTAGCTATAATAATAATAACAACTAAAATAAACAGTCTGTTTGGTAAACCAAGTGCTGTCCTAAAGTCCTGTGCTATTGATGGGGCTCTATGAATGTGACTTAAAACTAGCTTGATGGGCCTACCATCATTACGTGTATAAATAAGTATGAACGCATAAATAACAAGCAATTTAAGATCATTTTTTTGGTGCGTTGTAACAACGGAATGCTAAATTACTATTTAAAAATAATGTTTCTCATTGTTTACTATTGCAAATGATTGTTTTCATTTGGCAAGAAGCAGTACCTGTGGGTTTTGGGTGTACACGTTTTTGCCTGTTCTGGGTTACCGTGTTGCTATCGATCAGGTATTTTCTTCAGGCACATCAGAAAGAGCATTGAATCTCGTAATTTGCATAGAACCCATGATAATTTAGAATCCTCTGCAAATTGAGAACAAATTGCTCCATGTTATCTATGCTGTTGAAATTGAAATTCTGTTTCAGAAGTGAAGCAAGGCATGCGCCTGCATTAAGGAAACCCAAATTTTTCTGAAAACTTGGTGATTTAATGCAATATTACTCTGTTGTGACAAACTTATTTTATTGCTATATTAGATTCTAGCTCGGCATAAGAAAACCTAAAATAGTATTTCTTTAAAGTTGTTTAATGCCTATCAAACATGCCTTTGAATATATAGTTCCTCCAGTGGTTAAAAAGCATATTTATAAGTCAGTAGTGTTAAGGTATGTGTTTATATGCTACAGAGCTTATATAAAATATGAAAACAGACGCTATATTCATTGATAGAGTGAGAGCTCTTAAGGCTATTAGTGTTAACACCCAGCCAGTAAATTTTACATGTTTAGGAGCATAAATAAAAAGGATACTCAGAAATACTTCTGCCTCATTTTTCATTTTGGCTGGGGAGTAAAGATGTGGTGCTAGCCACTACGTGGTGGTAATAGTCCCCCGGAGGAAGCTTGTAAATTGCCTCTGGTCCTCAGTGGGGACCTGATCCTGCATCAGAGCAGGGGCTGGAGGAGCTCAGCATCCCTCACGGGGCTGGGCCATCGTGGAGCTGTGAGATCATCTGTATTTTTTTTTGTAGTGGAACGTCGTAACTAGTGATGGGAAGAGTCTGCTAGATCATCAAAGTTGGGGTGTGGTCCTTCTAGGAAAGGATGAGGGAAGTTGTGGATGCCCCATCATTGGCAGTGTTGGAGGTCAGGTTGGATGGGACTTTGAGCACCCTTATCTAGTGAAAGATGTCCCTGCCTATGGCAGGCGGGGTTGGGCTAGATGATCCTTAAAGGTCCCTTCCGACCCAAACCATTTTACGATTCTATGATGCTGTGAAACACAAAAAGGGCGTTTAGTTTTTCAGAGGTGAAAGGCTAGACTGAGACCCCCATCTGCATCGACGTTCCAGTTTGCAAGCTTAGGTTTGCATTTGTTAGCAAGAGCGGGAGAAGAGAGGCTGAAGCCTTAGTCCCACCAAAATCATTGACAGAACTGTGTACACTGAGGGATGTTTTTGGAGGAAGAAGGTGGTAGGTTTAGTACATAGAGAGGAGTGATTTTTTGGAACTGTTTAATTTATTGCATATACTTTGTTCATACTTTTGAAATTCCTAAATAGGAGGTGAATTTTAACGTGATACAATAAAATGGCTTCTCTCATTTCCTTCTATGTTAGTAAGCACGGCTGGACTAACAGGGTTTTACTCGTCTCCCCACATAGGATTTATGAAAGAAGAGACCTACCTCAAATAGTTCAAGCCTTTTGGAATCTTTAGAAGTAATTAGATTGTGGGTTGCATGGGTAGATTGTGGCTTGTTTATTAGTGTTTTGAGCAGTGCTGGTTGCATCAGTTTTGTTCTGCATCTGCATGTGCTTATAGATATGTAGTGCTTAATGCCATAAACAATTGTGTGTTTGAAGATGATTGATACTTTAGCACGTATAATCCATATAGAGTGCTTGTGCACGTATGTGCACTCAATAAAATAACTTTTTCACACAGTCTAATGATGCAGTTTCATTGGCAGTAGTGGTGTCTTAGGTAGTCCTGGCCTGTCAAGTTGAGAAAATCTGTGTGAACTGGCTGGGGAACACTTTCTCTGTTTGAACCTTTTGCAGATTTGTTGTCTTTTAACTGGATCAGGGAACTGATCTATTTCAGCATATAGTCTGCCAGACTGTTGAGGAAGAAGAGAGAGGGAAACATGGTAGGCTGGAATTGCTGCCAAAAACAATGTATTATTAAATCGTTGCGTAAAATTTTCCTGTTTTGCACAATATTTAAGAATGCAGGGGCAATACCAGGAAAGGGAAAAGACAATTGAAAAGCATACATTATAACTAAACACGTCAATGGTGAGTGAAGTTTTAGCTCTTGTGGTTGTGGAGGAAAACATGAAGAAGTCAGAACCAGATGCTAAATTAAAAGGCCTTCACTTCATAGGCTTAAAAATTAGGAGAATTTAACAATACTCTTTAGGTTTTGGAGGAGGAGGGTCTTGTTTCAGGGTTTGTGGATGTTTGATGTTACCAGTACTGGCATTTACAATACTTGAAGTGATTTCTTGACTTTGCCCCTTGGGCTGTCATGACTTATGGGACAGGGCCAATAGACTGGGAAATACGAAAGCAGGTAACATGCCAGGTCATGGACTGTGGTGTCCAGGGCATGAGTTTATGGTGAAGGCTGTTTCCTTCTACTTTAATCTGAGTTTTCAGTATGTTTTTAAATAATTTTAAGTCTTTTTCCTTTTTTTGAGAAACTTCGGAAAAAAGGCATCTGTTTTTTTTCTGGATTTGAGCGTGTCTGCTAGATGTGTGCCTGTTACTAATTGAGCTCAAGAAACTCGTCAAGTTGCAATGACTAAAATCGGAACTGGAAGTACACTCGGTCACGTACATTCTTGGTCTCGCTCTGTTGAAATCAGTAGGGTAATTTGAGGAGGGGGATTACCATTCATTGCTTGTAACATGAATGGCAGGATGTGCTGTTCAGAAAGCCAGAAAGGTTCAGCGAAAGATCACCGTGCAGCTTTCAGGTTGGCTGCTGGTTGGGAGAGATGGCTGACTCTATTGTTAGGCTTGTACAGCTCTTTACAAAATAGACCCCCACTTTTTTTCTTTGGTTGGCAGATCTCGAGGTGTTGAGCAGCCTGCACTAGGACAAGTGGCTCTTTTATGAGTGAGAGGCTTGCTGGAAATTTCCCTATTGGACAGAACTGGTATAAAGCTGTTGGTATTTCACCCGTTTTACACCAACATTTAGACAGCACTGTCCTGGTGGGAAGTTAGTTTGTGACATTACTTTCTTCTGTGGGGAAGACATGGACTGAGGACAGAGAAACTAACGAGGACTGCTCACCACAGTCTGAAAGCAAGGACAGCAATGAACATCTTGATGATGTGACAGACCATGGGACCAAGTGCTTTCTCTGCATCTTCATATCCTGCAAAGCTGGGGAAAATGCATACGACTTGCTGCAGTGTGTTAATGTTTAATTATTCGGTAGAATTGTGGTGGATCAGCAAATGTAATTACCGACAGGGCAAGTGTGTGGGGTTTTTTGTTGTGTTTTTTTTTTTTTTTTAAATTCACGTCCCCGTAGCTGAAAAGTCAGGGTATCGTGGGAGGAGAGCAAGCCGATGTCAGTGATGCAGGGAAACGCAATCTAGCTGGCTGAGCGGCCCCAGGTCAGGCTGCACTGGGCTGCACACCCTTCTTCAGGATTCCTGGAAGGGTCCTGCCAACCACTGCTGCTGCTCTGCGGGACATGCACTGGCTCCCTCCTGCCTCTCTTCCCTGGACAATAGAGGTGTATTAAGAAGAAAATGCTGCTCACTGCAAATTGATCTCTTTTCCCCCATTTGGTCTTGAAATTTGCTGAAATACTGCTGTGGTACGTGGTCCTGGCTGAAGCTTGCATGAGTGAATCCTCTACAGGGGCAGCTGCCCCCAATTTCATAGAGGCATAGGAAGACGGTGCTGCTGCTTCTGCTGTTGTCTTGCTTGATATTCGCATCTGTAGCAATTTTCACTTTGGAGGCAGTGGCAAAGTGTGAGGTTTAAAATCGGGTAAGACTTTTATGGGCCCTTGAAGTGTCTCTCTCCCTTGTCTGCTCAGAATTACCACTTGTTTCAGGGGTAAGAGCTCTTGCACTTTTCAAAGTATGTTGCAGTTTCCGTAAAGTTCTTGTTCCTGTGACCGAGAGATTGCATGATTTTCTCATTGGATGAAAAATTTAGAAGGAAAAATTGCTTTCACTCTCATTGAGAAGGGTAATAACCAGGGCTTCAAAAAAGATGAATAAAAAATGAATATCCAATGCTTCTCAAACTCCAGATCTCTAGTTTCATGATCCTAAGAATGGGGATGTCGAATGCTTGGAACTATCACTAAAGGACTTTTGCTTCTTAGATTTCCAGTGCTTAAAGAAATGCTGAATAAAATAAAATCTTTTTCTCCTTCTGAAAAATTTAAAACTCAAATCTTAAAGCACACAGAAATGGATTTAGGTTTTCTAAGATTTTTGTTTACAAAGATGGCATGTGTGGTACAATAAATGTTGGCTGAAGAAAGCTGAGATTAAGCTAAATCAGCGGGTTTTTTGAGAATACATAATTGTATTCCCAAATATAATTATTTTATATTTATATTCTGTATAATATTTTTCTTAGGCCTAAAGAGAAACTGTCTTTGCAAGTGATAATCAGAAATAATATTTTTATCTCTTATAAATCAGTTGTACATATTTTTGAAATATGCGTACAGATGTCTCTGCATATTTTATGGATGATATTTCTGGTGATGTTAACCCAAAGGTAAGGCAAGAATTTTGTAAACAAAAAAGTCACCTCATTCTTTATTTGTGTGTAGACAATTAACATCTAACTGGGCAAAATTAGGTAATTGGATATGCAGGTAGACAGTTTGGATAATTTTTAAAAGAAAACTCTGTTTTTTCCTAAACCTCCTGAAGATACCCATGGTGTGTTCCCAACAGTATGTTTCAAACAATATGGAGCAGATATTTCTCAATGGTAAAGCTGTGATATTGCTATTTTTTATATGGCAGTGGCCGTTTCCTCCCAGTCATTGTCTGTTTTGACTATTTGAATATAAGCTTTTGGGATCGGCAGGTGTCTCTTACCATGTCTGGTTCCTGTTGTAATGGGGTTCTTTTGTACCACGGAGTTTTTTTGTTTGCTACTGTAATACAATTAGTGCGTATTGTGAACAGGCTACATTTTTGCTCTATCTGTGCAAGCACCTAAAATAAGACTGAATGACTTTGTTATCCATTTTCAGGGATGGGCATTATTAATAGTAAAATAGAAACTGCTTTTAAAAAAAAACTTTCTAAAACTTGCCAAGTGGAACCCAACTTTTTAATCAAAATACTAAGGGTGTGTATGTTTTTTCCATAAATATGACTGCCTGTTTGACCTTCTGTGAACAAAAAAAAAGAGGGATTATTTTTGGCCTTTAAAACAATGAGAAAAAATGATTTTTGGATGACAGTATAATGACTTCATTCTACAAGTCCTTGGGTTTCAACTTCACTGTGCTTCAACTGTCTCAAAGTGCTTTATAGTCAGTGTTTTTATACATGGGGAAACCAAAGAGACAAATAAATGTAGATTAGACTTTTCAGACATGTCTGCTACTGTTGGTTCATGGCTAATTTGCAGTTCCTTCTCAGTTGGTATCTGTGTCTGTGTTTCACTCTGGAGTGTCTTAGGTTGGACACAAGAATCAGTAGCATGTCCTGATAGTATTAACTGAAGTGCCTTGCCCTAATGTTCATGATAAATCACTGGTAGGATTTGGAGCAGAAATGAAATTTCTTTGCTGTGGCTGCCAGGCTGCATCTTCCCTCCTGATTTTGATGGCTATTCGTTTTCTTAATAGTTGTAAGTCTCATTAAAAATCAGTGGACGTGTGGGAGAGTGACTGACAGCAGAACGTGGCCCAGGGTGTCGTGCTTTTCTTACTACCCTTCAATCTTCCTGCAAAGAAAACATCTGTCAGGGAACCAGGTGCCAGTCAGTTCAAGGCTCTTGCTTTCTGTGGCATGCATGCTTTGTATATTCTCCTAATAGTCCTTTCTGACAACCTACCACTTTGCTTTTGCTTTAGAGGCTGTTAAGATTGATTTCAGAAGTAGAGAGTAAGTCAGGGAAACCTTGACTGCACTGAAATTTTAAGGATAAGAGTGATCTTGCAAAGTTACTATAGAAGCAGGGTGTTGCGATCTGTTTTTGAAAAAAAGATCAACAGTTCTCTCTCCCTCTCATACCTTGGATTTACTGTACAAACTTTTTGATGTTGAGCTCTTAAATTTAGGAATCACTGGAGAAGAACATGATTGCAGAGGCATCTCAAACCACCACATTTGTCTACTACAATGTAAGCTGTAAGAAGGTAGGAAACTGAAAGTAGAAAGTTATGTGGATCCTTAAATAGTGGATCTATGAGCCATTGGTATAAGCTGATGCAATTCTGCAGATTTTTTCCCGGTAGCTATGCAGTTATTCTAGTTGGGGATCTGAGTGTTGAGTTGTTCCTGGCAGCTTGAAAAGGTAGTTGCACAATGAGAGATTTCTTTGCCCTGGCTGTTACGGTGCCAGGCAGGGCATTGGATGTCAGTGACAGAGAGTTGTGAGTGCGTGCCTTCCTTGGATGCTCTGGCTCCGCGACGTTCTGACTATAGCTAAGGTGTTCTGTCATCTGAACAGTTTGCTTAGTATGTTGGCTCTGAGAGAGAAAGTGGGAGGAGGGGACCAAAACTGTGAAAGGCCCAGTGATTCTCTGAAGAACAGCATTTACTTTTGCAGCAGAGATTTCCATCTACTTTGATGGACTGTGTTGAATGAGATCCGTCCGTGTCCTTGTCTTGCTGCATTCAAATGCCCATGGTTTGAGTACCTGTTGATTCCGTGTGAAAGATGAATCACGTTCATTGAAGCAATCATGTTTCTTATCCAACAGTGATGTAGAACAGAGAGGTTTATTTGGATGTCTGCGGAGAGAGAAAACAACATCATGTTACAGATGTTGTTCAGTCATTGGTTAAACCAGAAGAAAATCTATGCAACTGCTATAAACTACTACCTTTAGTAAATAGGTTACAGTAGCATGATTATGGGATTGGAAAAGGAGCTTCAGCTTATTCTTCCAGTGCAGGAAGACTGATACTTCTTCACATATTCCGTACAAAAGGACTAGCAACTCCATCTGTATAGTAAAGGCTCGAAGTAGTATTCCCAATCTTTTTTGTTATGAAATGCAGCCAATTTTCTTTCCCGGTATGTGGAAGTGAGGACCATTGATGAAAGGTATTATGTAAGTGCAAATTATTAGCCATTACTTTTTTTTAGTTTTTCTTTCAACTCTTCACGGTTCTTTCAGACCCTTTAAGGTTGGTTTTTTTTTTTTTTTTTTTGGCCATTGCTATTATGGTGACTTTTGAGGAAAGTTTTTAAATTTTTAACTAAAAAGTAGGCTGACATCCGGAGGCAGAGGACAGGCTCTTCCTCCTCTCCCAGAGGAGCAAGTGGCTTGAGTGGAGTCCTGGCACTGAAAATCCCATCTACTTTGCAACAAAATAATGTGGACATTGAAGAAAATATAAAACTTGTGCTGGCACAGAACTTTGTTGCTGAAGGTGAAAGTACAGACACAGTCAACGTGTCTTGTCTGACTGAAACCACGTTTTCTAAGGTTAGATAATTCATCTTTTGTGATTGCTGTGAATGAAACAGGAAATAAAGCTGGAAAAGCTTGAAATTAAATGAAGTGTGCAGGACCAGGCATGCACTTTGATATTAAATATTGACATACACCTTCTAGGTAACCACTTTGCCTTTGGAGCCCAGCATTTGCCTGAAGACTGTAACGTCGTCTTGCTCTCATGTTTATGGTGAAAAAATTATTGGTGTTGAGAAATATTGCTAACAGCCTGTCTCCTAACACTAACTTACGCTTCTTTTGGTGCTACGTCACTGCCTCCCTTGAAATTAATCCTGTCTGATTTATTGTAAGTTATTTCAAATGTCCCCAGTGACTTGGGTTGACTAATGTACTTTAAATCTGGTGAAATCAAATCTGTCGTGGGAGCTGACCATGTATAAAGCTGCTCCCTCATGGAGATAGAAGACATGGGAAAGTACTGAGCCCTCCTTGGTGCTTGCCCAAATATAGGACCGATCCTCCATTGGTTTAAACCTGTGTACTAGTGTGTAGGTTGGTTGGTTTTAGATCTTGGGTGAGTTGGGATTGAGACAGCACTAACAATATGCATTATCTATATATTGTGCAGGCGGTATGCATTTACTGGTACTACAGCATGGCCCGAGTGGACTTGAAGGGGGAAGGGAAAGAAAGGAAGTGATGATATGAAACATTTAAACAAAGCGACTTCAAGTTAGAGATCGGATCTGTGTGCTCCAGCTGAAAAGGGAAGTCTGCGAGTTAAGTGACTGCAGTGTGCTTGTGACTGGAGCTTTTTGACTCATCTTGAAGGGATGTAGTCAACGGTGCAGCTTCTTGATATGGGGTGAAGATGGCCTTCTGGGGTGGCTTGCAGCTTGTGAGGCCTATGTCATTGTATCTTCCTTTTTGAATGGAGTTTAAAAATAATGGAAATGTTGAAATTTGGATTATGTGTTTCCTAATGCCTCTTCATTTATCATACCTGCTTTAACTGAGATAAAGATGCGGTGCTGTGTTACATTATCTAGCTTTAACGTCAAAGGTTTGGGAGGTTGTGTCTCTACTTGTTGGATTTTCTTAGCGGAAATAGGAGAAAAAAACCCTACCTTGTGCATCTTCCTGCCTGTACAGTCTGTACCTGGAGATCTTCAGAGAACTGCTGTCTTGAGACCCTTGTGTCTGATCTAAGACTCTCGCTGTGCTCAGATTTCATGTTACCCGATCCCCCCCCCCGCCCTTGCATTTGTAAGAGAAGCCTGTACAAACAACGCTCTGGTGTTTCCAAACACTGTGAAGTTTTCCCCTTTGCTTCCTGTTTTTGTGGTGTGTTTGTGAAGGACCTTGTCTTCTTTGCACTGGAGTTAGTGTTAATGTAAATGCATTCAGCATTAGCTACTCTGTGTTCCAGCATGTAGGGACCCGAGTTTCTCTTCAAGCAAGCAGTATTACTCTTTATTTATGATAAGACTAGATTAAAAAGGAATTGTGCATGTAAAAGTGAAAGCACAGGCAGTGTTAAATTATGCAGTCATGAGCTTGTTATTTCCCCTCCCCCCCCAAGTATGCAAGCCAGTTAGTAACCTAGTGATCTATACATGAGGCTTTAATTGGATATATGCCCAGAGTGCAGATTAATATGGAAAAGCTATAAAGGCATGGGTTCACAAACTTTATTTGACCGCACGAGGACCGTCTGCATGATCCCATGTGGAATGTGTGAGGGATTCTCAAAACAAAGAAATACCTTCACGTATTTGGGCAGATCTGCATGTAAACCACAGGATACAGAGGTGATGTCTCTGCGTTAAAGTCAATAGACTGTTGATTGAATAGGACTTCCTCAGCCTAGTATTCACTTCATGTTTCTTAGGAGTGCTTTAAGTGGGGCAGAGGAGCATCTGTGGCCTCTGTGTAATTTACCTGACTACTTAAGTTTTAGTTTTGAAATTGTTGAAATTTTCTTTTTATGATTGAATATAATCTTGGCCACCTTTGGAGGTAAGGAGGGTGTGTGTGAATCTCCCTGTAGTGAAATGAAAACAAGCAGATGTCTTGACTGCGGCTGGCTACAGATGAATAATTTCATATAAACTTGCCTGGAGAACATGATCTTATTCCTCTATAAACCTCCAGAGGGAAGGGAGAATCCCCATTAGTCAATGACACCCTCCTGGCCTAAAATTCTAGTGTTTCTGGTTTGCAAATCACATGAAGCACATACGGACTACTAGCTGTATTCATTAAAAGCTTTCTCAAGTTTGGAAACACTTGTAACACAGATTTTGTATTTCTTCTGGAAATTTTTTTTCTAAGTGAAAATTACAGTATCCCTAAATATGTAAAAAAACAGCCACAGTCACACCCCTATGTCCCCCAAACCAGTTTAATAATGATAAAATCTCTTTTAAATTGGCATAGTATTGCAATAAAGAGTTTGGCAGCTTAGGAGAGCCCTGTTGCAGGCGTAGCTGACCCTCCTGACCCTTCATATGACGGAGAGCAGTAAGGCATACCACCTATCTCAAAACTCTCTTCCCTCTTCCGCTTCCCCATGACTTTCTGGAAAGGGCTGCTGTGTTCGGAAATGACAATGGTGGCCCTGGATCTCACTGTGGGATGGTGCTGAGCTTGGTCGTACATCTGGGTCACAGAGTGATCTGCCAATGTTGGCTTCTTCAGCCTTTGCAGCCCTATTTCCTCCTACAACTTAGGGTCCTGTGCCAGGACAGCTTTGCAGTTGGTTTGTAATATAGTAGCTCAGCATTGGAGATGTGCTGCTTGCAAGCCCCCTGGAATTCAGGCTATCTTGGTACTGTTTTTTACTCTCTTTGCCATTCTCTGCACGGTTGTACAGCACACTCTTCGGTTGTTCCCTGAAGATGGTGGGATGGAAATGTTCTCGCCTGTAGCATAAGCCCTAATCAACATGAAGAGTGGAGAGCTACAGTAACTATGCTCAAATAGTTGCAAAAAATAAGGTAACCCTAGTTAAAGTTTTGTGCAAGTAGTTTCAGCATTTGATTCCAACCATTTGCCTGACTAATGAAGATGGGGAATAGTCCTTAGCTCTCTGCCTGCAGCAAGAATATGGGAATTGAAGTGACTCATTCTCAGGGACATGGCAGTGGGAACGAAGCCCTGCTGTGGTTGCAGATAATTCCCTGGAAGTCTCTGTTGTGCAGAATGCATTAATTGAAGAGATTCATGAGCTGCTTAATGTCACATCACTTCATTTCCTCATCAGAGAACTGGAAGTCTCATCTGTATAGGAAAAAACAGGAGCTTTCTGGTTTTGAGTAAATCTTAATCTTTGTAAAAACCGGTTGTATATGTTGCCCAGCATACTGTCCTGTACAGAACTTGTTGCCATGTAGCTTGAATTTTTTCTTGCCATCCTATCAGAGGACAGAGACAGCAGTGTAAAGATGTGCATTTCTAAGTATGCAGAAGTGAGCAGTGGAGACGAGGAGGGAACTGTTTGCTGCCGATTTCTTCAGTGAAGTGCAGCAGGAGGATGGATGCTTCCTGTTTGTAACTGATCGCCATCTGCGATGATTGCATTAGTCTCAGAAGAAGTGGCATATCTTTATATCCGAGAGACAGGACGTGGCATAGGATACCCCTGCAGAGAGCTGGAAACACAATGTGATACTGTGTGGTCTTTGCCTGTTCCGGAGTGGATGAGAGCATACATATCTCTGGGGAACATATTCCTGCAGATAGTAGCGTGTTCCTAGTAGGCAGATCTGATGCATTGTGTAGGCAGCAGAAAATAAATAGTGCAGCCCACCGTTTGCAGATTTAAACTGGAGAAGGGAATGTGCTGCACTTATGGAGATCAGCCTTGCCGTGTGTGATATGTCAGTTTTCAGAATCAGATGTACCCTAATTCCGGTTTTCCCCAGGTGCCTGTATTTCTGGCTGTCTTGCCCGTTGCAGGTCCAGGTGAGAGCTAGTACTGAATGAGTCCCGTGGCATTTGCTGTAGTTTGTCACATGGCCTTTGAAGACACTGCCTCAGCCTGTGTTTTTATCCCTGTGTTAGTTTTATGACATAGGAAACATTGCACAGAAAAATACAGTTTAACACTTTAATAGCTACTTGTTTAAAAAAAAAAAAAGTGTGCACTTTTCTTACTTTTTTTTTGGCTAAAAATTAGTCAAAATCAAGATTCCTGCATCTTGATTGAATTTCTAAGAGTGAAGCATTTCTGAAGGTGATTGTATCTTACAGCTTTTGATCTGATCCTTGACCAGGGAGAGCTGGTCATGAGAGGAGATGCCCTTTCCTGTGGCTTTATGTGCCACTGCTGTCCTGAGTTTTGGGAGAATCGATGAGACTTTAGGACTGGACTTGGACACCTTTTGTCTTTCTAGCATCTAATTCCACCATGAGGTCAGAGTGGTTTCAGTTGCATGACTCAAGCTTGCATGTACCACGAACAGCCATAACACGCTAGCTACGCTCTTTGTCTGTGGCAAGCTGGTTAAGTAATAAGAAGTACCTTTTAGATCCACTAATAAGTGAGTTTTCCTTCATCTGTGCCTTTGGGAACATTTCAGTACTTTGCCTGGCAGTGTATCACTACTCTGAATCGTGTGTGGAAAAATGTCTGAAGCAAATTAAACAAAATGACTTGTGAGTAAAAGATCAAGTCAAAACACTGTCGAGATGAGAATCATAGAGTTGATGGGTGCAGTCTATATGTGACTGGGAAACCTTTAAAGATGCCTGGAGAAAAAAAATTGACCATACTAGACAAAGTTGCACTTGAGGTTTCTATGACTTAAAAAAAAGAATCTCTTTGTTCCTGTGATTTATTATTTCTGTGGTCACATGGCACACGCTATTGTGAACACAAGGAGTCTTAGCGGAAGATCTGACAGGTTGCCTATTTCTGAAAAGTCTGGGTTGAGACTAAATCTCAAAAAATTAAGGTGGAGAGAATGGGAGTGAAAAAAATAAAATTATTCTTCTTCTGGCATTATATTTGTGGCTTGGCACGTCTAGATCCTGCGAGTCCATTCCATTGTTTTTACTCATAGCATCTTTCTCTCTTGTTGGGAATCACTAAGAGTGATTTGGCATCTGTACCATACTAGTAAAAACAATCTTAACTACTTATAATTAATGAATTGTGTAAGCTGGCAGTCACTGATTTGAGGGGATGGAGTAACAAACATAAGGACAATGTGAATTCTGCATTGGCTGGCAATATATGTCAGAGAAAGAGCTGCTTTATTTATCTGGTGCTGAATTGCTTTAGTGTGTGGACTTTTAAATAAGCATTGCTTTAAGAAAGTGTATCAGTTGCTTGACCTGAAGTCTGTATCTTGGCTGAAAAGATGGCATAATTTTATATCATTGTGTGTCTCATGACATGAAATAATTGTGAAGAGAAGACGCTGTCATGTTTTCCCTGTTGGATTTATCTGGTTTTACTAGGTGGGAAAATAAACCATTGACCCTGAACAGGTTACACTGAAATAACTTTCTTGTGCCCTGTTGCCTTTTTTTTTCTTTTTAAAAAAAAAAAAAAATTAGGATGATTTAGTGTAAAAGCAAAAAAGCCAGATTGAAATCCAGCAAGTGAAAGGACGATGGCTTTCAAATGGTGGCACTTGTTTTTGACTTTTGTTGTTCTTGATGGAGGGAAAACAGTACTTTTACTTTGTCTTCTCAAGAGTTAATCCACAACAAGGTAGTTAAACAAAACAAAACAAGCTACTTGGAGTCATTTTTGAAGAGAGGATTTTCTTGGGAGCACTATTGGTTCAGACTCTTATGGTCCCTCTTTGGACTGTCTCTTTCGGATGTATATGTATGTCTAATTCAGTTGAGAACTAGATAGGACAGTACTCCCTTTGCTTTCATTCTTTTATTTTTTGAGCTTTCCTCCCCACATTGAAATCTTGCAGCATGCTTCTGTTTCCCTGTGGAAGGAGGACCATTTAGGGAGAGTTGATGTTCTGGGCAGTGTATCCAAGATAACTATAGATGCTAGAGGAAGAGAAAGCATCCTCAGGAACAATAGGGAGGCTTTAAAAAGCTGTTTAATTTGTGTCAAGCTGCTACTTCCNAAATGAGCTCACTAAATGAATGGCTGTGCAGTATGAGTCTGGTTTCAATGAAGATGTTTATACTTGAAGAACACAGATGGACTTAAACCACAGCCCAGAATCTAAACACCCCTGAGCTCCTGGGGGAGGGGAGCGATAGGAAATGAAATCTGGATTTTATAGCTCAGGCCTGCATCTGTCCTCCTTGATTTGGCTTTCTGAGTTATTATGGGAAAGTAGGAGAAGAATATTATCTGCAGTAAAGAGGGTTTGTTTGTTGTTGGACTTTGGGGGGGAGGATGATTTTATATTTGGCCCAACTCCATTGGGTTGGAAGAACTTTCCTGCCTAGATTTCTTTGCAGGACTGTCACAGCTGAGGTTAATTGGTTCCAGAGATGTTACTCTAATGTGCAGTCTTTAGCAGGTAATTTTTCTGTCATTTCTGTACTTCTGTTACTCTTTGTCTTTTGAAATAAAATATTTTGAATGAGGGCTGCCAACCTTATCTCCCGTGCTGCATGTAAAATGCTGTGATATAGGTTTGGTAGAAGTTTACACTTAAATTTTGCTGGTGCAAATGGTAGAAGCAGCATCAGACCTATGAAATACCGAAGAATTTGCAGACGACACAACTAATAATCTTCAATGAGGTGTGTCATCAAGCATTGAACAAATGTAGTGCTGTCAACAAACACAGTGTACTCTGTTGAATGGGGTGATGTTCAGTGCAGGCAAAAATGTCCTTTGCAGGATTTAGTCTCTGGATTATTTGCTTACGAGCATAATTCTGTGAATTCTTTTTACTTCCAAGCAGCCCATTAATTCTTTATTTTCATCTACATTTGGCACTGTCAGAATGCCTCAAAGGAGCTTAGGTGTAAAATGACAATAGCTACAGTATCTCCAGGGTTTTCAGATATCCAAATGATTTGTTTATCTGGCTGTCTTGCTTTCCTTGGTTTTCTATTCCTGGAGCTGTACTGCCGGAAATGATGCATGTTGCTGAATGCAGAATAGTCCTTGCTGTGCCAAGGCATGTACTTGGAAGAATGGGATACTCTGTCCTATTAATTGGTATAAATAATCAAGAATATGGAATAAATGAAATACTGGCTGTTTAAAAAAAAAAAAAAAAAAAAAAGTCTTCCCAAAGAGTGGAAGGGTGGAAGGTAGCATCTTTTTAAATGAAATCCACCCTTAGGAGAAGTTTTCACAGTTGGAGAATACTTTAAGGACTTTCCACTCAAACCTGTTTGAGTACATTTGAGCCTTGACTTTGGTCATAGTGTTGAACACAGCTGTGCAGACTCTGCTCTTGATACTCTATTTTTGCTTGTTATTTGCTTTTAAGTGTCCTGCTTGAACTTGTATTGGAAGACAAGTTGGGGTAGAATTGCCTTGCCTTTTAATTAAAAATACTTATTTTAAGGTAAGATGAATTCTTTTTCGCATGCAACAAGCTTTGGGAAGCACAGTTTCTGTGCAGAGAAATTCCTCTTCTGCTAGCCTGACCCGTGTTTTGTGGGATCATTAAAGGTCCCAGCACTCTGTTAAAGACCTCGCTCTGTCAACTGATCTCATCCTCAGAGGGCGAAGAGGGACTCATTCACTACCATTAGTGGAGGTGCAATCTCATGCAGGCAAGGACACTACGTGTGTGTCATGTGCTGTGGATCTCAGCACTTCGCTGGCAGTTAGGAAAGCTGCAGATGAGGAAAGTGTTGAATAAAAACAAAACGGTTGATTTACCCAAGGTAAGCAAGGATATATGTCAGAGTTACGGTGTCCATTTCCTGCTCGTCACCAAGGGGATGGTCAGCTCGGCAGGGACCATGGGGCCAGGAGCTCCTGTGCTTCTCCAGCTCTGCCACTGACTCACAGCCTACCGGGCAAAGTGCTTGGGAGCCCTCCGTGCTTTCCCATTCGAGAGATGTTGTTAATAGGCTTTCTTACTGTATGTATTTATTTTAAGGGTTTTAATCAGGCATGATGAACTGGAATTTTTGAGACAAATTCATTTCTAAAACTACTTGGTTTTCTGATAGAGCTTTCTGAATAATTCATCCTGTATTTCTTCTAGTTTTGTAAGAAATACCAAAAATTGACAATAGCTTTTTCCTTTCACAAATTCATGTCCTTCATTCATTTTTGTAAGGGCCTTCCCAGAAAGGGAGCATACAACTGATTACATTGTATTTAAGGAACTATAAAGTGATCAGCATGGCTGCTGCCAAATGCGTGGAATCAAGATGGAAACCATTAAATGGCCATTTTTAATTTTTTTTTTTTTTCCCCAGTTATGTCCTAGAATTCAGATCACAGTATTTTAGACAGAAGTTTTTTGGATAATGCCACTGTTTTCAGTAGTCACTGCATAGGTTAAAACTGTGTGTCAAAGCAGGAATACTAAATGATCAGAGAAGCCATGTTTTTATAGAACACGTTTGCTGTCCTGCTTGCGTGAGAAGTTTGCAGTGATGCAATAATATTGAAAATTATCACTTTCACTGTAGGAGCATTGATGCAGTGCTATTGGAAATTACTGCTTTCACTGTAGGAGCATTCACTTTTCATCTGAGATCATTAAAATCATCTTGGTTTTACTTTTGTAATTGGCTTAGGTTGCCCTTTTTGGGGGAGGGGAGGCTTTGGGGGTTTTGTTGGGTTTGGTTTTTTTACTTCTAATTTGAAACACAGTTTTAACATTTGGATTGTTTGAAACAAAAACAAGAGAAGTCCCAACATGAGCAGAGAATATTTTTAAAGGACTTTATGGCTCTAAGTTCCTAACACAGTCCAGATGTCTCCTATCTCTGCTCTTTCTGTAGCATTTTCTGGCGCAGTGTCGTTGGATTTTGAACTTGAGCCAAGCTGTGTGCCAAGTCCTGAAATAAAGTAAATCAGTGAGTTGTTCTTGGACGTTTCTCCCTAATCCAAACCAACCCAAATCAAACTTTAGCTCTGACCTCAGGACTGCACATTCAAATATTTTCCTTTGCCTCCTCAGTTTCAAAGTAGCAAAAGCAGGAGATTACCACTTTGCAGTATTTAAACAGAGGCTTGTGCGACATCCGTGCAGCTGAAGCAACTGTGTTACTTGGGACCCGGTGCCTGTTAAAACACCAGTGATGTTTGCCAGTGCTGTGATTCTTCATCGTGATTCCTATTGTTGGGTCAGGATGCACGTTTACGACTACACTGGAAATGGATTTATTTGGAGGCGTGCGTCGTGCCAACAATTAGATAGCAACCAAAGGAAATATTCTGCAGTGCTCTCTTGCAAATATTTCTGCCTTGATGTCTTAGAAATTATTGATAGGAAAAACCTGGTAACCCCTAAAACATCAGACCTAAGTTCTAGGATAAACTGACTGTCGTTTATTTTTCCTTATGCAAGCACTTGTCTCCATTGTATTTAAGTACCCCATTGAAGTTGGCCTAGCATGCAAATAAACTGTGACTGAATGGGCCACCTATTGTTGTTTAACATTCTAGTGACAGCACAGCAGTTTATTTGAGGAAAAAATTGTTGGGAAGGTAGTGTTATTTTTAACAACAGTTTGGTTGCTGGACCGAAGGAGCCTTAACAGTATGTGACACAAATTCTTTGCAGAACATCAGCAGGTTTTTGAGATCTGCTGGTTTAATTCTTAGCTTTTATGTTCTGATTGGCCAGGTTCAGATAAGTTTAATTAAAGCATATCTGTTCTGCAACCCTTTGTTAGACCCAGCTTCCACTGAAATTGGTGTGAAGCTTTCCTTTGGCT
Source organism: Fregata magnificens (assembly GCA_013389945.1). Classification (NCBI taxonomy): domain Eukaryota; kingdom Metazoa; phylum Chordata; class Aves; order Suliformes; family Fregatidae; genus Fregata; species Fregata magnificens. The sequence continues at coordinate 199,944 of WAAD01030617.1, forward strand.
TTGTGGGCTTTGCACTGTGTCCTCAAATGTGTGTGATCTACTGGGTGTTTTGGTGTAGCTGATCATCCTTGGTGCAGACAGCGGTCAAAACAGGTAGGATGCAGAAGTCTGGAGGCATTTCAGACAGCGCTGTCCTGCAAGGGGGAATGAGAGTTTCCAGCATGCTCTGTGTTGGCCTCAGTTGATGTTTTTGGGATTCTCACTACAACTGTAGGTGCATATTTGGCCGCTCAGGGAGTACTTATATAAAGCTTTTCTGTAGAGTAAAAGAAAGCTCCTTTTTTAACAGGGGAGTAGCAATGACCCTATTTGATAGAAACACAGCTAGGAAGGTTTACTTGCCTGACTGTATTACATATTATCTGGGCCAGTAGGATTACTTTATTTTTATTAATCAGTTTTGTTCCCTCTGGTGTTCAAGGCAGTGTGTGTCTTTCTGGATGGATTCTGTATAAACATGAATACACATGGGTAACTAACAGATCCTGCCTTGGGGCCAGAGAGCACAAAATTTACCTTTCAGAAGTAGCCAGAACAGCCACGTGCATAAAAATAATCAATGATTTTCTTGATGAATTCTCTAACTTGAGCTGAGTGTTCACCGGCACGTTCACATGCTACATGGTAGCAGTTGGACATGCTTTTATGAACTTGTTACGCAATGATGAATACCAGGGACAGCAGTAAATGTGTTCTTTTACAGAGAAATGCCATAAAAAAGAAAGATTTCAGCCCTGGTATGTCTTGTAATTCTTTCATCACTTAGCAGAGCTTTTGTATACACACGGCTTTGTTTCCTGTGAGACGCCATGCTTGGTGCTCATCTCTTGGATGTTCAGGACTGTTTTGCTTTCTATGTGGAACACCAGGTATGGACTGACCAGTCACCCTAAGCTTCCCTTGCTTGTGCACTGTGCAGGGGTTTTTCCCCTGAGTGTGGACCTCATCTGAACTCCATGTCAGAGCCTCTCTGCTCTGTCTGTTGGCTCCTTGCACAGGGGCTGGACCTGGTTGTTTTGAAGAGCGACCTTTCTGTCAGGGCTAACCCGCTGAGCTCGCTGGCATGGGATCAGGAAACTGATTCCTGACTCAGTCCGGTCTTCTGCTGCTCGTAAATTGTTGTAGCACCCTCAGCCTAAACACTGTGATCTGCATGATATACCCCACATCAGAAATTACCTGGGTATGTGAAACTAGGTTCCCTTCTTTGTCACATCAGGAAGGACGTAAAGGTAAAGGTGGATTTTGTGCTCTGCCCTGGGGGAACTGGGAATCGGCCTGCCAGAGCAGGAGGTATATATTGAGAGTCACGGGAGGTTTTTTTCCTTCAGTGCTGCTCAAAGCGTCTCACTGGAAACAGCTTAGCAGAGATGCTGGGAGAAAGGCTGCAGCAGGCACAACCTTCGTATGTGTGTTTGCAGATAGATAAAAACTGCTCAGCAGATCTTATGGGCTTCGAAAAAGGGATGGTTGGAGATAAAGCTCTGTCAGGGGACAATGATAAAAGAACTGAGGCTGAAGATGAAAGAGCTGCTGGGTGATAAGAGGAAGCTCCTGTGTTTTGAGAGTTGGACTTCAGCTAGATGAAAATCTTAAACACCCCATGTGGATCAGCAGAATAATGGTTTTCCCTAGGTTTTGCTTAATTTTCCTTCTGCCACCCAGGCTGTAGGAAGCAGTTTTCATGCTTCCCTGGCAGCTAGATTTTTGAATGTGGGAAACCTGATAGTGTGTCTGCTTAACTACCAGACTTTGGCCTGGTGCCCTTTCTGGTTTCCTTATGGAGTAAGTGCAGTGATGGGAAGAATGTGCTTCTTACACATGTAGTCATCTTGGTGATAGTAAACTGTAACACTGATACCCTGTTTAGCCTACCTCTGCCTCCAGAGCCATTGCCATGGTACGTGGGGGTCACCGACAGGACAACAAGAAGTCTGCTTTAGGTTTTGAGTGCAAAAGAGAAACTAGAAGTGAAATTAAATTTTTTTTTCTGGTCTGATTTTTTTTGGGGGGGGGAAACTGTAGATGGTTGTTCTAAATTGTCAACCTAATGCACGGTAATTTAATTTACTCCACTGAGACTTTTGCAGCGACTGTTAACGTGCAAACAGAAAGCCTTCACTGTATGCTAGCAGCAGTTTTCACAAATTAGTTCATTTTAACTGTACTTAATGTGGCCAGTTTGCCTGCAGAATATAAAGAGAATTTGCTTGGGTGTTTAAAAAGCTGTGCTACAACCATCTGAATGACTTGCAGTAGATGTATACAAAAAAACCTCCACGAATTTTGGAGGGTTCCCCTTACAATTTCACACTTGTAAAATTGCTTTAGTATCATTTTGCATGATGTTCAGGTCAATGGAAGGGAATTTAAATAATACAAATAAGGACAGCTACGCGCTAGGAAGCCCCAATCTGTATATGCGACTGATGGCTTACCAAATTGAATTTGTAAAGCCTGCCAAACAAAAGCAAAATGTTTTGAATTATAGAAATGTAAACTGAAAATATTAAGGCAATGAGTTGGTACTAGAGACAAAAGACTCTTCTGAAATTATGAGAAAATGGTTTTATTTTATTTGAATTTTAATGTTTGTATTTTGTTCGTTTTTATTTGGGGTATGTGTTTAGAAAATCAGCTTGCTGGAGATGTGTGCTAATTTCAGACTTTGCTTTCCGGCAGTCCCAAGTGGAAATGAAACTGTAGGTGTCAAGCACGCTAAAAATTAATTTAAGATCCTGAGGAATCAACAGCTAGGATTCGTAGGTCTTGATACTGCAAAATACTGCATACTCTGAAATCCTGTTGGAAATTGAGTGCTCTGCAATGTGCAGAATTGGAGCCAAGAAGCTATCAAGCCAGGTAGACGTGCACTAGGAAGTGATTTAGCAAACACTCATTTCATCGTGACGGAGCTATTTGGGATGGTAAATGCTTACAGGATCCTTGTGCCTTGGTCCTGAGCTACAGCCACGCACAACTGCAGTGTAGAAGCCTGATTCAAAGCCTAATTAAATTGGGGGATGTTTGAATTGGCTACATTGGCCTTTGGATTAAATCTTGAGACTTTAGTTCTGAAGAAGACTCTTACTTAGCATATAAGTAACGTATACATTAAAGAGCATGATTTCTAACAGTTGTTATTATTGGAGAGTGCTTTGTTTTTCTGTTGGGAAGTGTAATTTACAAGGAAGAATGTTTCTAAGCTACTTTAAAAGTTTTGTATATAGTACATGTCAAGTGGCAAATTGCTTATTGGTGTGGTATCATACAGAGGGGCATTTATTAGTACTCATTAAGATTGTCTGGTGTAGTTCTGCCGCTTCTTAAGATACCCATTGTGGACTGTTACCCCAGTGGCTCTGATAAATGATGACGTGGCTTCTCATGATACACTTTATAATTGGGCAGTATTACCTGCGTATCTTTGGCGGGGAAGTGGAGTCACATACTCTTGTCCAAAACCAAATCCAAAGTCTATGTCAGAGCAAGAAGTGGAAGAAGAACTTCAGAAGTCCAAGTTAAACAACTGAACTGAATGAGTATTGAGAAAAAAGATTGTCCTGTATACAGGCATTTCTAACCCTGATACAACCTTCTCTTAACATGGCAAGCCAGTTGTTATTACAGACAGCTTTGGCAATTAAGGTTTTTGAAGTCAAATTGTGTTTGAGTTGTACAAAGATAAAAGCTGATGAGCTGTTCTTAAAAGAATATTCCCTCCTGGAAATGCTCAAGAAATTTTACTGAATTGTTCCAACACCTTCCCCCCTCCTCCCTTCGTGAAGGTTTTTTGAGAAATGATGTTTCTAATACTTGGTGACAGGTTTATATCTTCAAATCCTTGTACAAACTTAAAATAAAGCATTTAACTACGTGCTACTGGAAAATAAGGTTCAGCGTTCAACTGTAGTGCCTCATTCAGCCTTTTCTCTTTCCAGTTTCATTGACCAAAGAATTTCAAATAAAATGATGTTTCTTAGTCATGGGTGACTTGTTCTGCAGTGGTGAAGGTGTTTTCTGATCCTCTGTCTGTGTCTTATGTGGCATTATTTATCTGTTCTCCCAGTCATATGTATAAACGTATAATAAAGGCCAGGAAAATAGGTCAGCATCAGTCAGTATCGCTATCTCCAATACAGCTAAAACACCTCAGTTGTCAGTTCCTACATTGTATAACTTTCTTGTTGCTGCTTGTTCATTGTTTATCTCTGGAGGTCAGAGATGAATTTTAGAAAGCAGGTTTTCAGCTTGCCTGATGAATATGTTATTATTAATTTCCATTTGGTACCAGACAAGTGTTTCTTCCATTCCATTAGCAGTGTTGTTGACTGTTGTTTCCTGAAGAGTTGTACGGGTAAGTGTGCATTTCTGTCCCTCGGGGAATGAATTGGAAACCCCCTAGTAACAGCTAAGGGGAAATTAATAGTATACCTTCCCAATGTTGAAGGGAGAGTAAGGCAGCAAGCGTTGCAGATTTACCTGAGATTACCTAGTTAGGAGGGACCGCTGCAAGGAATGCAAGCTAAGAGAGTAATTCTGGTTGGAAAAGTTGCTTTAACTCACAGGATGAACATGATGTCAGGCATGATGTTTTCTCCATTTCAGTGAGTCAGATTTTTGTTCTGTTTGTCTGGGTCTTTCAAACAGCAGCGGAGGAATGATAAACACTGGGACTGGAACCTTCCGAAAATGAAGCCATTTTTCCCTCAGGAAGAATTTTACTGCACGTGGGAAACTTGCTCTGACCAGAATTGCAGACATTCAACAGCACTGTATTATTTAAAGAATTGAGGGCATTCATTCTCTTTCACCCTAAGCAGGGTTTTGCTGTACTTGTGGTCTTCCTGAGCAAATCCTTCTGTCTTTATTTGTGTGTGTTTTACTGCATTAGGCCAGTAGCATTCAATAAACAATGTTAACTTTATGTAGCTGTCAAATACACTGACCTTTATTATTGGTTTGCACAAGCCATGCACAATGTGAGTACCATTGAAATACCATGGCTGATTTAAGCAAGTTGCTGTGCTGCAATCAAAATATGACATTTCTATTACTGAACAGATGCTTCATCAGCAAGACTGCCACTATTTCCCAGTATTAGTTCTCACTTTCCACCTTTTGATGCTTTGGTGGGGTACCATTTCTCTTTCAGTCTCGGTTTCCTCACCTGAAAAATAGAAATAAAAATTCTGTGTCCTCAGGAATAACCAGGTTAATATTTGCTGAGTGCTTTGAAGCTGTATGGTCCCATGATACGCCTTACGGGGTCAACGTGACTATTGCTAAATCACACTCTAGTCAGAATTACAGTCATTAATAGCCCTGAGTCTGGGGAAAGAGTCACTGCAAATACTGTAACAGCTACTTTAACTGTTTCGTTTTAAGCAAACAAAGCCTCTTGACGTTTCTGCTGAGCAAGTTATAATGGCTTAACTTATTAAAATGCTGCAGAGTATGTTGTTCCTTACTGGCCACAGTAGCCTTTATTTCTTTCATTGAACCAACTGATTAGTGAAATTCCACCAAAATTGATGGCAGTTCTTCAGCTCAGTGGATTTGGAGAATGGCTTCCTTGCTGTTACTCAAGTTTGTGCCCTGAGAACATGCAAGTAACAGTAATTCAGGAACAGGAGAAAAGGGGAACCTAGAATCAGTGACGCACATTCGGTAATTCTACTTCCCATTCCCAGTGTCTTGGCGTTGGGTTTTCAGTATGTTAATCAGCTTTATGAAGGGAAATGCCCTGTTTTAACAAAATTTAACTCTCTCTTTCCTGGTGGGTTCATGCTACTGTACCAGGTATCCTTTGAGAGATCAGGAACGGGGAGAGACTGATTTCTGGTGGGATACGTTCAGACAGCTGTACTAGGGGCTCACAGCTTCACCGTGACAAATACCGTAGAAGAGGTATTTTTGGCTTCAGGACCTCCCTGTGCGGTATGTGTTGTGCCCCCTTGAGATGGGTGAGCCTATACGTGCATTAACATTCTGCAAGGTGAATGGGAAAAATGGGAGAGGGAGCAGCCACAAGACCTGAGGAGTTCTTGGCTATAAAAAATACTTAACATAAACTTTTAATATCTTAAATTTGCCGTCTGTAAAATGGAGACAATTTCTCCATGTTTAATCACCTAATAATAATGATCAAATAATGGAAAACCAAAAGCAAAACCAGCCCGCAAAAGAAACAGTAGAGCAAAGTGAGGTTGCAGAAGCTATTAAGCTTTTTCTCAGGTATGAACTGGTTAGAAATTCTTCAGTCAATCCTTTCCTTTGTTTTTTACAAAACAGAATGTGTTTCCATAGGGAAAATGAATGAAAATATTGCAAATAAAAATGCAGCACTAGAAGAGAGAACTGAAATATACTAATTTAGTTGAAATCTGTGTGAAAGTGTGGGATTATGTTCTCCTGTGGACAACTAAGAAAACAAGACTGGTTGCCAGTTGAATGTATGTTTGGATAAGCGTATGCTTGCAAGTGGGAGATGTCAGGAGAGAGGAAGTGGGTTAGTCCTTTCATATAATTCTCATTTTGTACGTCTCAGCTTTCTGCTTTGTGAACTGTTGTGTGAGATATGCAAGGTGAGAGGTTTATTAGTCAGAAGATTCAGGAAGTAGGTTCAAATTGAGAGACTAACCTTATTCAAAGCCATCTCTTTTTTCACTGACTTGAAAAAAAAAAAAAAAAAGGAAGGAAAAAAACCCCCAACAACCAAACCTCCTCCTTAGTCTTGGCTAGAATGAACTGCAGTAGGCAGCTCCATTTTGTTTTGCTTTTTCTCTCAACAGGAGCTCTGATGTTGCTCAGGCCTTTAATTAGGACTCCTCTCCCAGATTCACATGGGGACCACGATTAGCTTGGAGATAGAGGGGTGAATTTTATCTCATTTATTCATTTCAATAGTTGATCATAACCAGGCCCAAATATATTGTTTCTAGGATCAGTGCTGCCTTCCCTTTTAGCCTTTTCCATCTTATTTTGACCTGTTGTGATGATTGTGATTCAATAGGCAAATAAAAACAACCAAAAACATCAAAAGGAGAGTTACTGGTACATTTACAGCTAAGGCTCCTGTTGATGCTGGGTTTCTCTCATGCAGTGTCTGGGCACAAGAACTGTAAAAGTCCCTGAGGATCCAATTCCATGGTTTGGTTTAAGCCTGACTTAATCTGTACTGGAAACAACAGGGTTATCACCCCCAAATTGCCACGCAGTCCCATCCCTCCTGTATACCTGCTTGACTTGTGCAGCTGCATAGTTGGATAAAGGATGTGACCAACCTGCAGATTTTTTTATTTTATTTATTGTAGGGTTAATTTTTAGCCCTCAGTTCTCAGTTTAAAGTGCAAAATTTATGTGTCTCAAGTTCCCTTGCGAGTGGGTAGGAGTTGAGGGTACTCAGTCCTTACGGGAAGCCCTCGGTGTTTCTCAGGATTAGACCACAAAGTGCTGTGGTGATTTGCACAGTGTACATATTTAGATCAGCCTGAGATATTTTGGGTAGAAGATTATTTGGGGAAAAGTGGGGGAGTTCCTGCTTTTCTGGTATAAAAAAAATTCAAGTAACTTCTCATAACTTCAGGCTGTGAAGGTTTTGTTTTAGCAGTTTGCATGTGATTGGCGTATCCTGTGAGGAAAGAAATGGTGTTTCTCTAAGATGCGTGGCAATGAATGACAGGACAAAGGTTAGGGGTGTGTTGAAAAGGCTGGGCATTGATTTCCTAAAGATGTTTTTTGAAAGCTGTAGCTATCAGGGAGTGGAGACCTCCATCTACACAATTAGGCATGTTTTGATCAAAAGTCATTAAAAAAGATATATCAGTCTCATTCTTAATCTCTTACACAGAGGTGATAATGCTGTCAGCTTTCTCATACTTTACTGGAATAAAGTGTTGTGTTAAAGTCTGGCTCAGTGATTTTGCATGGACTTCACCCCATATTTAAGATAATTGCTGCAATACATTTCTGTGTGAGAATAAATTGATTTCTGAATGGCATAATTATTTCTTCACCGCTTATCAAACTGGTCACTCCAGGCAGTTTGTTTAAAGATCAGATCCTTTATGCTTGTGGGGGCACTGCGGGAAGGTTTGTTGGTGGATTGGTAAACAATTAAAAAATCCAAGATCAGAAAACACTAGGCTTCATGAAATGGAGCCAGGTAGGTATTTATTTTGACTGTCAGGTTTAATTAAGCTTCGTGTTCCCTCAGTTTTTAAGAATAATGCATGGGCTTAAGTGGTAACTTAAAGAGCATTTAGCATACCTTTAGCAGTTCTGTCCTCAGCACTTGCATGAGCTAGTCACTACTCACCATAGCAAAAAAACTGATGCTTCGTTCCTGCTAAAAAGGCCCGGTATCCCTCTGCTTTGTTCGTGCATGTTTCATTCCAGGCTTACTGAGCTGCCTTTGATAAAAACAAAAGCAAGGGAGAAGCAAGAAGTGGATCTGTTGACAGCTATGACAGAGATCACATTCCAAGCCAGGCCGTGGGATTCCTGAGAAGGGTCTACTTAAACTGGACTCTCCTTTGATTAATTGGAGGTAGGGTGACACCTTGGACGTCAGAACTGTATTTGAGCTTGGAATCAGATGCAGAGGGTCAAAGAGATGAGGTGCTTAAGGGCTGAAACGTGATCCCTGCTGCTTCCCTCCCTTCCTTCTCCCCTTTCTGGCTGCTGTACAGAGCTGCAGGTCCTGCTCATGTTGCTTCGTTTTGTGTTCAGCACTGGCTCTGCTAATCATGAGTTCAGAAACTTGCAGCAGAATTGGTTGCTCTTCTGTGCTACCTGATGTTTTCTAGCATTGCCACCCTAGAAATCAAACTTCTTTACAGCCTTGCAGCCTCCTTGTTTCAGGCTTTGGAAACTTCCACCCATTGCCCAACTAGCCTTTGAAGACTTGCTTATTTTGCCCCAAGGAAGTTTCTCATCAAGGACAATGTTTTTTGAGTGGTTAATCACTTTTGCTTATCTTCCGTAACAGCAAATATTCTATGTTTGGGGGGTTTTTTTTCCAAATGCAGATTGCCAATATGAAAAAAAAAAAAAAAAAAAAAAAAAAAAAGAAAAACTATNNNAAAAAAAAAAAAAAAAAAAAAGGAAAGTCTATGGAAATCAAGATTTACTGCCTTCAGTGCCTTGTTAGTGGGTGCTGCGGGGCAATGCAAGAAGTAGCCTACAGTGTAAATGTAAATTTAGTTTAAAAATTAAAAATCTCTGAGTGTTTTCTTGATATCTCCACTAGAAGAATATTTGGTCTCTTCTCCTTCCCTTCACTCTTTCCTTGGGCTGTGAACAGGTTTGCTTTAGCCAGACTGGTGACCAAAGATGAAAAACTTGGGATGGAATTCAACTTACTTGATTTCAACAGCATAAAGCTTGTTGTAAAGGCGTCCCAATTGAACTAGTCTGCTAAAATCTTTTTGTTGTCAGCAGAATTCAGTGGCTGCTGAGAGTAATTCATTCTCTGCAGGTTTAGTTGTTTGGTGTCCAAAGGGCAGTTATGTAGTCGGGACTCAAATCAGGCATTTATGGAGCATGGATGCTCCAAGGCAGCGCAGTTTACAGTGGGGCTACCTTTCTGTAACCATTTTGTAGGGTCTTGGTGATAGTCCTGAGTGTATGTAACCTATAGATTTAGATGCTACAGGGCTTTTTTTAATTGGACCTGTATGTTGAGTTCTTTTTGTCCCCAATACACGCACATCGCATGTGTGGTTACAGGTTTGAAATGACTCAACTGTCTATAAATGCTTGGGGGTAGCAGGCAGCACCTGCAGCTCGTTTGCTCAGTAGTTGCTTGCATGCCACACTGAAATCCAAGCATCTTAGGGGGACCAGCTGACAGAACTAAGATTTTTAAAATATGCAGAACCATTCTTTGTAAGGCAAGTATACTTCAAAAGTATTTAAAGAGGCAGTTTGAAACTGTATGAAAACCTCCAGAGATGAGGAAATTACTAATTAACAAATCTTTTAAACTGTATCCCATTTTGAGTCTGGCCTACTTTGATAGTGACCAGAAGCTTTCAGTATGTGAAGACTTTCCAGCTGTTACCAACACTATTGTTTGGGAGTGTTTTTCCAATTTTTGATATTTTGATTATAGAGGTGCCCCAAAAGTATTGCCTTTCACTGAGCTCCTCAGCAGGCTGGTAACTTGCCTGATGAATTTTTTCCTGGGCAGATCTGAGAAATGTTAATAGGGACACTGTGAGATGGCAACAGTCCTTTGGCAGGTGTTTCTCCTCATAAGCTGCTGGTTGGACTCCTTTTTGAGTGTTGTTTTTCTGAGTTCAAATTAATAATACCTAAAACATCCTATAGAATTTCTCTTAAGCAAACACTTGAAGGCTAACTGTTGGGGAGCATAAATTATTACACATTGCTGTTTTGGAGCAGTGTCTTGGGATCCTTGGCCGTGTTTTTGTTAACAGAAGAATTACAAATCCAGTTCTATGCTAAATTTAGTCAAAAAGCTGTGAAGCGATTTAGTACAGTGAATAGTGCTGCTCCCTTAACTTACTGTCGTTAAACGATGGGGTGCTTTCAATAAATTCAAGTGACCTTGCTTTTAAAGCATACTTCTTAATTGAGGTGATCCTGCATTGAAAACTGTCAGAGGCAAAACACCTCTTTGGAAAAAAAAAAAGCAAGCAGTGTTTGTGTTACGGCCGGAAGGGCTCTGTGGTAGTGTAGTCTTTACAAAAGAAATAATTACGCAAAAACACATGCTAAGAACAACATGGTTGAGGAATTTGATTCATTACCTGAGCATAATGACCAAAGTTTGAACCCAACATGCAACCAAGAGGCCATTTAAAACAATTATGTATTTTAAATGGGGAGACATAAAAGGCAGCAGAAGCGTAAATTTCCTTGTAGTTTACCTGTGGCAAAACAGCTTTTCACCTTTTTGCATGCCATAAATGAAGTATCATGGAAGTTGTACAGGGTTCTCCCAGTCGCTACCAATCTCTAACCCCAAGACTTTTATCAGCTGGTTTACAGCCTTCGTTAAGGTAGGATTTGAATCTGACCAGGGAAAGGATGAGGTTCTGCCTGTTATGTGATATGACTCTGCTGCTGCTGTTCTTGGATGTATGGCAGATGACCAAGGACCTTAGCAGGAGGTTGTATTTGTGTGTATTGACCATGGGAAGAGATTATCAACTCTGTAAGCTTGCTTGTTCTGTTTTGAAGGAGCCTTACAGTTTTCACTGATAATGCTGAACAGTATAAAGTTGTCTGGTTCTGGACTTTGTTGGTTTTCTTTTTTTTCCTTTCTTTTCCTTCATGGCTTTTGAGACTGGCCTTAGAATAAGCCTCGAGTGGCTGCTCTTTTTGTGGCTGGATCATTATTTGTAAAAATGAGCAGTACTGCAGAGTTACCATGGAAGCCATGCAAATGTGATTTCTGGAGCACAAGTTGCAATGACAGGAAGACAGGACTTTTTAAAGTAAAGCCCTCTCTTCAGCTGCTCTTCCTTGTTTGTAAATGACACATGTTTTTGTTCACATAAATGATCTACATACATAATCCATTTATGTATGTTCTGTACATTGTGCAATCTATTTTACAGACAGTTAAAAACCTAACTTATTCATTAAATGGTTTTTTTTGGACTGTTGGGAACATCTCTAAACTGGAGCTGTTTCATAATCCCTCAGCCTCCCACAAAATTATTTTGCTAAAACTTTTGCTTTCTCAAATGTATGGTTTTCAGGTTTGGCAGCACAGTAGTGCTTTTGTTGTTCAACTCATGCAACAGTAGATTAATGTGAGGCAGATTTGTGTGCTAGAAATAACTAATTTAGTTGCCTCTGGAGCCTTTGAGATTTTCATACACTTCTGAGATAGGGTCACTTGTCTTCAGTGCAGTACTGTAAACAAGACTGTTTCATCAGTTTCTATTTGTATTCTCTATAGCATGGTGTGTCTGTGAGCCCCAGTCTTGGGGCTGGTGCCTGTACAGATGCAGAGCACAAGGATGGCCCCTGTCAGGAGTTTGCAGTCAGAGGGGTAAGCCATACCTTGGTCAGTTCAGGCCAAGGGTCACAGGGAGGTTTTTTACCTAATCCCTTGTAATGGATCAGTCTGATACAATGGCTTTGTAGCATTTTCACTATTATTTTGATCTTGCTTCTCCTTCTCAGTACACTTTTTGACACTACTGAACACAGCTTTTCTTCAGCTGCTCACACTCACTTCCAGGGTCTAGTCTGAATGCTCATTGTTTGTTTCAGGTGTTATATTTATGGTAAGACATGAAAAAACCTTGAAGGTGGTAGTGCTGTTGGAAGAATATGCTTGCCCTTTTCTTCCCTTCACCTTGGAACAGCAATAGACCTTGGGTGGGCGTCTTTCCATTTTTAGGTGAGCTATTGTGGTAATTACACAATTTAGGTGTATCCTAGATTAAAATAATGTATTACCTAATATAGAACAGTTCAGGAAACAATACGATGCTGACATTGCATTTTTCCACTTGTGTTTTGAGGTTGGTTGTTTCCCTCTAGAAGAATGCGTGTCCTTGGATAAAGTTGTTTGTGCCACATAAATAACCAAGCATTTCAACTTCTTGGGTAATTCTCTGATCAGAACAGAAGGTAATCCAGATTATTCCTATTTTACTGGAAAAGCCACAGCAACTTGCATCACTGTAGGCTACAGTTATAGTTAGTAAACCAGCCTGTGAAATGAAAACAGAGTAATTTTTTTGTATGAGTAGTAAACACAAGACTGCTAAATCCTTTTCAGGCATACCGTATTCCTGTATTGTATTGATTACTAACCAGGTTCTACCTGACATCTCAGAATGAGATTCATAGATACTGACCTGCAGGGGAACTTGGCAGGTGGTTGAAAAAAACCCAAACAACATTGCCTGGGCCCCCACCCCTACCGTCTTGGATTTGTCCCTCTACCATCCAAATCCTGACTACTTCTTGGGGCTGGTGCTCACTGAGCAGTTTGCTTTCCTCTTAAATTAGCCTTTTGTACAAGTGGTGCTCACAGAGTGGAATTGGGTCCCAAAAAGCTCCAACCTTGGTGATTGCTTTTAACTCCAGCTCATACTCCTCAGGCACTGAAGGGTCTGACAGACACACATGTTCATTATTTCCTGTTTGATTCAATTTTAGATGAACCAGAAATGGGGTATGATTTCAATGAAAAACGATGCCAGAGGGGTAAAGAAAGAGTTGTTGAGATGCATAAGGAAAAACAATGTATCAAGTCCTCAATACGTAAGAAGAATTAGTCATGGTTCCTCAAAAATAGGCAGTGACTCTGTTCACCTTTCTAATTAATTGATTTCAGGTTAATCAGTTATTAATTCTGCTTGAACATGAAACCTTTGGGTGGGTGTTTACTTTTGGTCACTTGCAGTTATCTCTTAGGATGTAAGTAGCGTATGCATGTCTTATGATAATAACTTTGTGTTTAGCTGAGTGATACACTAGGAATTTTTGATTTACAGCTTCAGAATGGTATTTATTTTCTCTTTCCATCTTAGTTTCTTTCCCTGTAAAAGAGTATTGTTCTTTAACTCTTTGCATGATAGATTATAAAAGTATTAATCATCTAATGTTCTTGCAGCACCTTTTTGGGCTTGTCTTCGGTGCAATAGTCACTTAAATGAGTACACTCATGTCGTAGTACTGGGATGGAGAAAGGAGTGACTGCGGTGTGAGACATCAGGAGCCATGCGAGGGGACTGGCTGAGCAGAGAGGCTGGCTCCGCAGGAAGTGGTTGATGAGTTACTAATGTTACAGGGTGAAGATGAAACTTGAGTTACAGTTTGAGCTTGCGAATGTGATAAAGAAAAGTCTTTACAGGTGGAACTGTAGCATTACTTATTTTTACTCTGCAGAACTTGGCTTGTCCCTGTGTTCAAAAACAGAGTCCTAACCTGAAATGTAGTAATGCAGTCAGCTGTTCCTAAGTTAATTTCAAGGAGGAAAAGGCAATTAAAAAAAAAAAAAAGCAGCAGCAATTAATAATAATTTGTATTAAAACCAGCTTCTCTTGGTCAATATTGACATATTCATTTGAAACCTGCCACTCCAAACAAGAAGACCCATGCTGGGAGTAGACATAGAAAAGCAAAACGGTCACTTCTTATGTGCTGTCTAAACTCTTTGAATAGCTGTGGCCTGTTCCTTTGACTGTGTGCTACACAATTTCCAGGTTGTGCCAGGGTTATTGTAGTTCTGGCCTTGAAGATGGTTTTATTGCGGAAGGAGGAATAAGGATCTTACAACAGGAATATGATAAAAGTCTGTTCAAACCTGAAAACTTACTTTTTGGACCTTGATTTTTATTGCCTATTTATTTTATTTTACTTTTGTTTTATTTTTATTTTAATGTAGTTCAAGGGATTTTGTAGTGGAACTGATCTACGTGGTATTTCTTTCTCTCCAGAGGAGCCATGAGTTGCTGGAGGCTGGAAAAGTATTTCAGGGAAAATCACTGTGTTTCCCTATTCTTAGATTCTTCACTAGAGGCACATTGATGGACAGTGCTGGAGGAAGAGGACGAGGTGGACGTTTGAGCTCATCAGTAGGGCTTTCTTATGTTCCCTCTCTGCCAGGGAGTAATGGGGGGCAATTCTAGCAGTGGATGGTGGGAAAGATGTCATCTAAAAAAGAGTATTTAGTTTGGTCAGGGTATTCTTGTGGGCTGAGGGAGACTGGGTTTTGAGTCTCTGCTCTGAGGACATTTCTACATAGGTAAGTTATTGCAAGGTAAGCAGCGGTAGAAAAGTACAGTTAATTAGCTCCTCCTGCCTGATCTCATTTGTGCACTAATACGAACTTTATAAAAGGCAGGAAACTGTACAGAACAAAGCTTGAACCTGAACCTCCACGTTTTCACCTGAAAACCCTGGTTTTACAGCTGTGCAGGGCTTGCTTCTGTTCTTTTCATCAGGGTCTGAGAGAGAAACCTAGATTGCATGTTTGTTGCTTTTCTTTTTATCTTATTTTATTTACATTTATTGGGAACACAGAAAGGTTGCCACAGAATAGTTTGATAATGAAAAGTGTGAAAATAATATTGCTTGTACCTCTGAATTAAAATTTCTTGGGTGAATCAATTTCTCCTGCAGGATAAGAACAAGAAACAAACAAAAAAATATCCTTAGATAAGTGCTGTGGTTGTACAGGAAGGAGAAAGGAGAATTACAGGGATGTACTGGCTCATACCTCAAAATTCAGTTTTAACTTGGAGATTCTTCTGCTAGTAAAACAGTCGCCAAATTTTTGATCCAGATGGAGTCCTGACAGTAATTACTTGTACGTATGGTACAATCATTGCTACTACTCTCACAGCTATTCTTGAAGAGAGTTGGGTGTTTTTGTGTTAGATATCTATTACTGCTCCCTCTGCTTTCTAGGCATAGCATAACACTATTTTGTGGGAGTATTGATCTCTACTGGCATTGATACTGCCTGTCTGGCTTCTATAGTGTATCTCAGGATCCAGCAAAGTTGGTTGTTATTTTTGACAACTGAATTACATCTTTTGGATTTTTTTTCTTTTTATTTATACTTTCTCCCTGTAACTACCCAGAAGACGTTAAAGCCTCAAGGGTGTAAGTGAATTAACTGATTTCACAGGAGAACTACCAGCGTGTTCTCGCATCTGTGCACCTCAGGTCATATCTGATGCAGGTTTTTTTTCTCTCCAGGAACGCCTCTTCTGCACACAGGCACCTTTTGGTGAGAGGTTACTGTGCTATGACCGGGAGACAAAATCCTGGACTGGTGCTGTGTGCATTATGTGGGGAGGCCGTGTGCCTGGAAGTTAGGTGCTGCAGAGTTGTATCACCTCTGTCCCTTTGTGAATCTCTCCCCAAGTGTTTGTGCCATCTAAACATTCAAACAAAATGTCAGATAACTGTAGTTCCACAGCAACTATCAATATTCTTGTTGGAGGACTTAGGTCAGAGGCCGAAGAACAAACTAACGATGGAAGTTCAAATATCACTGCATCTTGGATGCAAGACTCAGTCCACACGTGACTGAAGGACGTGAGTTCTATTGCTATGCATGTAGGGGCTGCTCTGTGGTGAAATAGGGTGGTGACCTCACCGTGACGCCTTTCACCTGCTCATATCTGTTGTTCAAGTTCACCTTTGAAACCAAGTCAGTAGTCTAAATTCTGTTGTGACACCTGGAGTGCAAACAGGCTTTGTTAATATGTGTTCAATAGGGATGCTGGACGGCTCTTTGATGTCTATAGTGATCGTTTAACAGCTTCTCTCCTACTTTTTCAAAGTGTGGCCCAAGTCAAACGCAGCAAAGTTCCTAAGTAGTTCAGCAGCTGAAGAGGCCAGAGGAAGAGCCTGCATGACCAGTGTTTTAGATGCCCTCCCTCTCCTGTGCTACCAGTGGAGCTTGTCCCATGGAGGGAGTACCAGCATTTTGCCTTGGACTGCATGGGTGAACAGTTGGGCCAAGAGCTGCTGATGCTCTGGGACTATGTCTGAAAGGTGGGGACGTAGCGGTGTAAGCCAAAGAAAGTGAATGAAAAGCAGTAGTTAGGAAGAGAAAAATTCCAGAAACTGAGCTGAGAGCTCTCTCCTTTCCTCCACCTTTCCTGCCCTCACAGAAGAAACGTAAAAGAAAGGTTTTATACAACCTTAGGGCAAAATAGTTGCATGAAAAGACCGTTAAAAAAATCTGTCAGTAATTTTAAATGTATTTAATTAAATGCTGTGCTGAGTAATGTGCTGAAATTGAGCCATTTTAAGCAGAAACACAGAATACCAGAATCATACATGGACCTATAAAAAGCTGGTTGCATTGTAGATATTCAGGTGATGCCAAAACGTTGCAGTTTGTCACTTGTGCCTGCCATTGAAATTGATTGCAGAAGTTCCTTTAAATTTCATTGAACATCCTGAGACATAAAGTTTTATGAGGATTGAGCTATCAAAACTACTACACTCCATGCTGTTACCCATATTATGCTTGTTATTTTCTGCCTCCCAGTAACCTACTCTTGCAGCTTGTGGACCACAAGGTCTTTTACCACCTTGAACTTGAAACATTATATTTGAGCTAATTTTACAGCTGGGGCCAAAATACACAGAACTCTGCATCCATTGCCAGTTTATCTTGATCATCATAAACAGTAAAATGTGTGCGAATTGTGCCCTCTGACAGCACTTTATATATATGACCGAAGTTTATGCATGTACGTGCTGCTACTGAAGTCAAGAAGAACATCCTTTTTAATAACTTGGGTCCTCATTTCTTTGGGTTGATCTGCCCAGCATGATCACTGGAAAGTTTCAATCTTTAGTTTCTTTACACTGTAGGCTTGCAGTATATATCAGATTTCTAATATTTGGGTATCATTGTGGAGATACAGTTTTCTTCTGTTACTATGTATTTAGTCTTTCGTTGTTGGATATAAAAATGCAAAACTGATAATTGCAGTAGCAATTGATTTTATAGTTCAGATTTAAAATAACAGATCTTAAAATACTCCTAATCTCCCCCTCGCCCCTGTTTATCTTTCTTTTGGAAAGATACTTCTAAGTATCAGTATCTGATTTATGCAGTGGAGGCGTTACTTGTTTTAAATCCAAACACTAAAATGAGTTTATAGAGTTATGTGCCAGCAGAAATTGAAACACTGGTTTGCTGCTGGTGTGGTATTTGCAGCTAATTGAATTGTGGATACTAAGAAATGAGTAGCTCAGCTTGACTTCTTGGCACTGCAGAATTTTTACCCTGGTTAGTAATTTTGAGGACTTGCTTGCAAACAATGGTTCAATGGGCACACTCACAAAATTGTGTGGGTAGTGATGTCAGAAAAATTTACCAGCTGCATGTTACCCAGAAGCCTAAATCTTCTGCCTCAGAAATGTAAGGAGAATGGGAACGAGAACTGAAGTGATCTATGGGCTCTGTAAGAATGCCAGTTAGGAGAAACTGCAGGAGATACTAATTTGATTTTTTGCTAACGGAAAGCTAATGGTAGAAAATGGAGTGATTGGATGTATTTTTAATAGTTCTCTAAATCTTGACCAGTACATTATATTCTATGAAAGGGACATTTGAAATGATTTGGCTTGCCATTACGTTCTATAAATTTGAGTAAGTACACCAGCAGTTAGCTAACACAAATAAAATAGATAATACAGGAGTATAGGCTAGTAAAAGCATTGCCAAAGGAAAAACAGAAGAAAAAGGAAAAATGGGAAGTAAATGTCGTTAAAGGTACTAGGAGCTATTATCTTCAAACCTCATTAACTGGTTTCCTTTTCCCCCTATTTAGAAGTGTCTTACCTCAAAGGTAATTTGTTTCATGCTCATCCAACATTTTTCATTTTTAATTAATTTAACAGTAGCATTGTCCATCTGTCAGTGCAAACCTAATCTGTTAAACAGATAAAATCAACATGTCTACAGGTTCATTGTAGGTCAGCAGGCAACAGTTGCATATATGCATTCAGGGTTCTCTATTAAATAATGCAAAGACTTTTATACAAATACACAAGTGCAGAGACTTTTGAAACCGAATGTGCCTCGATGTGCTAATACAGAATGGCAGATAAAGTGTCCTAGCTCATGGCTCGAGTGTACCTAAAGCTGGTAATCTCCTTGGCCAAAATCTGAAGTTAGTCTCTTATACAAATGCCCGGTTTTCCAGTAGTGGAGCCCTTTGGCGATGCTGATGAATAATGCTACAGAATGCTCAATGTTTCTCAGATTTGGCCTCTAGTTCAACATCCTTATTTGGAAACCCCATCTCCTCCATGCGCACCATCCCCCAAGTTTGGATTACAAAAGGCATTTTGAATGGAAACAATTGCTGGATGTGCTTTGCTTTTGCACTTTTTAAAGTTGGCTGTATAGTTGTGAATAGAGGAGCATGTATATGTATCTGCGAGAACACTCAACTTTTTATGAAAAAGTTCCTTATGCTACTAGAGGTTGAGAACTGCTCTCTGTTAAAATAGTTTGAACAAAGACAAATATTTTAAGACTATTCCAGTTTCCTGCTAAACTGTGCTTTTGAACAACAGTTAAATTTAACACTGTGTTTTTGGTTTGGACAGAGATAAGCATCGGCAGCATAAGGAGAGCAGTTTCCTTTCCTACACTTGAAACAGTGTCTAAATGGTCTTTATGAAATAGCAGGTAGTGTGTCTGTTTTGTACACACATACCTGACTGGTAGGAGCCGGAGCAGCACCATCTCTAAAAAGTGCGCAGATATGGGCTTAGATTCCTCAGGAATTTTTACTTTTGCAATAACCTGCTCCAACAGCAGTTTAAAGCGGGCTCTTGCATCTCACCCCACTGCTGCAGGTTTGAACTGTGTTGACTAACCCAGTGATACCTGGATAGTTTACTCATCTTTATCACTGGAGTAGCACAGGTCCTGTGTTCTCAGCTGTTGCTGGGCTTGGAAAGGATAAAACACTGAAATAGGTCATTGCTGCTTGAAATTCTTTCACAGCCAGGCCTGACCGTAGAGGAAAACAACTGGTTTTGCACATTTTGTATGGACTCTGTGCTCTGGTTTCGGCTTTGACTTGCTTTTCATCATTTACCTAAGCAAAGCTCTCCACAGCTGTGAGAAGTAGCAGACTGCCAGTGCTGAATGGCGTGGGGTACCCTGATGCTAATTCCTGTCTGTGCTTCTGCATGTAGCTGAGCTTGGTGTGTTTGCATTTCTTCCCAGTCTTTGAATTGGGATTCTTTAAAAAAGACAAAATACTGTAGAATTGGGGAGTTATTAAATATTTTGAGTAGCGTGAGTATGAAGCTGAAATTACTCACTGACCTCACTGCATTGGGTTGTTCAGTTTGGGTAAGCGGTGAAAAATTTTAGTTAACTTTCAACCAGCTTTCAATGGAAGCTGTAAAATAGGAAGTTAGTTGTAATAAATGTTGCCCAAAGTACTTGTTTTAATTTGTGTCTCATCAGAGTTGCTGAGCAATTAGTGGAAACCAGTGCATGCATCTATCTGAACTAGGTGGCTGCCTTTTCAGTGAGGTCCGCAATGCTGCCACTAGCATTGTTGCCATGGGGAGTTGGTAGCTGCTCAGTAGTTTTGGATATCTCATCCTGCATGTGTAGAAATCCAGTGTATATGTATTTGGCTGTTCATTCTTCTCTAAATCTGTGCTCAGGGGAAAATACCTCTGGTCATTCTTAACACAGTACAAGGATGGATGCTGCGCATCACAGCCCTTCAACTCCTTGGCTAACCAGTTGAGTATGTCTTGTGAAGCCAAATCAAATACTTGAAAAACAAGTGCTTTATAAAAAAAATACTAGACTATAAATAGAAACAAATCATCTATAGTATAAATCTCTGCAAAGAAATGAGATTGGGTTTAAAAGTAAAGAAGAATCAAGTTCTAGAAAAAGAAATGTGTGAATCTAGGGGGTCTCCTTGTCTCTAGAGGAGGGTACCATGATAGGAACGAGGGGTTTCTGAGCTGGTGGAAAAAGCCATTGCTGCACTGACAAAAGCTGTCAGCTGAAAAGTTGTCTCTGTGTAAGTGCTGGCTGAAGCTCCTCAGGCCTCCTGTCCAGTCATTCCCGCCCCCACGCCATCCTTTGCTTGGGTGGTCCAGCTGTTTACAGGCAGCCTGGTGAGTGAAGTCAAGAAATTCATCAGCGCTGACAAAAAGGAGGGGGGATTATTTTTGGCCTGGATCAGTTCCCTACCCCATTTACCTTCCAGGCCTGCAAAATGGTTGAACTAGCCCAGTTGAGGGGGCAATGGTAAAGCAGAAACGGGATGCAGGAGGAGGGAAAGGACTCTGCCTGACAGAAATAGTCCATTTTCACTGACTGTACGTTAAATAAAGAACTTAAAGGTTGGCTTCTCGGCCAGAGGTTTATTTTATGTTGTGCTGGCTCACGTAAGCTATAGAAGCAGCTCTATCACATTCATTTTCCAAGCACCAAATTCTCTTTAAAAATAAAACTGATTTGATCAGCCCAGTGAATTTCAGTGCTAAGCTTTTCAGCAGGGATAGGGCTTTGGCTACTTAGCATTCATCCAGTTCTGGCTGCGCTATGAACCTTATGAACTTCAGTATAGGTATATGTTCTTGCCACATGGTTGCTGTAAAGATTATAGATTAACTAGAGTTCTGTGATAACTATGGTTTTATTATTGGGAATTTTTAGAACTAAAACTTTGCTTGAATTCTCCCTTAAAACAACAACAACAACAACAAATTTAACCAGGGATGACTGAAAACTGAAGCAGGGGGTTTCTGCTCCTTGTTCTGTCACTTCTTCAGCCTTTTGCCATTGGGAGCCAAATAACAATGAAAGACGTGGAACTGGCAAGCCACCTGCCAGTCTGCTCCAGAAAGACATGTCTCTTCAATTGCGTGCTGAAATGCCAGGTGCATTACAATGCATGTCTCCTCCCAGCACCATACTGCTGGGAAAGGTGTGGTGCAATCTGTGTGCGTGTGAGCAGGTTTTTTATTTTGTTTTGTTTGGTTGGGCTTTTTTTTTCCCCCCCTCTCTTCATCAGGTAATATATTAAATTTTGGAGGCAACACTGCAATTAGAGAGGATTAACTTGTTGATGTCAGATCGGCTTTCGGGGTTGCTGTTTTGTCAAGCCTTGAGTTATGAAAGTAAAATGTAAAGGTGGGTCGATGACCTTGTATCCCAGGGAACATCTCCCTGAGCTTATGTCAGACTAAGGATAGTTCTCTGGACTGCAGAGGAGAATCATAGAATCATTAAAGATTGGAAAAGACCTCTAAGATCATCAAGTCCAACCATCAACCAACACCACCGTGCCTCCTAAACCAGGCCCTGGAGTGCCATGTCTACACCTTTTTTTCAACGCCTCCAGGGATGGTGACTCCACCACCTCTCTGGGCAGCCTGTTCCAATGCTTAACCACTCTTTCGGTAAAGAAATTTTTCCTGATGTCCAATCTAAACCTCCCCTGACGCAACTTGAGGCTATTTCCTCTCGTCCTATTGCTAGTTTCTTGGGCAAAGAGTCCAACACCCACTTCACTACAACCTCCTTTCAGGTAGTTGTAGAGAGCGAGAAGGTCTCCCCTCAGCCTCCTCTTCTTCAAACTAAACAACCGCAGTTCCCTCAGCTGCTCCTCCTAAGACTTGTTTTCTAGATCCCTCACCAGCTTCGTGAAAAGCAGATTCTGCCAGCCTCTGTAGGCTACAAATCATAGCGCCATTGGTAGATTCATCCTAAAATACCCTACACAATGCCCGAGACCAGCTGGCATGTTGTACTAGCCTTTTAGCTAAAAAGCTACAATTTTGGTTTTAAAGTCTCAGATTTTCTTAACAGGGGTATTGCCAGACACTGCTAACTAGCTCTGTTTCTTTTTCAAAAGAGGAATGTAATTCCAGTTTCTGGAGTGATGGTAATTGTTACAGAACTAACTTCATCGGGAGGAGTTGCTTCCCACCATTCGTTGTTTGGAAACTAATTGCTTGTTGTTGCAAACTCCATTGAGAGTACCTACACTGAGACCTGCAAAGTTTCACTAATATGCAAGTCTGACACAAATAATATCATATTTGAGCTTACTGACTTGCTCACATGGATGCTGTATTGCTTTTCCAAGGCTTGTGCCATGTACCACACAAGTGTTTGGAAGTTTTAACCATAAATAGGTAAATGGTTGGCCATTAAAAGCATGTTGAGAAGGGAGATTTTTCTTGTTGCCTTTCCCCAAATAGTCATTCTGAGGCCGTTGGGAAAGATCTGCAGGATCTGTGGAGTTTGGATCCCAAACTGACCCATATTCTTCATCGACCAGTATAAATATCTGCAGTCGTGTGAAAAGAGAATGTGTGGTGGATCTCTCTCTAGTTCAGTATCTGTGATGAGGCAACATTGTAAAGTTTAGTCCATAGAGAAGTGATTTTACTTATTTCCTAAAAGTGCTCTGCTAAGGTGAAATGGTTTGCCTGGTGGCAGTAGACCTGTGGTGGGAAGAGACCTCACACAGGAACATTCAGAGAAAGACAGCTCAATTTATCTGGCTTTACTCTCACCATCTTTCACTGAGCTGAGAAATTGGCATCTGTATGTTTTGCTTGCGGTGCCAGCATCGGCTGCCAGGAACTGCTGCCTTGCTGGGTAGGGCTCTGATGAGTGGAAAACCAAAGGAGCACACAGGAGTTGTTAATTACTGCAGATAGACAAATTGGCTTCTGAAGGACCACCCATGGCCTAAGCACACTAGTAAAGATATGCTTGGGCAGGGAGTATTTTACTGTGTCTTTTATCCTATCTAGGCACATGAACAAACTTTTCAGGCTTTTTTGACACACTTAACACATACGTCTGATTCATCTCCTGCGAACTCTGGGGAACCTTTCCCTTGAAATATGAGCAAAAAATTTGTTTTCCGTATTCCAGTATCTGCTGGACTATAGACATATTCACAGTCTTTTCAGCACTGTATGAAGTTTTCAGTTTTTCAGAGAGTGAGAGAGGCAAAGAGAATGGACTTGATGTGAATGCTGCAATGTGGTGTGGCATTCTGACATTCTTATAAAATGGCTTTTGATAAAAGTCTGGGCTGATGAAGGTCACTACCTGCGTAATAGATCTCCCAGCAAACTCATGTACCAGGACTGTTAAACTCCTCCATCAGCTACATTCAAAATACCACGCTGCATCGTTTTCAATCCAGTCCCTTCCTCCTGCTCTGCTTTCTTCAGGTCACACGCCATTAATCAGTTCAGGCCAGGTGGACGTGAATTCAGCCATTGCACTGTGGGTCTGCGAAGGTTCTTGGATTTGCACAAAGATTGCACATGAACAAGTAGTTACTTTTTTGGGGAATGGTACTTCTATTTTAGCGTATGGATTATGTTCGACTCCAGCTAATACTAATATGAACAATCTGCAAAGTACCAAGCAAAGAGTAGAGAAGATTGAAGGGCATGAACAGAAATGCATGGTGTTCTCTATGGTTGCCGAAGACATTTGCTCAAGTTTGTCAGGAAATTTGGTGACTGTAATTTTTGTCGGTCATTAAAAGAAAGTGTTAGCGTTTTAGAAGGAAGCATGTTTTCCAGCAAATACGACGGTAAAGTATGTTTGCTGTGGGAGAAAAAAGTACTTTTGTGATAGTTGGGAACATACTGAATTCAGTCCTTTGAAGTACAACAAATTGTCATGAGGTGTTTTTTACAAAATTAGATCTATTTAATATTTTATTTTCACATAACTGTCCAGTGGTGATTTTTGTAAATTATACTTTGTGAAGTACACTTCTGATTCAAAAGAATGTCCATATTTATACCATTTCCACTAACTTTTATTTGGTTATGAACATTGACTCTGGACGAAGTCACGTTAGAAATAAATTTGGGAAGAATTATCCACTGTTTCACACAAGGTGAAGGTGTGTGGCTTTTATTATGACGTGCGTTACCAATGCAGGAGTGGAGACTGTCATTGTTTTACTGTTTAGTGTATAAATAGTAACTCCAAATAGAACTTGAACATCTAGTAGTTTCTAACAATATTTGACTAAGAGTGATCTGTGCTTTTATGATTGTAAGGATGCAAATTGTGCTGAAGATCCTCTCTTCTTCCAGAATCCTTTGTGCATGTGTATGTATATATGCATGAATACTTGGCCTGTGTAAGTAGGAGAGAAAATTGCTTGCTGAGATCCAATCTTATATTCTTGGTGTAAATATTCTTGTACTCTCGCTTCTTTCATTGTTTTGCTAACAGCTGCCATCCTCTGAAAAGGGAGCGCTGGAGCATGAAGGGAGATGGGAGGAGGGGGAATCTCCCATGCTGTGTGCAAATGTACTATAATCGTTTACGTTCATTTTTGGTTCAGTTGTGAGTGCAAATCTTGTAACTCTTCACATCTGTTCTGGGCATTTTCATCCAAGGATGTGACAAAACTTTAATGAATAGCTCCTTTTACAGTTAAGTTTTAATAGCCTGGTTTAATTGAGGGGAAACCGATACGCTGGAAGATAAGCTCTGAAAGCAACTGACTGGTTGGGTTACTCCAGTTTTGGGTGACTGGTTAAGATACTTGTGAACCATTTTCAGAGGAGCTACATATCTGCTGCTAAAAGTGATTGTGACGGGGATTTCAGGAGTCTGGATCCTAGATGGTTCGGTCCTGTTGGCTGAAACGAACACGGATGTTTAGTCACCGAGAATTAATGGGAAATTCCAAAAATGTTTGGTTGCAAGAAACTTGGTCATATCTCAAGTATTTGATAGATCAGAGAGTGGAACGTGGCTCTGTGCATTAAATACAAATGAATCTCTCTGCTTTCTGCTTGAGTTTTTAATCGTTGTTTTAGAGGATTGAATGAACAAGGTAATCAATTTAACTAGCTGTTTACCCTGAGGTATTTTCTTTTCTTCATATGCATACACGCTTTACTTCCCTTTTATCCCCCTGTTCCTCTTTTACAGGCTAACAGTAGTTTTTCTGACCAAAGTTAGTTTAGCAGTTGTGACGAAGTTTTGGTTAATTGCAGGCCTAGAAATCTGGTGTCCTGAGATGTCTAATCTGTCTGTGTCACGCTCATTGCTCATTTGATTGTTCTTCGTCAACGCCTTGCAGTTCCTACTGGGATTTTTGACACATGGAATTTGAACCTGTTTGTCTTCCGCACAGAAAACTTAGTTAACGTTTTGCTAGAGGCTGATAGCAAGGACAACAACAAAAATAATCTCCAATCAACAACTTTTACAACAAGTTGGGCAGGAAGCAACACCCATGCTGTGCATTTACTGGCTAGCCCTCAGACCAGGTACGCAGCCATTTCCGATCATGCAGCAATCAATTTTTGTTAGAGGCAGCAGCTGCGCGCAAGTGGGAACCCTAATACGTGTTTCTGCCTCCTGGTGTGGGTCTCTCTTCCTTTGTTTACTTACGGGCAGTGCTGACCTTCAGATAATTTCTCTCCTCTTGACGCTGACCTCTTGGGACAACAGCAATTCATGATACAAGCATCCCAAAAATGTAGAGCTGGACGTAAAAGTGTATCGCCCATGTTTCAGGCCCGAATCTTTTCTGGGGGAAGGGGTCATTTCTTAGGGCAGTCAGTGGGATTTGACCATTGACCTGCGGCCCTCTGCTCCATGCACACCGCAGTGCCTGTTTTCGTAGGTGAGGTGGTGAAGACTCCTTCTTGGTGAGTCTTAGTTTAGGTTTCTATCTATTTATTTAATTTATCTTCGCTGTGGTGCTCCTGCCTGTGGGTACTTTGTACTTTTGAAAACTGAAGCAAACACGCTGTGTTAGCTACAGTAGATAAAGCAACTGTGTAAATATACAGTGACCACACTTTTGAGGCCTTTTGTTGGAACAGCCGCGTTTATGAATGATTCCCGTGTTCCTCAGCAACCAGCCCTGGTGTGGGAGGTCCGCCTTTCGGTTCTGCTTGTGGGCCCACCTCTGCCTTTCTGGCTCAGTCTTCCTGGCTATGGGTGGAGGAGGACGGGTTTCTGCCCTCTGTGTTTTTTGTTTGTTTTTTTTTTTTTTTTTTTTTTTAACTTCTCTCCTTTCTCAGATAAAAACATTTCTCTGGGATAGCCTGTTGGTGGCTGGTCTTCATAGACCAAAATTGGATGGTGGGGAAGCACCCCATCCTTGTGGTGTGCACCGTCAAATCTGCTAGTTCAGACGTCTCTGGGGATGGTCAGAGTTGGTTCCTCACTATAGCTCTAGGCTCAGGTGCTGGTCCTTCCCAGTTTTGTAGCTTCACTTTTCAGACTTGTCTGTTTGGTACAGAAGTAAAGGTCTAGCAGAGACAGGACTCCTGGGTGTAGGCTCTGCTGTGAGGATTTGCATGAATGCAAGAAGCCCTTTTTGAAGTATCCTTTTCCTTGAATTAAAATCAATGTTTATGACATCAGCTAGCTTTCTTAAGTAACTAATCAGGGTGTGACCACAGTGTTTCTGCAAACTTCCCTGATAGTGTACTGATGCTGTGCCTCCGTCCAGGTCAGCTAGTCACTGGTGTAAATGGCAGCAGATCAATGTGTCCCTTGCCTTGTCCTGCCCTGAGTCAGAAGGAGATACTAAGAGAGCACTCGTTTGGCTGCGTACGAAGCAGAGTACCACCTTTATTGCCTGCTGACTCCTGGGACCAAGCCGCAGTGGGCTGTGCAGCAGGCTCCAGCACACCAAAGGAAGCTGCTGAGCTCCCGTGGGACAGCAGAGACTTTTTGACGTTCGAGCTCTTCAGCGGAGCTGGTCTTGCGTGGTGCTTTCGGACTGCAGCCTGGTGCCTTTTCATCTCCTCCACAAGGAATGTATAAGTGCACCACAATCACACACACGATAATGTGTTGGTTACCCATGTTTGCAAGAGCTGCAAATTTTTTGTTGTTGTTTCTTGTATAAATACTAACAGATGTAACCAGTGGACTCCGTGAAAGATCAGCATGAGGAAGGGAGCATTTGCATTTAAAACCCATCTAAATATATCAACACAAATAAACATTTTAACAAGAAGCAGGCCATAAACAGCATTGGGAGAGTGCTCTGTCTTTTAAAGACTCTGCTTTTTTATTTTCCCTATTTTGTTCTCTGACAGATGCCAAACGTACAAAAGGAGGATTTCGATGGTGGTTTGTACAGCTGGTGTATTCGGCTGCACCTCTAACAGGTTATTTTTCATTTCCCCAGTGCCAGCCCTTTGAGGAAAGCCTTGTTCTGTCACCTTCATTTTAGTTTAATGTTCTTTAGATTTTAATGGTGTTGAAACAGGGAGGAGAAAAGAGGGAAGTGCAGTCTTACACAGTTATACTTTTTTTGGAACAGTAGTTAGAAAGGATGTGATTCAGTTACCTGTACATAAGAGCGAGGGGCCATTTATATACTTAAAGATATCTAGGACATACACAGGCTGGCAGATGTGACAACCTGCAGTAGAACTGAGCCCCTCTGCAGAGGCCACTGGATCCTGCTGTGTCCCAAATGGCACTAGACATCTGGGCTGTTGGGGAAAAAAGTTTTAGGAGAAGTTCTTGTGGCAACTTGGGCACCTGTGGGCAAGGCGTCCTTTTTTAGCCTTCTTATTGATTTGCTGTATAAGAAGAGATGACTGCTTTGTGCCTTAGTTTTCCTGTCACAAAAGCAGGGGTGATACCATAACTCATCAGAGTTGCTACCAGGAAAGTTCGTGTGGATCAGAAGTGAGACAGGCCTTTTTGTGTTTGTTCTGGATTTATATACTCTCTGTCCTTCCAGTGAGGGGAAATTAGGTTTGCTCTGATTGGTTAAAGTGGTTGGCAGGATTTGCACCTCGTTGCAAATCATAAAATAAATTCTCTTGTGGTTATGTTGCTTCTTTTTACTTAAATGGTCTTCTGCTGCCATTTAACCAATAAATTCCAGTAACAGCTGACATATTTGAGAGAGGAGAAAAAAACCCTTAACATTTAGGGCTGCAACAGAGGCTTCTACATAGCCTTTTCATTCTGAGTATATCATCTTGATGCAGTTGGAGATCATCCAGACTAGCATTAACCCTTTGGGTAGTAGGAAAGATTATGCAATTATCTGTGTCCATTTTCCTACATTTTTACCATATCGCTAGCCTGTAAAACGTCTTTACCTGTGGTTTTGTCTGTATAACAGCCAAGAAAAAGAGCTCTGGGTGAATGTTGCTTTACAGTTGTGGGGTCCCCCCCCATGTCGTGTGTGTGTCGTGTGTGTCGTCGTCCCCCCCCCCCCCCCCCNAACTTCTGGGAGGGTTCACTGAGATTCACTTACTTTCTTTGTGTTTTAAATTGTTGTCTAGAAACATAGCTTGTACCATGCTGCCAGTGCCAAGACCAGCTTTAAAAAAAGAAAGATGGTAACATCAGTCTCTACTCCATTTGTTATGTCTTGTCCATCTGCAATTTGGGGAGCTGGGAGGGAGGAACAGATGGGGGGACACTGTCTCTTCTGCAGAAGTGTGGGTGAAGCAACAGTTGCCTCTCCAAGCAGCTGCATTTCTTGGTCACTTCCTGTGCAGAAGCTGCCAGTCCCCATCATACCTCCAGCGAGCAACCAGAGACCTTTGTAAACATACTCTGTGCAAAGGTATACAAGTAGAGGAGACCGAGTGCTGAGCTGAATCAAAAGTCAGACCTCCCCAGCCGTACATTGCTTCCCTCACTCCTGTCCCCTCTTCCAGGAACCAAGGCTGCCTCTGTTTATCTGCACCCTCCTCACACAGTGGAAAAGCCCTGGGCTTCAGTTTCCACTTCAAAGGTGGTGTTGGCTGCTGCGTTGGAGATGGAGCCTGATAATTTTGGTTATGAGTGGCTGGTATGTTCCTACGGCTGGAATTACTGCTGGTGAAGGCGCTTCGCAGGCAGCCTTGCTGAGTGATGTCATCTGCGTGTAGCGAGGGCAGAGGGCTGGAAAAAAGTTTCCTTGCAGTGCTCCGCCCTTGTGGCGAGACCACCTCTAAGAGGTCCCGTGCCAGTCACTTCTGGGCTTCTCCACACATGCTCTTTGAAAAGGTGCCAGATGCTGCCAACTGTGATGGTGGTTTTTGTGCTGTGCCTACTACTAATTGAAATCAGGGAAACCTGTGGGAGTTGGCTCTATAAGAAGAGAAAGGAAGAAAGGTGTATGTTGCATTATCACTCCATGCCACTGTAAAGCCAATAGCTTGTGTACGTCTTTCAAGAGAAACCGTTTGGCCCAGTCTAACTGGTACGTGCAACCATATTTTTAGATTTACGGTGATGTAGCGCTGGAAGAAACTGACAACTTGGGATTTGGGTTTTGGGTGTTGTATGCAGTGGCTTGTGCAATAGTACAGCTACTCAGAGGATCTCTTGAAGTGTAACTGTGCTTGCTCATTCAGTGGTTAGAGTACAGGAAGTTTGTGTTGGGGGGTGTGTGTGTGTGTGTATGGGGTTTTTTTATTTTTTAAAGGTTTTGGTAAAGTAATAGATACGTCATAGGAAATGACGCAGCTGCTAGCTAATCCTTAGATTTGTCCTCTGCCTTCCTCTAAACTGCAGCATTTACTTTAAAAAGTTGTTATGCAACTATACAAACCAAAGTGCAAATGTATGTATGTCTTGTATTTTGGAATCAAAACCACCCTGTCTTATTCTGAACCTTTGAGGAAAGTGATCTAGAATTTTAATTACACTTTCCAGCCACGTAAATTGCAGAGATAACTGTATACATCAGCATTGTCTGACCTAGTTCTGCTGCCGTGCCTTTCATCTGTGCATCTCCAAGTGCCTTACAAAGAAAATTCCTTCATATTAGAAGATGGGGAACCTGGGGCACAGAGAAGCAAAGCGAATATCCAGCCTGACAGTGACTGAACCCCAAGGGGAAACAGGGTCTTCTGAGTCCCAGTGGACTAAGTGGTACTTTTTCTTTGTACAAGTGCCCACTGTTACTGACTACGTACATAGAATCATAGAATCATAAAGATTGGAAAAGACCTCTAAGATCGTCAAGTCCAACCGTCAACCCAACACCACCGTGCCTCCTAAACCAGGCCCTGGAGTGCCACGTCTACACCTTTTTTTCAACGCCTCCAGGGATGGTGACTCCACCACCTCTCTGGGCAGCCTGTTCCAATCCCTGACCACTCTTGCACTACATGCCATGTAACTGCATGCCCATCTTTTTCTAGAATATTTGTCTTGCATTTCTTCTCCTAACTGAATAAATGTCATATGTAACATATGTCCTTCTAAGCCTCTCAGATTTTGTTACAGTTTGTGGTTTTGGAGATTGCTGTTGCATGTAAGTTAGGTGTGTATTTTCTTTTGGGTTAGGTGTGTATTTCCTTTGATGCCTGTGACACCTCCCATTTTCTCTGGAGTTGGCAGTAGGATAGTAGGGGAGCAAAGAGTCATGTTGCATTTAATTTTCTGCAGAAGTAGCTTCTTTCTGATGCCTTTTTTCAGAAAGTGGCTGGTGAAATAGTGGTTTCACTGACATACAGATGTGTGACGTAGGTAAATAACCGCACATATGGCTAGTGAAGGCTTTGCTTGTCTAAGTGGAGGGTGGTTTTTAGCTGCAACGCTGTTTTGCAGTGTGTAAACTGATCTTCTTCTGAAATTGAAATCAAAAGGGGACTTTCTGATAGGGATCAGTAGCACATTGCTCTGAAATGTATCTGCTTTAGTCCTGATGAAAGATGTTTGTTTATCTGCTTCCAGAATCAAATCTTTCTGTTTATCTACAGAGCTGGAGTATCAACAATACAGTCTCCCACTACTACACATCCCATCCCTTGCTCACTGGGGACAGCGTGCAAGGTCAGAGGTGCTTTAACACTCCTGACCCAATTTTTCCTTTGGCCTTTGTTCTGACTTTGCTCGTCACTGACAGTCTACACCAAGCACAGTTGTGCTAGATAGTGGTTATTACCAGTCTCTTTCCTACAGAGGCAAATATGTGGTGTCTTTTTATTTGCTGTGTTCCAAGATTTTAGCACAAAGAAATTAAGTGGGATAGACAAAGGGATTTTGAGGCTGAATGACGTTGCTTTCCTTCTGTTCATTGATAGCCAGCTGTCACTTTGCAAAGCCCCAGTGCTGCATTCGTAACAAGAGCTTTCAGATCAAGAGCAGGAGTGCGAATGCTGTCCTCTGTCCTAGGGGGTATGTTTCTCCCTTATTTCTCCACCACTTTATGTAATTCACACTGAAACGTCCTTCGTGCTCTCTCTGTCTGAAGCACCCACAGTCAGTACTGCCATGCATGTTGGTGGTTGGGGTGTGCATCTTCTATAGTCCAAGGATATAGTAGCCTGTGCTTCATCAAAAGCTGCCACCAGTACAATTTATGGACTGATTGCCATTTAATTAAATGAACTACTAACATTGTTTGAACTCTTAAGTCTGTTGACAACTACTTGGTCAAAACAAGAGGTTCTGTTTGCTGGCATAAGGTAGTAAGTGGCCTACAGGAATATTAGCAGTAGTGGCATGCAGAGGGGGGATGAGCTGGGTGCCCTACGTTCAGGATATTGCTGGTATCTGCGCTTTAATACCCAGACTGTGCTCTGACAGTGTGCCGCTCTCTTATGGAGAGCCGATCCCAGCAGCACTTGTAATTTATTTAAGGCAACGTTCTCTTTGCTGGTAAGGGGACAGTGTTAGTCAAGAAGCTTAGGCTTAGCTGTACCTGTAAGGATGTGGAACTTACAGGCTGGGCAGTTGCTTTGTAAAAATGGCACGTAGTGTAAGCTTGTATGATACCATGTTAAGAGTAGGGCTGTCCTTACTTTTGCCAAGTTAATTTAGGCAGTTTAAGAAAACAAACTAAGCTCAGCTGTTGCATGCTACTTTGCGATAAGGCATCTTGTGCGAAATGATTTTATTTTGACAGATTCTTCAAGTTTGGGGCTGTGCCTTTTTCACTATTTTATACAAAATAAAGACAAAGTGGCTATCTCTGTCACAACAAATGGGTTTGGGTCATTTATTTTTTGTATTTGACATACTCGGTTTCCTTTGGCCGAGAATAAAAGTAACTCTCTGAAGAGAGAAAGCAGGTTTTGTGTCTGAGACGTTTCAAAATGAGCTAAGCAAGAAAGTCTGCAGGTAGCCAGTGCTACAGTCTAAAGCACGGCCTAAAGGAAGGCATATGAAACCTAGAAATCCTCAAGAGCCTTAAAGGTCAAAGCAACCTGTTAAAATCAGCAGGATAGATTGCTGGAAGCTGGGGCAAAGCTGCCAGAAATGCGGTAATGTACTGGTCAAACTTAGCAGCTGATCAGCTCCTCTCCATTGTCATGCAACTAAAACGCATCTGATTTTTCAGGTTTGGTTGTTTGAAAGGTCTGCCTCTCCTCCTGGGATGTGTTTAGCTGCAGATGTTTCTGAGATTACAGTAGCACTCTCAGTACATTCACTGACATTGCGCTTACTGGAGTAACCCTTGCTGAGCCCTGGCCAGGCAGCACAGCTTGCTGCATGCAAGGTCAGTCTTTATCTTATTTTCATGGCTGGCCAAAGATCAGGCTGCTTTTAACACCAAACCTGAAATCGGAGGCTTGCTCTCTGCAGATTTTTCTCTGCTTTCTTAGGGAATAAGGAGCAGAAAGTCCAGTTGCTGACGTCTTTCAGCTTCTGCTGAAGCAATTAGGGAGTGCTAGCTGCAGGGTTCAGCCCTCCCGTCACTGGTCCTGGAAGGCCATGTGAGAGAGGAAGCTCTTCGGTTGAAAGTGGTTTCATAATCTTCGGTGGGAAGGCAGACCACGTCACTGCAAAGAAACGTCTTCAAAAGTCGTGCATCACAACACTGATACGGAGTAGAAAATAAAAAGTCTTCCTCCACCTTTGGCTGCTCTGTTGCCGCGAGGAGCTGATATTGCTGGAATGTGGAAACTTGGTGGGTGTGTAAAACATACAGGACTTCTCCCTGCAGGGGACTTGCCTCTTGGGCTGAGCGCTGGACGGAGTCGCCTGTGCGTTGCTGAGGCTGTCTTTGCTCTGACATGGGGTGGTACCTGGTTGCTGGGGGGCTTGCTGGTGCCTGAGCTTGCTGAGGAAGTTAAATGCTGAATGCACGGAGCCAGCTGCTGTTAACACCCCGAAGGAAACACGAGGGGTCTGTTGTCCCAAACCAGATTATCAACCATACGGGCTTTGTCTGATATTAAGTGGATAATGAAAAAAATCCACCTTACCTTCAGGAGGAGATGAATTGCAGCCATATATAGAAATTATCTGACTTTTTTTTTTCCCCCCCCTCAACATAAGCATTACAAAAAAGTGGTTCTTTTTGTGCTATGTATTCTTTACCTAAGCTTTTTTTCTTTGCAGTTTGGCATCTCAAAATGAAAATGTATGTGTCATCAGAGCTTACTGTCCAAAAATCAACATTATGCTACCTGCTGTTGTTGCTTTTGTAGAACACAGCACAAAAAGTTGAGGAATAACACGAATGGGAGTTAGTGAATCAATGTGGTAAAGACAAAATATTACTCCTGATTGGTGTCAGTTGTAAAAAATCATTTTTCCTTCATGTTGAAAAAGAGAAATAGATGTCAGAATTCAGAAAAGAAAGCTTTTATTTAACAAAAATAAAGCTACTGTTTAAGTGTTAGTTTTAAATGGGAAGCAAAGCATGAAACCACAGGCCAATTTTGTGTGCACAGTGTTGCAAAAGACACAAAAGTGACTGCCAAGCACAGCAAACCCGAGCTTAAGAAGCGAGCATTCAGAAAGACTGTCCAAAAATGTACAGTGAAATCTGAAAAGTATGCTGTGCTTTTTTTCCTATTCTTTTTAAGCACTCAGAGAGTGGATGTTAAGCTCCCCTCTTGTGTATTTAAGGACACTATCTCAAACTCACACCCTTGTGTACAGGCACATTCTGGTTAGAAGTGGAAGTGTTTACTGGAATACATTCAGAGAGCCCAGATCCTGACTACTGGGTGTTGCTGAAATTTTCCTTGCTGATTTTTAAACAGTTGTTCATCTGCACAAATTAAGTTCTGTAGTTACTTGTCTTTTGACATTGTAGACATCAAATTTCAAAGGCTTGCCTGACTGCCAGATAAAATATTGGCATCCTTTTATTTCTAATAGTCCCTAAAATGAAAGAGTGTTACAGGTTCTGAGATGGAAGGAGTAAGTCTTGATCACGTTGGAATACAACTGGAATGAGAAATCTTATTTGCTCTTTGAGAATAATTTATAAAGAAGTTGAGTGGAGGAGGAAAGATGACTCGGGTTTTCTGTTTTGCAGTGTTGAAATAATTAGCTCATAATTGAAAAGGGAGCCTGATTCTGCAGACACATAATTTGTTATTTAGCATAATACAAACACACTGTTTTAACAGAGGAGGATTAAAACCCCTAGCAAGGGACTATTTTCAATTCTTTTCCTTGTCACCACATGGTGGTTTTACTCTTCAGTTTTCTGTGACTGTGAGTTATGCACGAGTTATGAAGTGCAGCGTTGTAGAATGAGAACACAAAAGACCTGCCATTACGTTTGCCAGATCAGTGGTTTCAGTTTTTCAGTGTTCTTGCCCTGTTCAGGAATTTAAGGCTTATATTTGAACAGTGGCCGTAGAAAGTTGTCCTAGATTACCTTCTTCTGATAGAAGAGATGTTGTTGCATGTTTTTGATGAATTCTTGTCAACATCTGAGAAGGCATAATTTCTGATCAGTCCCACTGGATTTGCAAATTTACTGTTCCATTTGCTGGAGATGTATGTTGCTAGAAAAAAAGAACAACATGGCAAATTTTTTATTTGATTGGTGTATTTTCGCTTTTTTCAGTCTCTGCTTTTACCATATCTGATGGGTAGTGCTAAACTCATCTCTAAATATTGTTTCAGATAAATGTAGTGAAAGAAGAGACTTGTAAAAACTGACAGGTTCACCTGGTAAGGTTTCGTATTTTGTGAACTGCAGAATCTTGGTGAGAGCAGCAGAGTGACTGTGTGTCCTCAGCTGTGATTGCCATTAGCTTTGGGTCTCTGGTGCATTCTACAGCACTAATTAATATTAAAAACCAAACCAAACAAAAAAAAAAAAACAAAAAAAACCCCAAAAACTTATAAGAAAAACCTGTAATATTTCATAGGGTATTTCTAAGAATTTTATAAAGTATAGACTTCTTTAGCATGGAGTTAGTTTTGTCTTGGGCACTCCGGTGGATCTGGGTTCTAGGGAGAGGGCAGGACTCCTGTTGACACTGTGAGAGATGACTTCTACTATTGCTGCTGTTTGCCAATTCTGTAAACCACAGTTTAAATTCTGCTAAAACCCACTTGATCTCAAAACTTTGAGATCCTGCGTTCTATAAGATTTTTCTGTTAGGATCAAAACATGAGCGCAGAGGAATCTGTACCTGAGTAGCAGTGGAAGTTAGCAGGATGTGCACAAGCCTGGCCAGCTGAGCAAGTTAGATCAGAAGTGCAGCTTTTGCCACATGAATGTCTGTTTTCTTGGCAGTGATCTGGCTGGGCTTGGTTCTGGCGACACGGTGAAACGCCAGAACTGGAGCACAGTACAGAAACCAGGGCACCTGATTTTGGGTCTTAGCATCTGATTCACTGGAAGCTGGATTTTCCTGGGCTTGATTTGATTGCTCATGGGAATTGGGGAAACGAAGACTCATGTCATCTTCCTAATTCTCAGGTTTCACTTAGGTTTTAAATGATATCCGTAGAGCATTTTGGGGCCATTCAGGAGAAAAAGGAAGATGCAGGAGTGTGTACTTCTTATTTTCTATAATGTAGTTGCCTGTGGCTATACTAGATTTAACTCTACTTTCGTATTTACATAACTCAGAGGGACGTCTTTTAGCCTCTTGAATTTTATCTGTAGTCTGAATTCACACCTTTGATGCTTTCCTTTGTGGAGAGCATTAGACTTGGTTACAGCTCAAGACAAAAGTGTCAGCCTCTGATTAGTCACATAGAACATCACCTGAGTCATCTCCATCCTCAGCCTGCTTCAGTCTCAGCCGCCTTAAAGCTGTGCTGATGGTTGAGCTGCTGATTTCTGTCTCCAGATAATGTCAGTGCATATTAATGAATGTCATTAATTGACTAAAATGGTTCATGAGACGACTAAGATCTCAAAGAGTCCAAACTTCAAGTGTAATGGCATAGAAACTGCTGATCATCTGTGTCTGACTTGGGTAGTGGCTGAGTTGTCGCTGGGAATGGTCTGATAACTTGCATCCAAGATTCCTGTAGAACTGTCATTTCAAAGGCATTTTAATTAGGTGTTATGGAGAGCAATTGTGTGATGTAGATTATTAGGGAAAAAAAATAAATTCCATAAAGCTTCATTCACTGTGGGTTTTCTTTTTCCCCTAGACCTTGAGCAACTGTGAACTGCATCAGGATACTCAAAACAGGTTTGAATGCTGTTAAGAGGACCAACAAAGTCAAGGGTAGCATTCATCCCGCAGTGACTAGTGAAATGTATGATTTTTTTTTGTGTGTGTATGCCCTAAACACCATTTTTTGACAGTAAAAGTGTCATCTTTAGCTCTTCTCATCCAACATTTTAATGGTCCGACATAGCTGTTTATGCTTTTGTGTCTGGTAAGGCCGATGGACAGTTCTCATAATGTGCCTCGTCAATAGCTCTGTGTATTTGTCGTGGCAGTGTTGAGAGCTTGTGGTACTTAGTTCTCAGGAAGGACAATACAGTTGCCATTCTTCTTTGTCCTAGTATGATTTTTTTTCCTGCTAGGAAAACAGAATGGGCACAGCATTAGTCAAGGACCGTAATTTTTAATGCCTGAGAAGAAACATTGTGATTGTCTAGTCTGACGTCTTCAAAACCTCATCCAGTGAGTTTTGCATTGACTTGTAATTTGCAGTTCACTAGCTTTTCATTCTGTTCATGAAAGTGTGAGGGAATAGATGACAAGTTTAGGGGTTGAATCTCAGTTTTTTACTCATGTGATGAAGGTTATTGCAACCACTGGTTGCTTGTCTCAAAATGCATCTGCAGCATCTGGACTTCTAAATGAAGTGCACCCACAGTTTTCCTAGTGACTTGCTCAAGCTGCTCTTAGTTGCTGAAGGACAGAGTTATGCCTCACTTTCTTCACATGAGTAAAGCTTAGTGTGGCCACTGAAATAACCAATTTGGTGCTTCATGATGCAGCCTTAGTTCTTGAAAGTACCGAGGCTTGTATTCATCCTGAAGACAGTACTCTCTATGCAACGTTGTTCAATCTTGTGTGCATCTGCAGATGTATATTTAGAGTTGGATATAATACTTCTAGACTGACAACAATATATTTAATCTAATGCTAGATTACTGCCAGGATTACATGTGCGGGACGTGTTTTAAGAACTGCTGTTAGAATTCAGTGACATCTACAGTACATCTGCTGCCATTGAGGTATTACTACTGCATCGCTGCCTCTTGCAGGAGTCACAGCAGCAGGCCAGAACATTGTGTTTCCAGCTCCGTGTAATAACATCCCAAATGAATGATATACTGGAAAGTAACTGAAAATATTGATGAAAATACTAATAGAAATAAAAGAATAGAGGGGCTGATGACTAGGTATATCTTCCTTGTAACTGGGCGTGTAGAGACAGTGTGCTTAGGTGAGATAAAAAAGAACATGGGAGACAAGACAAGAATTTCAGAGGTGTGGTTTGTCTGGCACTGGTATTTGTGGCTGAGCTCATAATGCTCTGATATGCACAAGATACGCTTATAGGCAGTTGCACCTTTGAAAATACAACGCGCTTTCTTCATGCCTCATCCTTGCATCGCAGGAATGGCTCGGAATGTACAGTAAAGCCTTTGATCTGTACTTTGAGAGAGGTATTGGCAGAAAATTATTAGGATTGGCTGCGGAGGTGTTAGGATGTGGGTCAAACCGAAACTTTGTATCAGTACTTTGGATCTGAGTCTGATTTTTTAATTTTGCAAAGAACAGGATTTGAGGTTAAGGTGCTAAACTTAAATCTGGAACAGAGAAGCATATTCCTCGGTTGTCCTCTGAACTTTTGAGTTGGGTTTAGTGATCCAAAATCTTGCAAAACGTTGGAGTATTTGGAAATAATCTGCTAAAGTGTTTACAGTGTTGAATTTGGTTTTGGTTTCTGTTCTGTTCATTTCCGGTAAGAGCTGGTAATTTGTTGCAAGGAAACGAGAACAGAGTCTGATTTGGATTTCAAAGATATATATTTTTAAATTATATATTTTTCAGAAACAGGTCTTTCTCAGCAGGATGCAGGCTAGAGAAAAAGGCAGAGGTTACTTTATTATGAAAGCTTTATATTTACTTTCCAATAATAATACTTCCCTAAAATGCCATGATGATGTTTAGTTGAAGCTTGCTGATCACTTGGGCCTTTTTCAGAGGTTAACATGGATGCTGTGCCTTATTTTAAGATGCTTTATATTTAGCCTGTTTCTTTGTCTCTGGGGAAACGATTGATAAATGATCTCTATATTAAGCATTCTTCTTTAAATGTTATCTGGGAAGATGTAAGTAGGAAAACGAAGCTGTTACATTCTTGATGCTCAACCCTTCCTAGTAAGTCTGCTCTGGTTGTTTTTCTGATAAGCCCAATTTTTCTTCATAATTGCAAACATAATAGTGCCATGAGATTCTGTTAATGCTGTAGTAATATGCAGCCGAAGCAATTAGCAGGAAGAAAGCTGATATTAACAGTAAG
Source organism: Fregata magnificens (assembly GCA_013389945.1). Classification (NCBI taxonomy): domain Eukaryota; kingdom Metazoa; phylum Chordata; class Aves; order Suliformes; family Fregatidae; genus Fregata; species Fregata magnificens. The sequence goes on from WAAD01030617.1 coordinate 239,095, forward strand.
TTCATATATACCTTTTGTTCAGCCATGTTTAGTGAGAGTTGAGGTTATCAAATAAAATGTTAAGAAACTGAAAGATGAGAAACAAATCTGTGCACAGTTCAGTGCAAGTGGCTGGTTGTACTTTAGGGCTGGCCTGTTGTGTCATTGATCCTCTGCCGTTCGGGGAAGCAGGTTAGGTGTGTAACAGAGAGCTGTCCTTAGCAGGAGGGTGCCTGGTTTGTGGATTAGAGGGAGAAGGATTTTTCCTTGGTTGCCATTATGATTGTGTGCTGTGCAGCGGCGGTGTCATACAGTGACATGGTGGTATTTGTGGATTTTAATTACATAGAGGACAGCAGGAACAGTTATCCTTTTTTCCATTCCTGCCTTGGGTAAAGCTGATGCAAGCAGAAGTGGGCAAAACCCACGATGTGTATTCAGGTATAGAGTTCAAACATACGTCTAATTTGGCAGCTTTTGTATTCTGCTAAAACCAAAATGCCATAGAGGGGAAGCAACTCATGTTTTCAGCAATGTTTGGAGTCCACGTCATAACACTCAGTGGTAGTTGTAAGTCCCTAGTGGTTTGGATTCAGATTTACCATTAAATGTTAATGTACTTTGGTAGTATTGGCTTTCTGATAGCTTTCTGTTGGAAGATCTGTGGCTAGCTTAACTTTGGGCAAGCAGTTCACTGAAGACCATTCAGATTTCCTTGGTAGAAATTTCTTGGACTGATAGTCATAACTGTTCGGTTGTTGAGGTCAAAGCTCTGAAATGGTACGCTTCTCTCGCCCTTTCCTCCCTGAGTGGAAAACTCAGTCTACACAGTTGTGTTTGCAATATTTAAGGTTTTATAGAAATGAGCTATTTCCTTTAGAGATAGTAAATAAATTAATAAAAAAATCTTGACGGAGGGCAAGGATGTTGCTGCAAAATTATGCACAGGAAAGCTGACTTGACAATGTAATTGGGCTTGAAAACCAAAACATAATTGCCGAGGGCGGGAGTGAAACCTGCAGCCATTGTGATGACACAACCTGAAGGTCTATCTTGTCTAAAAGGCTGGAATTACTTCAAAGCAGATTTTGATATGAAACTGGAAGAGAGGGGGGAGTCAACCTGGTCTAGTATGCAAAGCTGCTTTGTTGGAAGAGTGTTTTTTCACTGAACGTGTAACTCTCAAGTGATATTGTATAAGCCATCTCTATGTTGATAGGTAGTGTGCTACGTAATTTTTCCCTTTAAGCAGTAGCATTGTGGCCTTCTCTATGGTCTGAGAATATAAGTAAGGCCAAGTAAATAGACAGAGGAGGTCCAGAAAGCCGTCTGATTTTTCCTGCAGTCTGGGAAGCACTTGTGTTGCTTCTTACCTTCAGATGTGCATCACTAGGTGGTGGCTGGGTAAGGAGCTGTTTTTTTCCAAAATTGCATCACCTAGACACACATGTGCATGGTCTGGTGTGTTGTTGTGTTGTGTGAGCCCCTGCCTGGTCTCTTGAAATAGTAGCAGGGATGGCATGTACCTCTGTTTCCTTGCCCGTATGTGAGCCCTGTATCAGAGGATACAGAGGAAATAAGTGAGTGTGTCTTGTTGAGGGCTGAATCATCCAGTTGGAACAGAAAATACTATTGGAGGACTAAGGTGGTTTAGTTTTCCAAAAAACAGTGTGAGAGAGGAGCAGTGTGCGATGCATTAGCGTCTGATAACCAAGGCTTCTCTGGAAATGCATCTCTTTGGAGCCGCACGCATTGCGATCGCTGGGGAGACTATTGCAATTCCTTGGAATTCTTCTCCAGCCTTTCAGGAGCCGCCCAGATAAAAGGGTTTGCCAGTTTCACAGCACCTGATTGTAGGGTTGCTCTTTGTTCTGCTTTTCAAAGTCTGTATGTTGAGATGATGATAACGACACCTTTCATAAGCAGGTGCCCATGCTTCACTTTAGGCACTCTTGTTTAGCTATCTTGAAAAATAACTTGCTAGGATAATAAATGTTGTATTGAAACAAAAAGTTTGCTAGTTGGGTATGCCAGTTTCATACCACTTAATTCTCTGTGAGCACAATGCCTTTATGATCTTAGCTAAATATTTAATTAATTTATTTTTTTTTAAACCAAAGAGAAAGTGTCACTTCAAGTATTTCATTGTATCTTTTTGCATAGTAAGGGAGCTTATGAGGGTAGTTTGGGTTCTAATTGGTGCTCTGTGTCCTCTCCATTATGCATTTACTGGTCAGCTGACACTTTTCTCAAATATTTACTCTGATATTTCACTGCAGTTGCCCTCTCCTTCTCCATTCCCTCACCATCTCCCTTCCATGGAGGTATCGCACATATTTCAGTTACCCTCTATTTAAATGGCAACACTCCCTTCCAGTACAAACAGTCAGTCAGTCATTAAACAATGAGGAAGACCAACAGTGGAGGAGGTTATGGGTGGGGCCAGGAGTGTGCAAGCGCAATTTTGCAGAAGGCTTCCTGCTGAAGAGAAGGATGCTTTCCGTAGTGTCAGGGTGTCATTCTGTAGTGCTGAGAGAGACAAAATCAAGAGGAAATCACTGCTGCAGACACGAGAGCTGGATCTCACTTAAAATTATGTAGAGCCGTCCAAATTATTGTTGAAGGTAAGACATGTGAAACAAAACACTGGCATTTTAACTATGCTTTCCCACCTCCTCCCGTAGCAGAAGGTGATTCCAAGTGGCTGTGACTCATCCTCAGGAGGTCCCTATTTTTTTCGCCTAATAACAGCAAGAGTTTAGTAAGACTATCCTTAACAGAATATCTATAGCTTCTTTGAAGGCTCTGCTACATGTCCTTTCTCTTATGCAATGTACAGCAGAGGGCTGTATTAATATTTTGCTGGAAAATCAAGACCTGATCATTTTTTCTCCAAAAAAGACGAGAATAGGGCAGTCCCTGTTGGGAATTCAGAAGTGTAGTTGGGTTACTGCACTCCCTGTCCTGTACTTGTTCATGAGGTTGAGATTGGATGTGGTGTCCTGGGAACTGCAGGGTTGAAAGTGCGTTAAAAAGAAAAGGAAAAAAGTTGCTAATGGAAGCCATTTGACTACTACAGTGTGTAGGGGTTTCATGGCTCTACAGGTAAGAGGCACGCACATGATAAGTGGTGTTGGAGAATGCTTGTTTAAACGAAGAACAACAACTTAATATATTAGCATATTTATGCTATGTTTAGTTTTGCAACAATTTAATTTCTAGATCTTGTAAATAAAATGTAGTAAGGAGTGAGCTGGGATGTGCATTAAGAAGGTGGTGAGAACTGTCAGGATTGTGGAGTCCATGAGTCAAATTCTACATTTCTAATGGGACGTGAGATCCTGGATAGCTCAGCTTCTTACCAATTCAGTATTTTATACTTGGATCACCTTTCGGGTTAGACTTCACATGCACAGGTGATAGGGGTGAATGTACTGCTTCCCTTGCAGCTGCCTTCAGCCTTTTCACTTTGTAAAACCCTAAAATTTTCCATGGGAGGTGCAGATCCTTGCACAGCGGATGTGACCCTAGTGATAACAAATGTGGTTTCCTTCTTCACCTTTTGTTGACCTACTAGACATAATGAACCACAGGCCTTTGGAGATCTGTAAACCAGAAGTAAAAGCCACTGTAAGTGCAAGGACAATATGCAATAGAAACATGCTATTGCCATCACTTAAACCAGTTCTGAGAAACACAACTGAACAGAGATCTCCTGTTTGTAGTACACATCAGCTGGCCACGTTTCCAGTTATTTAACAGACTGATTATTTTCCAGGTGCCAACTTTGTATTTGAAATCAGCTGATGATCTTTCATTTCCAGCTCAGGGCTGCCCCTGGTTAAAGTAGTCATTAAAGGGTGGCATTTTAGTTTAGCATATATTGTGTCTGGCTTGGTCTGAAATCCCTACACCCAACCCTTTCTCCTCTCTCTGTTTTATCAGCTTTTGATACATTTCATGGCATGTGACACAGCTGATTTATTGAAAGAGAATTGAAAATAGAGAGCAGCCTTGACTCAAGAATGGTTTGTGGATGCGGTTTTGTTTTCTGTCACATCATTGTTGCTATGGCAACTTAGCAAAGATCTGTTTAGCAGTCACTAGATGTTTCATATTCTGGGCAAAACTTAGGGATTTTCCAATATTCCTCTAACAGTTGTTTTACAGAAGTACGTGTGTGTATAGTCTTCTGCAGTAAGTGCCTGCTACTCTTGTTACTTATTGCTGCTTCTGTGAGAAGGTGTGTACCTGCTGTATTTTGGCTCATGGTGTCCCTTCCTTCCTGAAGTAATTTCAAGGAAGGTGGATAAACAACCTACCCGTCTCGTCAAGGTTATTGACTATTTCCTCCCCAGGAGGTATGCCATGGACTGCAGTGATGCAAAGGGGTGGAGAACATGGACCCTGCTAAGGAATGGTCCTTCTTATGAATTGGTTACGCAGTTTTGGAGGAGGAGGAGGATGCAGTTGGAGCTGATTCACATGGTTGGAGTCAGGAAGTCTGAGCTCTTTTCCCACATCTCTCAGGCTTCTCGTGTCACTGAAGGCATGATCTAAGAGCATGATGCAGCTACAACCTTAACTGAGATTTTCTTCTTCTAGGTTGGTAAGTGGGGGTTAGTAATTCTTCTTTTCAAGTTCCCTACGTTCATTGGGAGGGGTTGAAGGCTGCAGCGCACGCTTGGAGAATTGCTGCTCTAAGCAGAGGTGCTCCACCTGGCAGGCGAGTCCGGCCAGTGTCTGTGAAAGTCTGACTGTGTCTGGCATGTTGCATCAAACACAGCTCCCTCCCCTTCCTGTTCCCGATCACTGGCCTGGGAGCAGCCTTCCTGCCCGTGGGTGGTGATCTGGTGGATTTGGCTACCATGTCGGTGGCAAGCTGTGGCCAGCCTCCAGCTCTGCAATGGGGCAGGTGCACCCTGCAGCACGTTCTCATCCCTGTTAGCAGAGCTTTGAAAGCAGGAGAGAAGGTTTCTTACATAGATAGGCTTGACCTCAGAGAGAGCTTTTTGGACAGTAGCAATGCATCCAATTAAGCGTTCAGCGCTATTGGAAGTCCCAGTGGAGTTCCCTTTGTCATGCTGAGCTAGCCAGAGAGAAAGGGTTCATTTCTTATGTGCTACTTAGACAGGGTCAGCTTGATGATCGACATCTTCAGAAAGTCTTCAAGATATGTGTCTTACTTTACTCCCGGAAATTCAAATAGTTCTGTTGGTAAAATAAAGTCAACACTCGTAAGTGCTCCTTCAGCTGGGTTTGACAGTAAAAGAGAAAGATCTCCTCATTTAAAAAAAAAATTCTCTATGCACTTCAGCTAACATAATGAATGCATTTTTCCTGTTTATTTGACTCTTCTGTCATGGTACATATCCCATAATATGACCTTATTTTCCCTTCTTCTTAATGATGAACTTCTGTTCTGTGCTTTAAACTTACTTGAGATCTCAATCAATTTGAAGTTCTTCCCTCTGCTGCTGTCTGCTGCACCGATTTTGCAGACTTTGTAGCTCGTATGTCTTAATGTTGAGACCAGTTTTTTTCTTGTCAGCTCTTTGATGAACAGTTTTGGCCTGTCCATTTTCTATAGCTCTGCATGATACTTCAGCCCCACCGCAGAGTGGAAAGCTTTTTTCCTGCACGGTCTGGGGTAATCTGTTTCTTACTGGCAGCTCTTACATTTTTATCAGTTTTGTAAGGTTAATTAATGCAACAGCCTCCAGTCCCAGTTGTCTTAAATATTTAGAGGAGAGAAGGAGATTTATGCACGTTTTTGCTGCAAAGCTAGATTTCGTTGAATTTCTGTTGAATTTCTGAGTTAGATTCCCAGCTGGTGTAAATCAGTGAAGTTCCACTGAAGTCTTGTGGATGATCAGCTCAGCTCAGGAGCTGGCCTTTCTTAATTAAATTGTGTCACTTACTGAAGTTGAGCTGTTTTGCACTAAGCGTATGACAGTTGCTGCTGTATTTTTGTGTAGAGAAATATGCGATATATTTCTACTATCTTTTATCTCTGCATAGCTATAAAGAAAGACAGGTGTGTATGTGCGTACATTTATATACACACACACAGATGGATGTTTATACACAGTCACCCACACACAAATAAATGTGGTAGGAAAACCCCTCCTGCTTTTTCCTGTCATTAATTATGTATTAGTACACCCTAGGCTTCAGCTGATATGGATGGGTGGAGCCTCACTGAAGATTTGGGCCACTGTGTCCAAATTCGTTTCCATGTATCAAGAAGCTCCAAAACAAACGAACAAAACCTCAGCACGCGTTGCTACCAAACTTGGAGGCACTTGGGAACAAAGCAGCTCCAAGCAGAAATAATTTAGATTTACCCCACTGAGTGGTCCCTTCCCCAGGGGTGCCTGGATTAAGCACCCTTTTAAGCACGCTTTTCACCCAATGTGGTCCTACTCCCGATGCACAGAGCAAATGAGGTCTCTTCTTATGGCCCAACACATGAAACCTCCTACTTATCAGGAGGAGTGGGAAGGGAATGGTGGTGATGGGCAAGCCAGGGGTCTGGGAAGTGTGATGGATTAGATGAGAATGTTGTTCTAAGGAAGCTCAGAAATTCCTTTGTGCATCTTTGGGGCAGAGTTGGGTGTCTCCCCACTGTTAGTCTTTCTGTCTGTTTTCTTATCACGTTAATCTCCGTCAGATTAACATTGACTTTAAACTCTTTCAAGTCATTATGACAAGTGAGCATGGCAGTAAATTCTTCCATATCAAGAATGAGACAAATTGTACTGCACCGCATATTACAGCGTAGTACTACTAATTGCTTGACTTGATGAATGTCTTCTGATAGGTTATATAGTTAATGAACAAAGATGTTAATTGCTCTTATCTGAAATAGCTACATTTGCAGGGGCGTGCTCTGGAGCCATGGATGTCTCCTAACAGAGATTTATTTCAAATCATCCATTGTTTTCAGCCGTTTCAGAGTCCATTACCCTTCAGTGTGCTGACTGAATAGTCTCCACCCCCATCAAAGTTTTGAGAGCAATCAGTTCTTCCTACATGTTATTCAGCAGGACTGAATCTTATTTGCGTATGGAAAACTTACATGTAATACGGTATACTCATCATTCTGGGCTATAGCAGCATGGTTAATTCTAAAGAGCAGACAAGAGAGAAATAAGCACCTGAGAGTGGAAGAGCAAGGGTCTGGAATAGCTCCGTTTCCCCCCATCATCTGGAGTATTTAATTGGGAAAATCATTCTTCTTTGTTGCTGTGTTGGTGGGAGTTGTCTAAATATGTTTTAATGCAAATAACCGCGTCTATTTGTAGAATTCATCTTTTCTAGGTGCTTTCTTTGGAAAATATGCAGCTGAAGATTTAGTACATTATTATATGAGTGGGTGCATACAAGCCTTATATTAACAATGGATGTCATGTTTATTCTTTCCCTTTTAGATTTTCCCATGGAAACAAGTGGGCAGATTTTTGCATTATTGAGTAGTCTACTGCTGCTGACTTTTCCCAGAAACTCTAAGAGAAATCTAGCCCTACGTGTGAGCTTACATGTTCTTCCAGTTTTGGGAGCACTGGACTCCCCTAAGATTTGATTTATAGTAGGTTTTGGTGTGTGGCTATTCTGGTACAAAGTTGTTTCAAAGCTGTATGATTAATAAATCTTTATGGAACTGAAAAAAGACGAAGTTCTCACTGAGGTTAAAACATACCTGATTTCCCAACGGAGAAGTTGCATGTTTCATTAGGAGGCTAAAGGCTAATGTGAAGAGAAAAATGTTTCCTTGACTTCGGGTTTTTGTTTGTTGTAATAAATTTCATTTTCATTTCTGAGTCTTTTACAGTTTTTCAGAACATGTTCAACAGCAAACAGCCAGAAGTTAAAACTGTGACTGTAAATCTGTAAGCTGACATATGTAGATTCTCTGGCCAAAGTTTCCTAAGTCAGGATTAATTTTGTAGAGTGAATGAGAAAAGTGCATTATCTTGCTTCATTTGATAGATTTCAGACTTTGCCAAGAAACACCAATATCCTTTCAAAAATGACAGCTATAAAAATAAGAATTATTATTTTCTTAAATAAAGGCATTTGCAACTGAACTTGATGTATGACTGCTCAAAGATGCTGTGGCTTTAGACTGTCTCATACCAATAATTAGACTGAAATATTCAGGTCCTCACTGCTCACTCCCTAACCCATGATATGCTGCACCCTAAGTTATGTTAACGTACTAGTTTCTGTTTCACACTAAAAATGGGGCCAAAGGAGCTAAAAAGTAATCTGGTGAAAGCTGGATGGGTTCACTGATTTGCCTGACGCCGCAGCCAGACAAATATTTGTATGGGCAGAGGCAAAGTGGGTGGATGGAGGTGGGAATGCTGCCTGAGACTAGTGTTGGTGCCAGATGCTTCGTGGTGACCTGCTGAGGATCGGTGTCATTTTAGGTATTTTCAAATCTCTGAATCCACAGTTCTGGTCTTGCCTGTTGTTCTAATTTGAATTTCCCATGGAGTGACCTGGGGGTGAGGATGCAGCTTCTGGGGCTGTGTTCAAGCAAGACCAGCTGGAACATGAGAACATGCAACACTTGCACTGCTTATTTATCGACAGTGATTCACTGTGATCGACATTCGCATACCTGAATGTCAAAATAGCCTGTGTTTTAAGAGGAACCAGTGACTCAGGCTGTGGTTTTACCTCAGGCCATTTCCTGATAAACGGCTGAACTGTGCTTGGTCTTGTGAAAACGCAACCAGGGAACACTGCTCTGTCCTGGCATCTGCGTGTGTGCAGGGATTAGGGAAGGAACACCTTTGTGTGGGGCTGACCTTCACCTCATTAGTGCCATGGTCTCTTTGTGAGGAGCACCATAGCCTTGTGAGGTCCGGGAAGCCTCAGGTCCAAGGACAGCTCTGTTTCAGTGCTTCTTCGGAGCATTTCTGCACAGCCTTAATGTGGGAGTGTGGTCTTCAGTGTTTGACAGCATCTACAAGCACAATTTCAAGGAGCTCTACACAGTGATAAATCACTTTGCTTTAGACTCTTTCAACTGCAAAACAGAGGTGAAGCTGCCAATAGCTGGTGTTTTCAGAACTGAAAATATTTCACTTCCTAGAACATGGTGTTTTTAATGAAAACAGAAGAAATGCATATAACGTTGCTTATAGGGATTAAAGTAGATTTGGGCTATTCATTTTTGAGTAAGATAGCAAACAGCTGTAGTAAAGGTACAGTATGTGAGGTGTGGCTGGATAGAAGGTATGGAAGTGGGATCATATGAGTACTATATAAACTACCTCATTGGCACAATGCTTTCATTTGGAGAGATTAACTGTCTGTATAATTCCATGCTATGGTTTAGGTAGTCTTCCCATCCTTTGCAGACTGCAGAACTCTGTGTTCCTCCATCCTCCTTAACAAAAAGAACTGTCCTATGAGAAGAAGTTATGCCTGAGATGAAATCACTCATGTATGGCTACAGAGCTGTGATTGAACTGGATCAGTTACCTTTAATGCTGTTTAAATGGACGGTTTAAGGTATGGAAGAGGCTTCTCTTGGGAACAGATTCTGTGAGAATTCTTTAAATCCTCTTTGAAGTTAATGGAGGGTATTAACAGCAGTCAGCACCTTCTTAAGAGAAATTTAAATTGCTTTGATTCATTTCATTTTATATTTGCATCGGCTGGTTCTGGATTTCTCCCTTCTCTAGTCTTTCAGAACATGTTTTTGATAACTTTGCCTCCTGAGTGTACTAGATTTTATGCTGGCTGTTTTCATATTTTTCCCCGAGTGTTGTAATGCTGATTACCGAAGGATCTTGGTCCTTTGGCTTCCTGTGAGAACGAGATAATTACTCTACAGTAGGCAACGCATGACTTACAGTATCAGCGTTAAGCCACTGGGATTCTAGTCACTAGTGTAGAACAATATTGTGGGTAAATGAATAAGCAGAAGTTTATCATACTTCCTGCATAACAAGGTTTTCGTTAAAGAGACAGCGAAAATTGTTTTCAGCAAGGGCTAGTGGAAGATGAATGCTGCCGTGACAAATGTTACTGAAGAATACGTTAAAGTTCAGTTCCCTGGCTTGCTGTGTTTTTCTTGCCGAAAAGGCAACTGTCTTTTTGTAGCAGCAAAGGTGGATGACATGGCCATCATTGCATCGTGGCAGATGACGTTTATGGCCTTATGAACATGTGTGAAGTGTGTAACTTCAAAGTACGATGTCTAGATGCACCACCTACTTAACTTATGGAAGAAAGCTGTACCAATAAGAAGTAGGGACGTTCCAAATGCAATTTGCTTATTTCACACTCGCCCCCAGGAATCCTGTGTTGTGATTTTAAGAATTGGCCCTGTTTGACCCTGAAATAGATGTGGTTTCTCCCTTGCCTGCTTTATTTCAAGACTGTCAGATAAAAATAACTTATGTATTGGGCACAGTGGGAGTACGTTTGAGAAGTTTAAGTTTTATGTAAGCCAGTAATAGTGAGAAAATAATTCATAAATGTAATGAGCTCTCTTCTCTTGCAAGACATGGCTAACCCAAGGGTTTATCCACGTGGTGGGATTAATCAGCATTTTTGTGTGAAAATAGTTTCTTTGCCATAGCAATACTGATCAGTTTGCTTACGCTATAGCAAAGTGAAATAAATGACGTCTTTGAGGACCTCTGTTAAATGCTCAAATTACTTAAACAACGCGAAGACTTGCATAAAGTACGGTGTATGTACGCATACTCAATAGATACACAGCTATGTCTCTGTGTACTTCCTTATGTTTAGGACATAATTTTGCGTATGCTTGCGTATATACATTTATATTTCAGCTTATCTCAGAGATAATTGTACTTCTGTAATGCCTAAGAATTATGGGGATACTAGTGAGGAGTTTCAAGTTTAACTTTGTTTCCTTGCTACTATTGATTTATGTTGTACATGTAATTGGAAAGCACAGTTACTTATTTCTGTTTTAATTGTCACTTTCACTTTAAACTGGGCATCAGCAGTCTGCGCAGGAAATCAGTACTTGCGTATAGGCTGAGATGAGTAGGTTGGTTGCTCTGCTTTTGCTTGAGTCTAAAAGCAGAGGGCTGAATCTTTGGAGCCCCAAGAACCACTGTCAAATGTAGCAGTCTAGATTTTGATGATGTGCTTGATCAACCTTGCAGCCAGGGAGAAGAACAAGAATGCGTGGAATAGAACTGCCTCAACATAGTACGCTGCTGTTCTGCATGTATGAATGAGATGCTTCTTCGTACATTGATAGCACGTGCATGGCCAGACCTCTTCATAGCTCAGTTCAACTTGAGATTAGGTTCCATTGATTTTTGGGTCCAGAGCAAATGCAGTTTAACATTTTTGTACTTTAGGCACCTAGGTCTGGCCTGGTTTTGTTTTTATGTGGGTGATCTTAACACTTGAACAAGTTGCATGAAGGTGGCTGGCTGGATCTCTCTGTTGAATGGCCTGTATAGGAATTTTGCTTTCCAATTAGGTATTTTGCCGATATTTTCAACACCAAGAGTAATTTTGATAGTGCTGTTCTTACTTTGAAATTGTGAAACTTCTCATGACTAAGTAAATATTTTTTTTCCTCTCCTTTGTTTTCTTGCAGCCAACTGGGTACATGGAAAACTCCATTTCCTACAGTGCTATTGAAGATGTTCAACTGCTCTCCTGGGAGAATGCTCCTAAGTACTGTTTACAGCTCACAATCCCAGGGGGTACTGTCTTACTGCAGGTACAGTAAACACAGAAGTACAATTTTCTTTCTCTCTGACTATGAATCTCCTTTAACTTTTGTTTGCTATGCATGAAATCTTAATTAGATGGACTCAGAAAAGGCAGAGAACTCACTGCCGTTGAATTATCTAACCACCAGAAAATTTGCTCAGGGTGATAGCTCTGAAACTCTCCGTGTTGTTTGACAGTCAGAATGGAAGTTTTGGGCCACAGCGATTAAATCTTCTTGCTGATTAATAGTCCTCTGTGGAAAGGCACATTGATGCAGGCCTGTATTTTTACATATAGTCCTGTTCCTGCATGAAACAAGTTAAAAATTTCATTGTTTAATTCGTATAGGAAACCCATAACTTGCACTGGAACTGACAGGTATAAGTTTTTAAAAGATACTCGATCTTCACTGGAAGATTTCAGCATATTTGTATGGATATCTACATGTGCTAGTTCTCCAAGTGTTGTTTTCGAACAGAAGACACTGTGCTTACATTATTCCAGATATCTTCATCCACTTGTGAGGCTTTGCAGGACTCCTTAGGTCATTGCAAGTTTTAGTGACAGAAAAGCACTCCACGGCACTGAGCTTTGGAGCTACTTTAGAGCAGGAAAAGAAAAGCAACTGAAACCCCTGCTGCTTGGCCCCCAAAGAACTTTGAACAGTTATAACTTGAAAAAGACTGAATTGACTCCGACTTAACTCTTACCATAGTTCTCAACATTGTTTCAAAGACAATTTGTTACCTGTTACCCTTTGGGAATTTACTTTTTCAGTTGAATATACAGCCGTGACTGTTGTGTATACGCATTTCTGGCAGGTAGGACTGTAAACAGACTGGGTAAGCAATTTCTGCAGAAAATGTGAAGAAAAGATGAGTTTAAACTATGGTTAACTCATGAAAAATTAAAAAGGATATTTTTTCTTGAAAAAGTAGGAACAACTTCAAAGGATTGATCCTAACAGAGCTTGTGTGTTTGGGTATGTACACACACACACTTTAACTGTACCACTTTTGCACAAAATGTAGTCCAATAGATAAAAAGATGGAAATGTACTGAATGATACACTAATGACTGTGATGACCATGTCTGCTGGATCATTTGTCCGTGAGAATCGTGGTACGCCGTGCACTGATCCAGCATTTAGAATAGACTATTTCAGTTGGAAGGGACCTACTGTGATCATCTAGTCCAAGCCTGACCAATTCGGGGCTGATCAAAAATTAAAGCATGTTGTTAAGGGCATTATCCAAATGCCTTTTAAACACTGACAGGCTTGGGGCATCAACCACCTCTCTAGGAAGCCTGTTCCAGTGTTTGACCACCCTCTCAGTAAAGAAATGCTTCCTAATGTCCAGTCTAAACTTTCCCTGGCGCAGCTTTGAACCATTCTGACACGTCCTATCACTGGATCCCAGGGAGAAGAGAACAGCACTTCCCTCTCCACTTCCCCTTCTCAGGATGCTGTAGAGAGCAATGAGGTTGCCCCTCAGCCTCCTTTTCTCCAAACTAGACAAACCCAGTGTCCTTAGCTGCTCCTCATAGGGCATTCCTTCCAGAAGGAATTTCGTTATTTCTTGGTGGTGAATTGTTTGCTGAAGCCCCTGTAGGTCCACAAAATATGTGGCACCATCTGTACCCAGGGAGGGTTTAGTCAAAGCTCTTCTGAAATTGCTCTACCTGCAGATCATGAGAAAAATAACCCAAGTGGTATAATTCAGTAACCCAAGGCTAGGTGCCAAGCTGGTCCACATTTTCCATACTACAGACTTCTGTAGAGAGGTAGAACAGCAAAGTTGACTCTGAGTTGGGAAGCCAATATGACTAACACTAGGTCATGCTAATATTAAGTCCAGCTAGGTCCAGCTCTCCTTTGCCTTCATTTCAGACAGGCTGATGGGTCTGTCCGTATGCAGAGCTGTTTACCAGCAGCTCAGAGAACACAGTGCTTGACTTCAGTCCTTCACGTGGTTCCTGTGCTTGGGGTTTGGGATGATTTTGGAGTGTCATAAAAATATCATGAGGTTTTGATGATTTTCAACATGGCAAATACGCTTTTGCTCTGAAATGGTTAGAGGCGTACATGGAAACATTCATGGCCACAGCCTTTGTTGAGTATATTTCTGGAGCTCCCTTTCATTTTCTTCACTGGTGTAATCCTGGGGTTTTGCAGCCCTGTAAAAGGGGGCTGCAGTCGTTCCTTCATTTTAATCTGAAAATGGTGCAGCTAAGTAAGTTTGGGATGACCTGAGAACATCCAACTTCGTGGACTCTCCAGGTCCATAGGTGGCATTTGTGTGCCTTTTCACATGTCCTTGGAGCACAGGCATGTGTCCCATTGCACATGGAGCATCCCTACATGCCTCTGCTTGGTGCCTAGCGAATTTCTGTGGCTCAAAATGTGTTACCGATTTTAGGCGTTACCGGGGAGTGTAGGGAGTCTGAATTTCAGACAGGCTGCTGCAAGTCCACCTAAGTCCTGATTCTGTGGTTTGAAAAGTCTCTGCTCTGCTGACGTTGGGGAAGGCAGGAAGACAAGCCGTGGTTTCCCAACAGCTAGATTAAGGTCCTCATTATTGATGAAATCTTCCTTGCCTAATCCGTTAATTGAATTAATTAGAAAGAAACTCATTTGTCAAGTTGGGTGATTTTGATTTTTTTTTTTTTTCTCTTGTGATAATTTTGACTCTGTTTTTTCCATAAATTTCCTTAGTGGTGCTAGCATTTATGTTTGTATCTGTTTCAACAACTAGAATAGTTACATCTGCCTTTCCAAATTCCATTTCTAAGTCTTTATGCTGTAGTTTATGGTAGCTGCCTTTATGGGCCTCCTTAATAGGAAACAAGATAAAGTTTGAACCCACAGCTCCCTGCCGAGTTTAAAGGAAGTTGGTAGGGCGTGCAGACTTTAATCTGGAGCAGCCTGCCATTTGTTTCTTTAAAAAAAAAAAATCCAACAACCCAAATACACAAATAATTACATTTGTGAGAAAGTAACATCTTAGTGTGGATGCTTTGGTATTTTCTTCGAAAAGATTGGTGTCTTTATGTAACCTCATAGGAACTGATAAAGAAGTGGAGTGAACTGGGCTTCTGTTATGTTTATTGCTGACTGGCTGAGCAGACTGTATCAGATTACGTTATAACTCTATAAGAATTTCAACATATTTGAAAATACAAACTTTATAAATATTTTTAGTATGACTTGGTCCTTGGTAGTGTCTCGATTCATCAAATGTGGCCAGATTGGAGGAAGTACAAAAATAGATTTCCCTTATACAGTTGTAATGTGTATTCACAAATCCAAAACAGTACTAAAAGATTTGTTTAGTATACTTAAGATGCAAAACCTCGATTTATCAAGTAGTCGAGTTCAGCAGAAATTCTCTAGTATATGTGACGAAGAGTCTAAGTATCCAAAAGATGTGCCCACTGAGGTGCTGGGAAAGGGAGATGCTGAGAAATTGACCCTTGCATGCTTCAGTTATTTCCAGATTTCCAAGACACTTCAATACATTTATGGGAAATTGGGACTTACGATCTTTTATAAAATCATTCTGCCCTGCTAGTCTGAGCAGCAGCATGCTCTGATGTAATGTCCAGCTCTGGTATCAGGAAGTGTATGATAGTGGAACAAGTCAAACTAGTCCAAAACATGCTCCCAGTACTGTTTCTTCTGAAGTGCACTTTTGGTGAAATCTGGTTTTTTTTGTTTTTTTTTTNATATTTCTGATTAATTTCAATTTTATATTTTGATACGTGTTTTTGCATATGCTGCATTGTAAATACTATGGGATACTATTGGCATGGTTTGACATAAAATGAAGCATTTTAGCAGTTCTGAATCACAGGCTTTCTTGATTTTTTCATTTTGCAGAAAAATTTAAAATTCCAACTTCTGCTTCACTGATTTGAAGCAGAAGCAAATTTCAGACAACTGGCATTTCCCTCAGATGGAAATTCATTTCCAGCGATCCTTGTGGGAGGATGTCAGCATGTGGTGTTAGAGCATCCTTCGTGTATTTGTCTGTGTTAGGCATGGCAAATGCCACAAGAGAGTCCGAGTCCATGTTGAAGTTCTCATCCCCCCCTGTCTGCTGTCACCAAGGTCTATTTTTGGCTTATTACTGCACAGTAATGAGTCAGAGAAGGAAGAGTGCCATTACCTTTCCTTACATCATCCTGATGTCCTCCCATAGCAATACTGACCCATCCCAACCTATTTTAACACATGAAATCTGACAAGCAGCACCGGAGGTGATGTAGCTCCTCTTAGGAAATTGGATCACGGTAACAGGACGTGTCTACCTGGGTTTCAGAGGAGGATTTGGTTCTCGGGCAGCAAACAACTTAATCTGGGCTGGGATCGCATTGAAAAGTCATCTTCTTGTGTGTGCTTCCCACTCAGTGTTTGTTGTATAACCACAACTGTCTGAGCACAGGCCTGTTTCACTGCCCAGTGTTTGGGGATTCTCGTTGTCCCTTGGGGGAGTCATGGACAGTCAGTTTTCTAGACATGCTGGTGGCTTGTGCTTTCTTTCCTCCTGCCAAATGATGTGGCCTCTGGTCCTTCTGATGAGCAGCAATCAGGTCTCGCAGATTTTTTTTCAATTGGGATAGCAGGTGTGAAAGAAAGCGTTGCTGAGGGTGGCTCGTAGGCCACAAGCTTTCTAGGCCAGGAAATAGGAGCTAAATTCAGCCTTTGAAGAAGTGCGAGCTCTTTAGTATGAGTAATAGCTGGACCTCCTTGAGCTGGGCTAAACTTCTGCTCTTTTGCTTTCCGTAAAGCACAATGTGCGATTATGGTATTGTGTGGATGATTATGAAGAGGATGCTGCTATTGATAGTGAAATAACTGGAATAACCTTTTGAAAGAGATTGAAAACAACTTAGAGTATAATTTCACAAGCTGCTTAGCACCAAATGTAGAAAGAGTCCCAGGAAAAAGGCTTTGGTATTTCAGTCATGACATTACTGCCTGCTTTCCCGTGGTGTCCTTTCTTTTGGCTGGGTCCTAAATGCCTTAAAGCCGCCACTTCCATCCCTACTGCCAGTGTTGTTTTATTCATTTCTTGGCAATCAAGTGTAGTCAGAAGGAAAAACAAACAGAACAGGAAGCCTTGACAAGCACAACAATCACACGTTCAGCTTGGTGCTTGAGCACGCTGTTTTTGCCAGGGAGTCCCCACGGTCAATGTTTCCACTGCATTTTTAGTGACATTTTATTTTAGTCTCCTCAGAGAACCTGGCTTTTGTTTTAAGTGCGAGTCCAGCTGATGTTGCCCGTGTGAAGAGGTCATGCAAGGACCAGAATCCAGCAGAGACAAGGAATATTTTCAGGAGGAAAATAGCATTTCTAGCAATTACCAGCAGCTCTGTCTGTACCTTCAGTTAAGCCAGAAGAGTGGTGGGTTTCACTTGCAGGCCTGCCTGTGTTGTGGAGGTGCAATGCTGGGATGTGTATCAGCAGTTACAAAGGTTTTGTACAGTCTGCGTGAGGCAGCAGTGTTCGTGCCATGGGAGTTCAACTTCCTGCAGCCCTGAGCTGCTCTGCTCCAGTGTTCCTGTGGCTGATAATAAATTGGTGCAGAGAAGCCTGCAATATTTTATGAGTCTCGGTAATGAATATCATTTGGAGGAAAGCATAACAAAACGCCATTCTGCTGACCAGAGAGCATCCGAGGGAGAGAAAGAGAAACAGAATAAAACCAGGAAGAGTTAAAAACAGAATCTGGATCATCAAATCCCACTTATTGCTACATCTTTTCAGATGGCAAAACCCCTTAGTAGGGTATGTATGAAGGATGCTGTTGTAAGGAAAAATCTGGGAACTTTTTGCTACATGGACAAGCCTGTTCTTGTATTCTTCTGAGTAACGCACATACCAGTAAAAAGGGATGCCGTAGTGCTAACTTACTGTTAAAGGAACTTGGTAGCATGGCATGTGCAGTGTGGTGGAAATGACACATTTTCTGCTGATGCCTGTTGCTGTAGACCTATTGGTATCAGTGGAACTGTGAGTATTTATACTAGCTAAAGGTCTTCACCATCATTTCTGGAGTGGTCGGTTTCTTGCAGAGTTTCAGGTGTTCTGTTTCTCAGCAGCACGCAGGTTCCTATTTTGTCTCCTCCTCACCTGGGTGGAAATTACTGCAGGGGCTGTAACACTGGCATGAAACAAGTGTTCAGTTTCCTATTTTTGTGAGCAAAAAGAAAATCTGCTTTTAAAAAGTTCACTGCTTTTTAATGAAGAAGTGTATTCCTACTCATTGACTAAGAAATGAAGTAGTTTGGGTGCAGAGAAAAGTACTTCCCTTTTTGAGCAGAGATGTCAATTTACTCATGTTGACCAAAGCTCTGTATATGCAGGCATTTAATCTCTTGCACAGTTTTCCTCCTGTGAGCAGTCTTTTTGAAGCTGATGAAATAAATCTTAGGAGTAAAGTTGGTACTGCAGCTGATCCCAGGTGGCTTTTCCTCTCTGACTGAACATTTACACCCCAAAAATTAGAATATAAAATCCTTCAGAACACAGTTCCAGGATCAACTCATCTTAAAAAGAAGTACTACCTATAGTAGGCATTCTTAAAGTAGATATTCTTCCTCCTCATTGGAATAATAATTAATAAGATACAAGTAGTTTGAATCTTCTTGCGCCTTCTAAGAGTTTTACTGCCATTTTCCTGTTTTCTAAAGTACTTTTCTACTATGTTGTGGTTGTGCAAAAACAACGTGAGGCCTTGATTGTGCAAGAAGCTCCAATCAGTTGCACTGTGTGCCACCCACAACCTTCTAAAGCCTTTGCATTTGAGATCAAAATTCTTAGCGGAATTGGGGCCTGATCATACCAAACACACAGGGGGCCCAAACTATTATTTTACATAGGTAGGTTATAAAATCTCCATTGTACTTCATTCCTGTCTCACTGACTATTTGTAACAAGAGCAGACAAAACATTTCCAGGTTGAATCTTTTTTTTTTTTTTAAGTTGGAAAGGTAGCTGTAAGATTAGTGGTGTAGAACCAGACCCACCATGTGGGCAAGGCTGAGAGTAAGAAAAACTTACCCTGTGCGGTCAGAATGCCTAAGGAAAGCCTGTTTTAAAGTCTTTTGTGTCTCATTTTCTCCTCTTTATTGTACCCTAGAGCTGAATAAATATAGTAGGTTATGCCCTCAGCTAGAGTGAAAAAATATAGGTGTCAGTTCCCGGGAAGCGATGACTTCAGTGCAGAAGTGCTGGGCTCCAGGAATGCACATTAGATAAAACTGTAAATGTGCATGTGTGCAGCCCCTATAAATGAATTGTAGTTCTCTCCACTGCTTTACACTTTAGTGCTCATTGCTCCAAACTTCAGAAATTTTATGCACAATAACCTGTATGCTTGAGTAAGTCAGTGTGTGCAGAGGTGGCCGTCGGCTGGACAGCTGTCTGGATGAGCACCGACAAGAGCCTGATGGCTCCTCTATCATCCCGGCATGCTATGAAGCTCCCAGTTCTTTTGGTAAGAAAGAAATATTCCCTGTAGTCCCTTTCTCAGTGTAAGCCTGAAAAAGAGGAGGAAGGAACGAGGGATGCTGTGCAAGAGCAAGCTCTTTGTTGTCCTCCGCAAAAGATCCAGCATTTCCTACATATTGCTGTGGTTTTGCAGCTTGCTGGAGTCAGGCAGGCGGAAGGGTGCACTGGAAGGATTAGCCTCTGCTGCCTGGGAGAAGTGGGGAACGCTAGTGTCAGACAGCTCCATCCAGATAACGGTGGTTGGGTTAAATGCATTCAGTCTATCTGTGTTGAACACTGTGAAAAGAGCGCTGGTGAAATGACCATTGACTTTCCAAGTTCCTCTTACCATTGAGTCCTGATCATTAATAGAAGTGTGGGGATTCCCTAAAGGTTTGTTTTTCCGCTTTTGTGTTCACTTTGTCTTCTTTGTCTTCATTTTCCTTGGAAGTGGTCTTGAACAACAGCCCGAGCTCTGAGGGTTTCTAGTTTTAGAGTGGTTCAAACTCCTAACCTAGGTCCAAACGCAAGTTTTCTTGATCACTTCTCCTCTACAATAGCTAATGCTATGTGTAGACAGTGCTTGGTCCCACACTTGGAACCTGGTCACTTTGCTAATTTTACTTTTTAAATGGTTTTTGTATATTACTGCTGTCAAGATAAACAAGTCTTTCCTCTGCCGGTTTTGGTTTTGCCTTTTATAGCATTCTCTCTTTGTTTTCTCCTCCAGTATTTGCAGTCCACTTGTGTCTCTACCTCTGTCTGATGCTCTTGTCCTCATTAATAGTTTCTGTCACGCAGTTTATGTAAGGCTCCAGTTGGTTGCACAATCTACCTACACATAGTATTTTCTAATTATTTGTAGTGGTCTTACAATCTGTAGCTACTGACATCCCAAAAGTAGGAGAATAATTAACAGTTCTCAACAGTTCCCATTTAGGGCTTTAGCATTTGCTCTTGCTTTAGACTTCAGTGCATTTTTGGTTCAAGTCATGTAATGGTCAGACTGGGGACTAAATCAGGTTGACATTTTGCCTGTTTGAGAGAAGTACTTAATCTCCCTAGAATATTTTGGATTTCATCAATTTAAATAACAGTAAACTAAGAAGTTTGTATAGCTCCTGTACACTCCACCTGCATACGTTTTTTTTTAAGGAAGCAATGGATGTGTAACTTGCAATATTATTGGTGCTATTGCTTAGTATACATGCTCAAGCCTACAAACGCTTTCAGTTTTACTTGTTCTTTAAAGGACTTTGGTGCTAGCATTTGAAATGAAGGTTTTTTGTTCCCCTCCATGAAACAGTTTTCTCCTTTTAAAAAAAAAAAAAAAAAAAAAAGAAAAAAGGTTCAATTTGAAATTGAATCTTTCAAAGAAATCTGTTGGGTTTTTAAAGCATTTTGCCTGGACAAAGATAAGAAATATCTAAGCATATTTATTTCATGCCTTTTTAATGACGTTAAAAACGTTCTTCAGGCTTTTTGTGGCAAATTTATTTTTGACCTTTTTATTATATTAAAATATAATATGAAGTATATTGAATTGAAATTCAATTCTACAACATATATAGGTAAAAGGTCTATCTTATCATATGTTATAATGCACACATATACATAAAATACTGTGTAAATAACAGAAAGAAAATAATTAAATATTGGCAAACCAAAACATCCTGAAGATCTGCACTCTAAATGTTTTTACAATTTTTCATTGCATAGAAAGAAAAAGAAAAAAAGAAAAGGAAATTATGCTTTTTGTTTCCATTTGTAGCAAGTTCGTATTCTGATATGTCAGCATTCTTCATGAAATGGCAAGTTTGTTTTTGATAAACTCTGTGGTCAGTCAAGATTATTTATGATAGATTTATTCTGCTTTATTCCCTAGAAATCTACTGGAGGAGCAATTGATTCTCATTAATATATAAATAATGATATGTAATATGTATATAAAAAAAGCATTGCTCCATTTAATTCAGAGAAACCAGTCCAAATTTATGTCACCGAGACATCAGTATCTGACCTTGAGATTAAACCCAGTTTTGGTAACCGTGCAACATTTTGACTTCTAGTATTCTTGCCATTATCAGTGAATTGAACCAACGTCAGGAAATAATATTCATTCTGTGGTGTGGATTTTGAATACTTACCTGAAAAGGTGTGGGGGAGTGAAATTTGTTGAAGGATGCTTTAATTTGCAAGAAGTATGTGGTTTTTAGCTGGTGAAGAGCCTCACCTTTTTTTTTTTTTTTTTTTTTTTTTTTAACCATGTATTTATGGGCTATCCTGTAATTTTCACTGATTGTGTAAAACATTTTGAATCGTAAGTAAAAATTGCCCATTGGCAGTGATGAGATAGAGTTGGAAAAGCCAAAGGGCATCTCTACCCACTCAAATATTTCAAACTTATGTCACCTTGTTAAGGCACGCATATTTACGTCACCGTAGATGCTTTTATATTTTTTGATACTGAGCCTTTTGACCTTTGGGAGTGTTGAACTATTCCTTCATTGGCTACGAACCTGGCTTCACACTGAGAATTTCTGGCAGCTCTGCTTAATACGGAGAAAAACGGGTGATCACTGGGAGTGATTATTGCAACATTTATGCTGTTGCTGCAAACAGTCTGTGCATGTATCTGCATGTCTGTGTGTGTTATGCTTTCCACTCTGTTATAATATCGCTGAAAGAGCTAAGATGTTACTTGAATTGCTTTGGGGCCAGCTGAGGAACAGGACAAGAAGGGAAACTAGAGTATGGAAAAAACCCCACCCCTCCTAGTAAAAAGTCAACCCGTCTTCTTACTCTGCTCCCAATGATTAGCAGCAAAAGCAAATGTCCTACAGACATTAAAGATCTGACCAAAACCTGACTGAAATCAGGGAGGATTTTTCACAGTCTTTGGGTTGGACACCGTTTCATTGGAGGTTAATGTTTTGTAAGGATTTGGTTCAGTATTTTACATTTGCAGCAAGGTCATCATGTTACTGCTTTCTGTGAAAATAAACTGGTTATAATGTAAAGTTGTAGCTTTGAGCAAAGAGTTTCCCTCACTCTGATGAGGCTGGGAGTGAAGTTAGCCAGGGTCATAAAGTTCAGAAGAACACGGTGGGTGCAGCTTTATTGGTTTTAGGGCACACATGGGTCATTTGCTTAGTTTTGGCTGGGTGATCTGAAAGACTGGTAGAAACTAATGATTTTGTTTGTAACTTTTGTTTATTGCAGGCTGCAAACAGTTACCTGAGGGATCAGTGGTTCCATTCTTTGCAGTGGAAGGTAAGTTCTGCACTTCACGGTCTTCCTTGTCTACCTCTAAGAATACTTTTAACATTCCCTATTCCTTCATTGTAAGAGCCTTGAATGGATAAAATCTTTTTCTTACAGAAACTCTAAATCAGAACATGTATGCAGTTTCAACTTGTTCATATCATGAAGGAAGTGGACAAATGAACTTGTTACATAGCCCAGCTTTATCAACGCGTCACTGGCTTCAAAAAGCAGATAGCCAGTAAATTCACATTTAAACAGTATAGAGATCGGATGCTTTTGGTTTTATACTATGAAGTGTAATACGTTACAGAATGACTACAGCCTAATCATATGCTCTGGACTCTTGGGATACTTGGGGTTTTTGTTTGTTTCTTTCTTTCTTTTTCTGAGAAACTAGGGAGAAAGAGTGTCTTTTAGAGTTGTGTATTGTAAGTAGCATCAATCTGTTATGCATCAGTCTGTGTTTATGCTTTAGGATGATACAGATTTAAAGGCAGTTTCCATTTCAGAGGTCTGGAGCCCTTTCTCATTTTCAGTGGGACTGATTGCCCTGAGTAGGGGAAGTGGATCACAGTGACAACATTGTCTCTCAAAAGCAGCACATTCCTCATTGAAAACTGTAGCTGCTGACCTTTGGATGGAATCTGTATGGATCTTTGATGCAGCTGGAAACAAGTTTTGGCCAGATGCTGAATATGGTTGTCCTCTCTTGTCCTGAGGTGGGAAACACAAGTAGTAGCTTTGCAGCTCAGGACTTGTCTTCGGCAGGGTTTCAGTGAAGTCAGCCAGGTTGGCTGTGTAGCTTATCAAGATTTCAGCCTGCTGACAACAACCACATGTGAAATATAAGGAAGTCCCTCCCACCAAACTGGTTTTGTTGTAGGTGTGTTTGATAGTTGCAAAATAGTTGTGTGGCAAAACTACAGTATTGGTGTGCTTTGTATAGCCATCAGCATCTGGCAGAATCATATTCTGAGCGGATCCAGGTTCTTATTAGTAAGAGCCAAGTGTCGAGATCTCCTTTTCCAGACCACTGGCAGATTCTCCAGCCTGTTACCCTGATTGCCTAAGTGAGCGTGGGACAGTAGTGCTGATAGCAGAAGGCTGGGCTGTGGCGTGGCACTTTATTTTGGCCTCTTGACAATATCATTAACACAATGCGTATTAACACAATGCCTAGCCAGTCTTGCTCTCTTTGCAGCTCCTGAGGATAACAAAGAGGTTAAAGCATGCAGAGATGTATCTCCATGTGGCCGCTATTTTCCCTCCTGCTTTGGCAGGCAAGGATGATCAGAGAAAGCATGGGCAGAAATGATGATGGAATTTCTTTTTCTACCTCGCCCCCAACCAGGATGGCTGTGGTACTAGTGCTGGTGGCATGTGCCTACTTCGCTCCTGCAGTTAGGGGAAAATCGGGGTCGGAGGTGCAACTCTGGAAAAAAAAGTAAGGAGTGCTAAAGATGTAAACCGGCCCCACCACCACCCATCCCATCAATTAAATTATGGGGGAAAAAAAAAAAAAAAAAAAAAAAAGCCTAGACAGAATGACCTGGCTTGCTCACATGCCTTTTGGTCATGGTGAGGGAGCTTTGCTCTGTGGGAGTTGTTTTTAAAGGAGTATTTCTTAAACTTTCCAATGCTTCTGACCAAGCCTCTCATTTTGGGAAACTCTGAGTAATTTAACTTGTTGCAAAGTAGAATTTGTTTTTGCGTCCTTGCTTTCCTCCCCACCCCCGTTAAGTTTGTTTCTGAAAAACAAGTGAAACATTATCTTGATTTGAAAGACCTTCCCTTTACCAAGAATAGCAGATAGCTTTTTCCCATAAGAACAGTGACAGGGTTTAGTCACTGCCCAGGTACTTTGCACTAACAAATTCCTCTTTGCTAAAACGGAGATAGTTTTGACGGGTTTTGTTGCTTAATAGTTCTGAGGAAGAGCACCTGGTAACTTTCTGCTCTTTACCTTGGTTGATATTTAGCAGGTTTAAGTGAAATCACAACAGAACTAAGAAGCAAGACAAGCAGTGTGTCTATAAGGAGAGTGGAGGAGTGCAGTTATGTGGTCTAACCTAGTGAAGTTTCTCACTTTACTAGCACCGTAGCCTATGACTTTAAGAGCCAGGTGCCAAGGTTCAACTCACTCCATAATTTGTATGGTTTGATGATTAAGCAGGTAGTGAGGGAACCCACAAAAAAACAGGAAGCCTATTCTTCTGGAATGGGTCATTTACACAAGGCACCAGCTGGCAGAGAGATCGCTGCAGCTGTATTATAATTGGGTGGTTGTGCTGATGAATGATATATTTGTCCAGTGGTCTTACAAATAATAGGTCAAAACATTTCTGCGGGCATGTTGAACACAGATGCAAACTGGTGCAGATAGCTGAAGCAGTTATTTGGGGGAAAACATTGAACAGAGATGAGCTTGCTATTGTTTGTACTTGTGTGGTGGAAGCATTTAGGGGGTCCAGCTGAACCTAGAGCTGCGCTGTACTAGGCACTAGATGTATGTGGAGCAGGAGACCTTCACTTCCCCTGCCCTGCCCAAACAAGGCTGGGGGAACCCATTTTACAGATGGCAAACTGATATTCTGAGAGTTTCCAGCAGTGGGGATTGCCCCACTTGATCTTAAAACAGGAATACTTAAATTACAATTGTGGGAGCAGATTCATATTCTGTCAGTGTCCTTCTGGCTCCTTTTCCTGTGCTTCAAGCCTTGGGAGTCAGATGCTGCATGTAATCTGAGCTACCTGGAAAATGGCTAGATCTGGTGAACAGCTGTGGTTTTAAATATTTGGGGAAGCTCTTTAGGTTCAGGCACATACTGGTTATCCTTTGGTCTTGTATGAAGGTGCTAAGGTCTGTGAGAGAGCTTTTATGTGGCACAGTTTTAAGGATTAACATGCTGTGGGAATTCAATTTGCCAGCCAGCACCCTGGAAATAATTTTTGTTCTAGAGACAAACATTGAAATAAATATCAATAATAAATTCTTTCTGCAGCCCAAAGAATAATAGAAGAGATGCTACAGATAAAGAGAAATAAAAGAAAACCAAACACATAATTATCCGTGTTTCAGATCTAGCTCCAAGAGGTTTTATGTGTCATCCAACTAACTAGCTGTCAAGATGCTTACACAGCTTTTTAGATGCGACTTTCTCCTTGAATACTGTGCTTGTTGAAGAGAGCATGGATGTAGGGACAGACTGTTCTTTATGTAGTCATTTTCTCTTTGAGTTTTCCATTTCAAACCCTCCCACTAAGGGTTACTCATAATTCCTCATTTAATCTGGATATCAGTGTGTATCAGAACTCCTAAAGGATTATTGGCCACCTCAGCCTATTTTTAGAAATCCTAATTTCCTTCGGGTTATAGCTAAGCCGAACGATCTTTGTCCAGAGAATAAACAGAACATGTTAACAACTGTCCAGATCCTCAAACATAAACAAATCATTAATCCATTGTGTAAGGAATGTTCCTTTCAACCAAGGAGGTTGGATTGAAACCATGATATGTAATCTTTGGTATTTAGAAGCTGATAAGTCCTTACAGTGTATCAATAAAGATAACAACACTTTCTGTGAATATACAAAAGAGAATAACACATGCAGTTCATTGCCCTTTCTGGATCTAGGCTAGGAGCAGTGGTAACCAACCACTTCTGTAGGGGATGAATACAACTAAGCTTGGCTTTGATGGGTAGTGTGACTAGTAATTTTGGGACACACACAAATAAGCAAATATGTACCCCTGGCATTTTCCCAGACAGCATCCGTCTACTTTGTTGCTTGTTTATATCTTGCTGTCTTTGGGCTACAGACTTTCTATGTATTCGTATAGTGCCGAGCACATAAAGGTACCATCCTCTGTAGAAAACGTTGAGCCCTGCTACACCACATGCTTAAAATATTAGTCATTAAAAGACCCTCTTGACTAATTCAGTACCATGCTGCACTTGAATTAAAAAAGACATCAGTGAGGTCTTCTCTGGGGGTCTTTATGTCTTGTGATGTGGAGCACAGGTATAGATTTACATTTGTTGGGGGGAATACACCTAAAGGTTACACAGGGCATGTTGCATTTTTTAGCATGCTTGATAGTAAACTCTGAACACTGCCCTCATTGTGGGATGTGGGTTGCTTGTGTTTTCTAGTTAGCTGAATGATGCAGCAGCGAAACATGTCGGTTGACGGCCTTTGGGAGAATGTCCTGAATTGACACAATATGCAAAGAACAGACGCAGGTCTGCAGCAAAGCATGAAGCGTGACTCAAGCTGAGCTTTGCGCACCTCTGACCTGGGTCTTCTAGAAAGCTTGCCAATACCTTGTCTGTCCTACTGATGTTATTAACCAGTCCTCGACTGTCCCCTAATGAGTGGTGCTGCTTGGTTAGGGGTTTTACCCATCTGTTAGCACGGACAGTGCAAATGTGTTAATTGTAGAATTGTTTAGGTTGGAAGGGACTTTTGAACATCACCTGGTCCTCTCCCCACCCACGCTGCCCTTTTCCTCACTCAATGCAAGGTATACTTTGAAGTTGTACAAGGTTGCTGAGAGTCTGTACAGCTGACCTGTGAAGCCCCAAACCAGGCACAGTATTCATGTGTGGTCTCACAAGTACTGGGTGGAGGGGAGCAGTCACCTCCCTCATCCTGCTGTCTGTGCTCTTGCTTGTGCAGTCCAGCATGCGGACGCCCCCCTGACTTGTGGTCAACAATCATATTACCTTTGTTTTAAAGTTCATTTTCCACACAGACTCCATGTTTTGATTCCCATGAATTGGGAAACTGGAACAATGCTGTCATTTGGGATTTGCAAACATTTTGCATTGAATGCTAAAGCAAGCAATGTTGGCCTTCATTCAAAAACTTTAGTTTTGGATTAGTACTTCGCTGGTTCTCATAGGGATTGTTGTATCTGTGTCTTCAGGAAATAGATACTTCCATGCACAAGCAGCCCTATTAATTGCAAAGGGATTGACTGTCCTATAAAGTCATACTTGACCTGAATGACGATACGCTCTCTGGTCTTTACTGTGTCCAGGTTATGAATTCCTTGTCTATTAGTACTGAATATTTTTTTATACAATAGCTGTGGGTGAGTATCAGTTTTGTTTCGAATGGTGAAAGTTCAGAGGGAGTTATTTTTCTGTGCTTTAATACTGCAAAAAATTAAGTTGAGAGAAACTGTTCTCAAAAGTGTGGTAAAGCCTTCCTTGTGTAAAGCACCTTTACGGTTTTGTCACCATGGTAATGATTAAAAATAGTGCTGATACAGGAGTGGGGTTTATATGGAATTTAAATGATGACATTAAAGAAATTTATAGCCTTAAATCTCAGTAAATCATGCCTTAAAACTATGAGATCAGGAAAAAATCACATTGGTTATGGTTAAAAAGGCCCATGTCTGTCATTCGTATTTAATCACCTAATTTATGATCTGAGAGAGGAAGTTTTGATGCCCTGTGACAACTCCATAGCCCTGTGCTGTACTGCGTAGTGAAAATATTATTCAAAGAACTCAGCATTTCTTTGGAGTGGTAGTTCCTGGACTTCAGACCCTCTCTTTTACGCAGCGCACGCAACTGTAGTTGTCTTGGCTGTTTCTTTGCTTTCTTTAGCTGAAAACCTGAGGTATTTTCACAGAACACAGAAGTTCCCATTTTCTGTTGTTTTGAGGTGAAACAATAAATAATTATCATACAATTAGGCCAATGACGGCTTTTTTTTTTCTTTGTATTTTTTCTTTTTCCTTTTGTGTCTGTATACGAGTCAATAATATATTGATGGGAACTTAAGCTGTGGAATAAGTTTTGCCTTTTAAAGCCTCAGGGCTTCAAAAGCATTGTGGGCTTTGACGACACAGAAGTTTTGGAGGAGCAAGTTTCTTGCTTTGACAGATAAAAAGCAGGCCACAAGTTTTTGGCTGGTGGTTTTACTCTTCCCGTGGAATGCACGGGTACCAGTTGTGGGAGACCATGAACAGGTTTTCAAGATAGCCAGAGCCTCTCCCCTGCATGACTTTGAGTGTGCTGATGCAGTTTCAGAGTAGACTTTGTACTTCGTAGGGAACAGGTGCAGGGTCCAAGCTGTGTGTTAATGGATCTGCGTTGCCAAGAAGAGAAGCTGGTACCGGTTAGAGCTTTCTAGTGAACATAGTGGGTCTAAAAATATATCTTGGCATTTTTCAGTTCCTGATGCACCCTCTCATGGTTAGGTTGATGTTTACTTCCAAGATTTGTTCTTCTTTTGTATTTAAAAGGTAACGTGAAATGCAGCTGTGTCTGCCTGCGTTGGGCTCTCCGGTGACATCCCCTTGCTCTTCATCCAGTGATTGATAATACTGCCTGGTCTATAGTCTGAACAACCTCATTGCAAATTCAGGAGCTACATCATGGAAATCTTGTCATACTTACAGCTTTTTATTTCCATAATGTTTATTTTTTGTAGTTAAGTATTCTCCCCTACTACGTTGCGGGGGGGGAGGCTTGGAGTTTTTCTGGTGGTGGTTTTTTTGTTTGTTTGGGGGGGTTTTTTAGTGGGTTTTTTTTTTGGCTTAAGACATCTTCATGAGCACATGAAGTCCATTGGTTCCCTCATTTTCCCTGTGCAAGTTTGACAGTCTTAGGCCATCTGTTATCAGAAGTCACTTGAAAAATCTTGGCCTTGTTTTCTGTGTCTGAGATCTCAGTTTGCTAGAGGTAACTGCTGTCGGCAGCAGAAAGGCATTGATCTCACTTTGGGAAGCGGAACTGAATAGATGAAAAACAGACAAGATGTTGACAGAACTGGATCTAGACAGAAAGTTTCTTTCTTATTTTTTTTATCAATCACTGGTGATGTTTGAAGAACTGGAACAGGTAGAGTGATGAGGTTTTTTTTAAGCATTTTGAACAAAATCACTTTCACTGCCTTTGCATTAGGAAAATACCTCACTCTTTCTGGGGGACACTGGAGCAGGTTCCTCCCATAAGGTACGTCTGCAGCGGTGGCGGCTGATCACCGTCTGTGCTCTGCATTGGCTTAACATGAATCAGTTTAAATCTGGGAGCTGCATATCTGTGTCAGCACAGCACTTTGTCCAACCAAAAGAGGCTCTCGGCAACATGGTGAGATGCCAGCCTGGATCTGAGCTGCTGCTCTGAGCTGCTCTGCCCTCATCTAGCCATATGCACGCATGGCTTGTATACCTGTAGCAGCCTCCTGCATTGCCAAAACAGGCTTTTTTAAGGAGACAGAACTCAAGCCAATTAATGGCCTAGTGGTGAAATCTGAGTAGAAACTAGATAGTTATTTTCTATCTTGCTTTAGCTAAGTCAGGACCAGCTCTAAATTTTCCCCTCTAGACTTGGATGCTATCCTATTCAAACTAATATTAGGTCTGAAGATAGAGGGGTGTCAAAAACAGCTGAATAAACAGGTCAGCTTGTTATTATGTACTTAGGTCTCGACTCTGAAGAGGAGCAAATACAATTGCTGGAGTATGTTGCTTCTCAGGAATGCTGAACTGCTGGCCAAGAAGAATCCTCGGTTTTTGTCCTGGCGAACTGCTCCTCTGCATTATTCCAGGGATGACCTTATGACTAATTCTTTGCAATTCAGGACTTCCAGGTCATGGTGACCACTAGTTTCACCAAATTACAACTTCTTCTCTATAGCTGTCATAACATAGAGCTGCATCAAAATTAGTCTCTCGTTCAGGTTCCTAGCTGCAGAAAAATCTGTTTTTAGGAGATCTCCTATGAAGACAGGACAAGACTGGTAGTCTTTCCCAGGAGTGTAATTATCCTCCTCGCACGATGCGTTGGGTGTGAAAGCCCAACTCTGGGAGCTGACACATGCTAAGTGCCTTGTTAAGCTGCTGTCTTGGGGCCCAATTCAGCATTATGGATGTTATGAGGACTCTTGGTGTCAGAAGACCTACATGAGCCTGAAGGAGAAAAGGGGATCTAGGTGTTGTTTTAAATTTCTCTTTCCTTTCTTGCATAGTTTTGTCCTAACGTTTATTTATTCCAATATAATTAGTGTGTTGGGTGCATCATAGTATACATAATGTATTAGAGGATTATAAAACTGCTGCTAATATCCACAAAAATCCTGAAACAGTATGTTGCAAGTGTCACAGCCTGTATCATCTGCGCTAGCTCTTGCTATAAGTCATATGTTCAGCTTGTCTGTCACACCTCTTTGTCTTTTTTTCCCAGAATAGTGATTGTTTCAAAATTAGAAAAAAAATATCAGAAAATAGTGCTAGTAAAAGTATGCCCTTCATTCCCCTGCCTTCATTCAGAAGCCATTGCATCACAGCTATTTACCACTGCCTGGTCTCTGGTGCTCTTTACTGTAGTATTTAAGATGGGAATACTAGATTAGACTGTGTGACCAGAGGCAAGATCCATCAAGGACAACGGGGTTGTTGTGAGTGACTTATTTGCATCAGCCCATTTCTGAACGTGAGGTGGGCAGTGGTTTTGGTAGCGCCCCAGTGATCTCTGATCCTCTGCGAGGAAGCTAGCCTTGGGATCAGAAAACTGAATGCTGCAAGACTTGATTCAGTCTTGCATGTCATGCAGCATTTGTACAAAGGAGAAAGAAAACAAGCATATTGCAGAGATTCTGTGGCATTTTGGTAGGCTAAAGAGTTGCAGGAGGTTTGGGGTTTTGTGCTGATGTGGTGCAATAAGATGTGATATAAAAATATGGGACAAAGTGATGGGACTGTTTCCGATGCAAACGCTGCTCTGGAATCTGGTATCTCCCTGTGAGAAACTGGAAAATTCAGAGCTCCAAAGCCCAGTGATCTGAAGACAGAAATACCCAGCTTTTCTGAAGTCCCTTTTAAGATGCTTGCAAGCATCACATCAGTATCCAGTATCTGTGCTCTCCCTAAGGCTCTGCAGCAGCTTTCTGACACAACCATGTTCCTCGAGCCGTGCACATCTCTCTTGCTGACGACATTGATGATGCAGGTGCACAAGGGAGAGAAGCCAGTTTCAAAGCCATTTATGGTGTTGAAGTGCTAGAAACTCAGCAAAATATTACATTTGCCATGGAGGAGAAAGTGAAACAGGTGGGTAAATGTCCATTTGGAAGGTTTTGCTGACTGGTGAGAGGGGAGGAGGGCAGGAAAAGCTGAGGGTGCCCACTGCTAGCAGTGGAGAGTAATCAGGAAGAGGGATGACATGGCTTTTTAATCCAGTTTGCATATCTGGGAAGAAATAATTGCTTTGTGTGCTACTCGGTGCTACCTAAACTTACTGGCATTTTCCGGAAAATAGAAGGGGGATGGATTATCTTTCAGAGGTTATCTTTTGTTAGCAGTTACTACAATGTGTAGCATTAGTAGCTGCTTAATCCCAATTTGAGGTGGTTTCTCAGGTGGCAAATTCTTCTGATCAGTGTTCTTATGTGCCTGAAATTACTGGCGTATGTCTTGCAGCCTTGTAGATGAGGCAGCGTCCTGTTTTCCCGGTGATGACCAGCTCTCTCGTGCCTGAATGGGATCTGAAGGGTGTAGTATCAGAGTGGGGGGGGTTCTGCGCAGCAGGTATGCTGCCTGGCTATTCTCCACGGTGGCCTTGTGCACAGCTTTTTCTTTGGCAGACCTGGTCAAAGTGCAACGATGATAAGATTGTGCCTGTTTTTTTCCTTACACACTATCTCTTCTCTGCAGTGGCAAAGTCATTTATTCCTACCACAGGCTGAGAGCTGGTGGATGTCAAGGACTAGGCTCCACAGACACAGCCATCATGTGTGGAATATAAAGTGTGTGAATGTAAAGGTATTAGGAACCTGGATCAGTTCAGCTTGGTGTCAGAGGCATTCTGTAATGCACTCAGTAATGGTAGGTCTCTGTACAGAGAAGCTTGCAGCAAG
Source organism: Fregata magnificens (assembly GCA_013389945.1). Classification (NCBI taxonomy): domain Eukaryota; kingdom Metazoa; phylum Chordata; class Aves; order Suliformes; family Fregatidae; genus Fregata; species Fregata magnificens. The sequence continues at coordinate 271,442 of WAAD01030617.1, forward strand.
GACCGCACCTAAGTGGTGGTTAATGTCACAGTGCTTTGTGTCTTCTGCTTTCTGTTTGATGCACGCTTAACTCCACAGTCATAGAGTGTCTGCTATAGATTATTTATTTAATACTACACTTCTGCCCCACCCCGCCTCCCTCCCCCCCCGCACTGCAATGCAGTTGGTCCACTGAAGGTTTTGGAAAGTGTGGAGTGTATATGGTACACATATTCCTGCTTTTCATCTAGTAGTCTGCTCTTTCTTTTTTTTTTTTTTTTGGGGGGGGGGCGGGGGTTTGGTTTTTTTTGTTAATGGAACATGATTTTGCTGACTCCAGCTCATACTGCATAATTTCAAATACAGGAACACGTCAGACTCGCACCCCTCTGGAAGCTGAGGGTTGTGCCAGAACACTGAGATCCCGACGTCCAGACAGCGTCCGTGTTGAGCATTTGCTGCTCTGGAGAAAAGGGCCAAAAATGCTGCAGCACACGGCAGTGAGGTCCTGCAAGAGGAGGAGGTAGTGGTGCCTAAACATGTTTGAAACCTTCCCTCTGATGATGAGTCAGAGGCTGTTAAAGGTGCTGTAGATCAAGCAGGGTGTCTTGCTCCTGCCCTAATTGTGCGAGTCCAGCAACCTCTATGTGAAGGTTTTTCTCACTCATTCTGCATAAGAGTTTAAAGCAACTCAGGAGGGTTTGTTAAACCCCACCAGCCTGCAGTTAGGGAAAATCTTTCCTGTGCATGTGGGACAACTGTGTTGTTCAACTGTATTGAAGTTGTTGAAGTTTTTCCTCCTGCCCAAGATCAGGAGGAAGAGGTGTTGCGTGACTTTTGCTTAAAAACTCCCAAACAAAACACCTAAATGCCCATGGACAACATATTTAAAAATATTTCTTCTTTTGGGGAGATGTTACACGGGGTTTGCAACCCAATATTGCAACTGTGTCTCTACCAATGCTTTTTGCAAGTAGGGAGTGACTTGTGCTTCTGCTAGAAACATATCTGCAGTCATAGTGAAATTCCGCATAGCCAAAGCAACATTAAAAACAAACCCCAGCTTGGCTCTGATACGAAAAATAAGGAACAGCAGTTGCTGTGTGCAGGATGAAAGCTGATGTTTTGCCAACCTGAAGTGTAAAGCTGGTGCTGGAACTGGGGCCTGAAGAATGGGAGTGTTTGCCAAAAGGAAATGGAAGCAGGGATGGAGGGTTTCGGGGAATGCATCAATGTTGGCCGTGCCAAAAAATGTCTCCCCTGTGGACAGGTCTGATTACGATAGTAACCGCATTAGCCCATGCAAAGTGCAGCTGGAGCCACATTTGGCCTTTTGCGTTTTCTAGCTGGGGAAATGGCATCTCGAATGCATGCCAAGGGAGAGCTGGGTTTGGATCGGCCAGCTGTGTACCTGCATCTTAGTGACCGAAGGGCTGTATGCAGGGATTTGAAAGACAAGACACCAGCAAAAACAAAGCCCAGTTTCTCTGCTTGGTGGTGGGAAGGTCTACCAAAGACAACCTCTTCCCTCCCCACTTAGGGGGCTAGGAGGAAGCCACAATTTTTGAGTTGGTTTCAGTTTTCGGAGGCACGCACACTGTATTTGCATGCAGGTTTGTCTTCAGTGGAGCCCATAAATTTAAGATCTGCATGCCCAGTGTTTTTAGTTTTCTTTTTTTGCTTGGATAGAATATCCTTCCCTTCCCATCCTCTCATCCCTTCTTGTTGCTGAAGGATATCTTTGCAGGAGTCTTGAGCACATCAGAGAGCAGAAGCCCAGAAGGATGGTCAGTCAGGTGACAGCTGTGTGCAAAGGAGGTGGAGATAGATATATCTATATATCTATATATATTTATATAGATATATCTATAGATCTATATAGATATATCTATAGATCTATATAGATCTATATAGATATATAATATGCTTCGGGAGCAAGTTCTTCAGTGCATTAATGTCACAGCTGCCCAGCATCATGCTGGGAGGTGAGCGAGGAGGCTGCCCTGTGAATCCCCTGGTCTCACTTCCACTTTGCACTTCTCTTGGTCCAAGCAGAAATGTTTCGTCCGTGTTTCATCCTTTTAAAATTTTGTTTATTTCAGCATTCTTTTACTTTGCAGTGGTACTGTCCCAGTGGTATCTGAGCAAAGGACAAACTCTGCGCCTCTGGGAAGTATCTGTGTCGTTGTTCCAGCTTGTGCATTAGTAACAGCTGAACCCACGTCACCACTTGCTGAACCTATTGAACTCTGTCAGCTTTGAAACACTGCTGATCTGAGTGTTTGGGGGTTCTTGCCTGGATGAGCTGAGATTTGGAGCAAGGTGGTAGACGCTGGTGGGAAAAAAATAGGTGAACAAATGTAGACTGAAAAAGGGGGTGGGGGAAGATGTTGTGATGGGGAAGCACAGCAACAGGGCATCAACATTCAACTTGCTTGCTACCGCCCCAGTGCGTGTCGGTGATGCTTTTACTTAGGGGTGCCATGATCTAGCAATTAGCGTGGAGGCCTGAGAATCAGAAGACCTCAGTTCTGCTCTGGTCCTGACTTGCTATATGACCTCAAGGAAACCACCTTGGTTTTCTTGCTCTGTTTCTCCTTCTTGCCTTTAATCATCAAGACCGTGAGCTGCTCAGGGCAGAGACCGTCACTTGATATATTTATTCAGGGCATAGGTTCATGGGTGCCAATCTCAGCGCAATAAATAATGGCGATTTCGTCAGGATCTTTTTTATATGAATTGGCAAATAATGAAGTGTTATTTAGCCCTTAACTGAGTGAGAATCAGGAAGTGTCTAGCTTATAACATTTCCCTCCAGTTCTCTGGCCTGGACTTTGTGGGCAAGTGAGCCTCGACCAAGGTGACTGCATTCAGAGAAGCAACTGAAGCAGAGAAGTTGATGCACTTCAGCATTTAGCACTGGGTAAAATGAAAAATGCAGAAAATGCCTTGACCTGAAAACATGGTAGAGTGCAAAAGTTTGCTGCTGCTGTTTTGCAGCTATTTTAGAGAGCAGCACATTAGTCTTTCTGTGCAAAACCTTCAGAAGGTCGTGAGGAGTTTGATTACTGCAGCACGAGCAGTCTGAAGTCCCTGATTTGGAAAAGTTTCTATAATCTCGTCCTGGCCCAGCCCTTTGCCTGGAATGGGACTTTTTATAGGCTTAGTCTTTTCAGGTAAGTTGCTTTTTTTTCTTCATATTGGTAAATGTTGCAGGGAGGAACTTAGTTCAGAAGGCTTTCAGTAGATTCACCTGGTGATTTAATCCCATCTCTAGCTATCAGGGAAACTTCTGTTAGCAACAAGTTATTCTTAGGTATTTTTCAGAATACTGTGAAGTAAGCGATGCCTGCTAGTGTTAAAAGCAGAATATGGATCTAGCTGAGTTCTGGGGATGCCATGCTGTCTCTGTTTTCATGAAGGTAATGAGTTAATAGACAAAATGCCAGCAGGTGGTGCTCAAGAATACATGGTACAGCTCCTGGGCTTTGTAGGACAAGCCAAGCACCTGTGTTGAACATCGCAAGCAACTCTTCCTGTTTCTTGTTACGCAGCGTTTAACAAAATGTTCTGCTGCAGTGGAGAAAACGGTTCCGGAGTCTGCTCTCTGTGGTTTTTTCCATCTGCACATTTGCATCTAGAAAGAGGCACCTCCATTTTACATAAGCACCGTCAACATTAAACTGTAACACTAGCTTGGCTCAGCCATCCCCGCAATGAGCTGGGGAGGACCTCTGTGCGGGAGGTTGACCTTTTCCCTTTTGCTGGAACTGCCCTTGTTGCTCAGCAAGAAATAAACAATTGCTGGCACATGCAACCCTCAAAGTCAGTGTACGTTCCTGCAGTAGCTCTAGCTTCTCTAGTAAAGAAGTGATTAGTTGCATGCTGTTGCGCGGTAAAGGGCTGAAGAGCAGAGAGCTAGAATTTAACAGGCTATTCTGGATTAGGGTTGGCAATTAATTTTTTTAGTGTAATGAAGACAGTATTTGCTGATGGGAAGACAGGCTCCCAAGAGTACAGAATGTTTCCTGGCCACCAGTAGCAAAGCAGGGATGAAATTTGGTCATCAAGAAGTCTGACTTCATCTTGCCCTTTTTGGATCAGGTGTGCTGGCTGCTTTAAGACGTTCCTAACAGGAAAGGTCTTGCTAGGGCTGAAAAAGGCAGTTGTTCTATGCCGTCCGATTTTGTGCATTAGAGTCCATTTTTCTTAGATGTCAACTACATCAGTAGTACCATTCTTGTCCAAGGAAGTGGTGTATGACCAAGGGCTACAGGATGAGGCCATTATGGGATAGAAAAACATATGAAGATGTTACTTAAAAAAGCTGAAAGTTTCCTAGGCTCTCCTGAACTTTCTGTTCGCAGCAGTGTTCAGGAGCTTTTGAGCATTGATCGCAAAACCCATTGCTTACAGATTTTTGTCACATTTGCTTGCTAACACTAGAAAAGTAACTTTTCACATGTGGACTTCAATTCCTCCTCCTCTAAAAGAGGTTTGAGACTTAGGTCTTTGGGTTTCTGCAAGACTTAATTAGAGTGATTTGAGAATGAAGGATGCTCTGTCAGTGTCACTTATTCCCCATGCTGCTTCTTCTGGGTACTTATTAAATTCAGTGGTTTTGCTTTTAAAGTCAGCATAGCAAGATTTTGGAATGACACTAGTTGTGTGGTTCTAGCTGGTCAGTAACTAGGAGGGTCAAATTCCAAGTTGGCATGTGCTATTTTCACTCACATAAATTGTCGTAGGAGCTGCTGCTTTTAGGGAAAAGCTGGTGAAACTGGATTCCCACCCCACTATTTTTCTTGTACATGCTATTAATGGTGAACGTTGTGTGAGTATTTTCAGCAACTGAAGGCATTTTTTACACCTACATCCAGGGGGAGTGAACTCCTCTCACGTGTTGACATGCCTGTTCTCCAATAAGGGTCTTTACCAGGCAGCTTTGCTTTTAAGCTCATGAGTGATTGTTTCTCCTTGCTCCGGAGTCAGCACAGGTAGAATTAGAGCAGATGGCTCGGTGGTGGCTAAGTGCTTGCTGATACACAGCAAATTGCTTCTGTAACTGACTGATAGGTTTCAGGCTTTAATTGAGGCTTTCAGCAAGGCGCTCAACAGTGAAAAGCATTCTGCTGAGAAAAACAGCAGCGTAACCATGGGCAAAGGTTCAGGATAGCAGAGTTCAGCCCTCTTGGGGATGGCTCCTCTATTTATTTTTTTTATTTTCTGCTGCTTTCCCACCATTTTTCAAGACTTCTGTAATGTCGCTTGCTGATTACAGCTCAGTATATCAGTGTGGCGCAATTCTTTGTGCTGAAAACGTGAAGCGGAGACTGATAAGTTTGGATTTTCTGCTTGCGGCAGGCTCAGCGTGTCTGCAAAGGTAGGTGTCCTCTGATGCTGCCTTGGAGTCACTGTCTGCCTGGTCTGAGCAGGAGCTTTTGTAGGTCTCCCTTGCATAGCAGGGAGTACAACTCCTGCTGCCTTTTCTCTTATGTACGTCAGCATCATCAGAATTTTAATTTTTAATGGACATCTCTAAAAGGGAAAGGAAACCTCCCTTGCTCCTCCCTTCCCCCAAGCAAGAGTGGATTTGACAGCAGAAGAAAGATATTTGTGGTAGGGTTGTCTGAGCTGCGTCCTGTTGGGTTTCCTTCAGCAGCTGTCCCTTAGGCTGAAGGATCTGCCCTCCAAAATCACGTCGTAATTCACCCAAGTAAGGGGCAGCCCGGAGCAGGCAGGGATACAATAACCCAGTGGTCTAGCTCTCGTGCTCCCCCCGCCCCCATGTTTTATCCAGCTTTGAGTTCTGCTTTGAATTTGAATTCTTCATAGTATAGGACCAAGGAATAAATTTCAGCATGGAAAATGTATCTGTTGAGCTAGCTTTGTTTAGTGTCCTCAATTAGTCAGAAGGGAGTTGCTTCAAGTCACAAAGCTGGCTGGTTGGCTTTGAAGTTTACATTTTATTTAGTGCTGGAGTGGGTCTAAGAAAAAGACCCTAAAAAAAAGGCACTACCTGAATAAGAGAAATTAAACTCTATGATTCAAGTTTCTTAAAGAGTCCAAGAAATCTGTGATGATGGTGAAAGTAGTGCTGGTAGCTTAAAAACGCTGGTGGACCGTCTCTGCCCCAAGGAGCTCAGAAGTACAAAGATTTTTGCCCAGTTCTGAAATCCCAAAGACATTTGATAGTGTCCACAGCATGTGGTTTTATGTTCCTTTGGCTTTTCAGTGGCTTAAAATGAACTGAAAGTGTGAAGTACTGCCTGCGTGCTTTTGTACTTGCATAAATTTTAATTAAAAATATAATTGGATTGCTTTATCAGCCTTTACATGTCAGCCCAGTGCCACCCTCTTCTCCCCCTCTAACAACGTTGACAAACCCAAGGTGTCTGAAGTCTGTATTTTTCTGTATTGTTCTCTTCTCTTGTGTTTCGGATAGGGTACAGAGGTGACTCTGTTTTCTGTTAAGCGTTAGATCTGCTGCCACGGTGGGAAGGAGGCGGCTGATGAGCAGAGAGCCAGCCTGTTCAGATGGCTCCCACAGGGGCTGCCCTGTGCGAGTGGAGGGGGAAATGCCATATAGGAGCAAAGCTCCAAAACAAGACAAAGCAGACCGGCCCTTTGCAAAGTCGTCTGCCTTTATTACACTGATGATGTATAGCCCAAAACGTGCAGCTTCAGCTGCACGTCATGGGCAGTTTTTGTGACTTCCCTGGAAATGCTGCCGAGGAATCTTAAGATCCATTTTTAGTGCAAAACACTGAAGTTTTCATGTAAACAGAGAAGTGACCAGCCTGTGTCGTTTAATAAACCTGAGGATGTATCCAGACTTCTTGACATCCCTTTGACCAGAGGACCAGATTCGCACACAGAGAGGAGCGGAAGGGCATGTGAACTAAACAAAATGCTGCGGTCCTGGTGGTTGCTCTCTGTCAGCCAGCAGAGCTCCTTCCCTGCCAGCTCCGTGGCTGTACGCTGCCTCCAACGCTGCCCGCTTTGGCAAGCCTCTCCTGGCTCTAGTGTGCGCTTCATGTTGTTGTCGGGAGTGGCGTTTTAACGCTCATCGTTTCCTTGAACTTCTAGAGTTTCATCAGGCCACCTCTGGGAATTTGGGAGGGTGGGTTTTCTCTAAATATTACTATTTATAATGCAAAGTAGCCTCTGTTCCAGTCATTTGTGGCAACATGGCTGCTGAGGAGGTAAGAATTATCTTTTGCTTATCCAGCTGGTCTGTGGACGGGGCAATCAGTGAAATAGCTTGGGCACAGCCAGAAGTAATGCAGGGGCATGCAGAGGACTGGGGCAGATGAGATTAGGCAGTCCGGAATGCTTTTCTTTCTTGAGAGTGGAAATGTTGTTGCGTGGAAGACTTGGAGACTTTAGTTTCTGTTACAACTGGAGGGTGACAATATGACTTTTCAGGATCCTCCAAGACAGAAAAAAAAAGTCTGTGGGTCTACTGGAATTTTCCCTCTGATTAAATTGATTTTAATTCATTCTGAATGTGAATTCACCAATTAGCAATGTAGAATAAAGTATCTGTAGAATGATGTTTTGAGGGCCTTTCTCGCTCCTCCTTTCTTAATGACCAACTTCCTTTAAAAGGACCTGCAGCTTTGGAAACAGTGTAATAGCAGGTATCTGTAATTAGCCAGAGGAATAAGGTGTTTGCAAGCAGAGATGATGGAAAGAAAGATGCTCTGGAGTTTAAAAGCTTACTTTAAAATAAAAAAGGGAGTCACAGTTTTCCATTTCTTCCACAGAAGAAATTGGTTTAGATATACGAGGTTTTCTTTTCCATTTAAATGTTTTAAGTACAGCTTTTCAGCAAACAGAAAAGGCAAAACTCAAAACACAAAGCAGCCTGCTTGACAGTTGCATGTATGAAGCACATATCCAGTCAATTTTTTCACGGGGTTTGTGGTGGTGTCAGTGTGACCCTTTCATTTTTCTTGCAGAAAAAGATTTACAAGTACAAGAAGGTGCTCAGTAACCCCAGCCGCTGGGAGGTGGTGTTGAAGGAGATCAGGACGCTGGTGGACATGGCACTGACATCTCCGCTTCAGGATGACTCTATTCACCAAGCACCACTGGAGATTGTTTCAAAACTGCTCTCAGAGGTATGACCTCAGCAGTGTTCCTGCAAGACACTGTCACATTTAGACAAGAGACAAACAGTTAAAAGTTTGTGGGTGGGTTTTATTTTAACTGGGCTGTCAAAATTCTGCCTTTGAGTCTGCTCATGACTTCTGCTGACCTGAGTGGAATTTGTACCTGCTGGGGAGAAGGAGAATTTGACCCATGTTAGATAGATTTCTAGAAGCAAAACAAAACACATTTCTCTTGAGGCTTTTTGTTGTTGTTGATTATTTATGGTAAATTTATTATGGGTCTCATTCATGTCTTATTTCAAGTCAATGGTAGAACTCCCCTTGACTTCTGTTCCATTGGCTTTCTTTGCATGACCAATAATTCTTGTAGCAATACGTATATACCAATAAATTCATTGTGCAGCTATTTTATTATTACCAGTTCTGTCAAAGAAAAATATTTTCCTTCTTCAGAGGTATCTATCCTCCTCTTATAGCATCTATTTCAAGTAGTTAACTTTTCATGGACAGGAAATGTAATGCCAAGCAGGTTTGCATGTCTTAGTTCTGATGTACAAAGATTTGTGGTAAGCAAAAAAGTTGCTAGCTTTTTTTCTTGCAGTAGGCAAAGATCTCAGCAACTCACAACTTTGTAACCTCTGAATGGATCATGCTGCTGAGAAAGCCAAAAGCAAACTGTTTTGCATAGGTGGTAACATAGGTGACTTCCAGTAAACCTATTGGCTTTTACTGGTTCCATGTTTGAAGAAGGAATTTCAGGAAAACTGCAGCAGTTAGTTTACTATCAACAAATGGTATACAACACCACAACAATCCTCTTATTAATTTTCTTAGAAACATACAGCCTGTCATAAGAAAACATTTTTAAGAAATGTATCGCTAGCTTTAATTTTCCAACTGATTGAGGCGTTCTCTGGCATCCTGGTGTTTGTATGTTCAGCTTTCATGGCTGGGGTGGCTTGAATCTGAAGGTGCTGAGGGAGAAATGGAAGCTTGTGCAACCACTCATAGCAGATAGTGTACCACCTTCTTTAAGAGAATGATTTTAATTTGATTAATTTTATTCTGAAAATAAGCAATTGCAGTCTTGAGCCTTTCTGCTTGTGTCTGGTGGTAGCTAAGAGGACTGTGTATGCTGATGTGCCAGCTCAGAGTACTCTTTGCTCATACATTTCTTCTATTCAACTCTTTCAGAACAACAACTTAACCACTCAAGACCATGAGAGCATTATTGTGGTGAGTATCTTTCTGTCAAAATCTGAGGACAAATCTGTATTGTTTGATAATGCTTCTGTTAATGCTTGCCTCTGCCCCAATAAAGTATAGCAAATATGAAAGCATTTCCACCAATGCAGGTGAACTTAGGCAGGATCAAACCTCTTTGTTCTACTGGGTTTTGTGTGGTTTTGTCATTCCTCTTTTCTTGTTTCATAGATGAATAACAATAAAGTTTCCTCGTTGACTTATATGAAACAGCACGGCATGTTGAGGGTTAGTCATCTCCCAAAATGGCCTCCTTCCTAGGCTACACAGCACAATGTTCATATCTATATATGTACTTTAAATAGTCAAGAAACATCATTTCCAGATGTGCCCTATAAAACCCTTAGACTTAGTAGTTTCCTGAGGGGCTAATGCTACCATATACAGAATGTCTCCATTGCTGATGGTATGTGAGCAAGTGATTGCTTTTGTAAGTATGGATCTGTGTATGTGTCACTGCAGTTTAACCCCCTGCTTACTTGATTTATAAAAATATCCTCAACTTTTTTCTTTTCTGTAGGTTGCATTTACTTAGACATAGAAATAAGTGAATCAAATGGCAGCTCTCTTCCTTGTGCAACAAAATATGAAGAGAGGTGGAACTTGATTCCCCATCACTGTGACTTAATTTTAGTCACTGGCAATTTCCAGGAGATTTTCCCCGTAATCTAATCTAGAACCTCACCACCGCCTGATTGTATCATATCTCCGTTACTCTTTCTGCAAAATGACAAGGTGGCGTGTAGCTGCCAGTAGGTGTGAATTGTGTTTAACTGCTGCTTAAGATACCATTTTATCTGGAATCAGTCACTGAGATAAGTTTCTGAAGTGGCATTTACCTTTTTTTTTTTGAGATCTGCTATAGCTTTTGTTTTACTGTAGTGCCAAGGGTAATTCAGGCATCCAGTTACAACTGGTTGTTTTGAGGGAAGGATTTTTTAATAAAAGGTGTAAGGTGGCCTTGCTTTGAGCAGGGAAGTTGGACCAGGTGGCCTCCAAAGATCCTTTCAGCCTGCATTATTCAGCAATTCTGGGTGATGCCTTATGCAGTTCAAGTCCTGCCCTTCCGTAGGTTGTGCCCGACGCATTAAGGAGATGGCAGTTTCTGGGCGTTCAGAGCTCACTGCTGTTACACAGCTAACCTGTGCTATTCTTAGGAAGTATTGCTAATACTGTGTATTTATGTAATATTTTAAAAGTATGCGGCGATTTGCCATGCAGATGGAACCAGCCTTCCTCCTCTAGATGGTTCTGGAACAGATCAATATTACAACTGATCCCTTCCCGGTAAGGAAGGGGAAGCACATGTTGCCATAACCGAGCAAGGTGAGACAGCAAGTTTCTGCTTTTAACTACAGCGCACGTAGCTGTGCTGTCACTATTCCACACTGACCGTACAGGCAGAGCCATGACCTGCTTGATAGTGTCTGTTGTGGTTATTCCCTACATTCAGTAAGGACTGGGCTGAAACAATAAAGCTCATTTTTCTTAGGCTGACAACCAGCCAGCTACATCTCTGATGCAGTGACCATCTGACAGTTACTGGACAGGTATAAACACTTGGTGATTTTGCAATACATGGCTCCTGTGGTTTGGCAGATCCTGTAGCAAACACTCCAAAAGATGGATTCAAGGAAGATCTTTAGCTCAGGTGTTGGATGGGTAGCAAGGATATTCCAGTCTCACTGAACAGTGTCGCATTCTCCATCAGTCCACTGTTGTTGGACCACCACCAGAGGAAGAGTGAACTGTTGCAGAAGGATGGCACACGATAATGAACAGAAACTTCTCAAGTGTTATGTGTAACCAAAACAGATCTTTGCAGATGTGCTTGGGTTTCATTGTTAAAATTCACATTAATCTTGACCTGTCTGTGTGTGAAAGTGGCTATTGTGAAACACCGTCATTGCAAGCAGACTCACTGGGGCTGAAATCCTTAAGGAGATGAGAGAGAGAGCAAAAAACAAAGCAGGCTGCCTTAGTAAAACTCCAGATGCCATCCAGATAAAATATCTTGTGTTCAGTTGCTTAATACAAAATGTCCTAGCTGCTGTGTTTAGAGTCTTACTTTTAAATGGGTACTGGGAATCCCTTTAGCTCAAGACTGGAAAAGCCCGAAGGCACCATCACAAAGAGAGAATACATTGTTCTAGTACCATTTGCTAATTTACAAAGGAAGTAACAACAACCTAAGTTCATTACACCCTCAGTGGCAGGTGTGACCTCTAATGTATTTACCGAGCATAAACACATTGGTTTGCGTAGCAACAAAGAAGGAATGGTTGATCTCAACTTTCACAAGGTTAGATGCTTGATTTTGATGAATAGGGTCCTCCAAGGTAAGAACAGTGCTATGTTACTTTTAGTGAGTTATTTCTCACAAAAAGAGCTCGAACTCTTTTATAAAGAATGTGTGTGTGTGGTGTTTTTCAGTTTTTTCTCCTAGGGAGATGTTATAACTGAAACAGTGAGCCAGATTTATCCTTGCTGTTTTACATCCTAAAACAATTGGTCTGCTCCTGTTTTCATTTAAACCATTATAAAAATTGTACTCCTTTGCTGTGTTTTATGTATTTACACTGATGTAGTTAAAAGCAAAATTTTCCGGAGGATTCATAGCAGAGGTGGGCTTGAGCTTATGCATAAAATAAACACACAGCCCACCTCTAATTTCTCTGTTGATGCTTCTGTCCTTCTTTTTTAAAAGTGAGCTTTTTCTTTTCCCCAAGAAAAATATTTCCCTGCAAAATGCTTACTCCAGTTGCAGTTCTCTAATTAAATTTGTCTCTCTCTTTCTTTTTAAAGGCAATTGCACCTTTGCTGGAAAACAACCATCCTCCTCCTGACCTCTGTGAATTCTTCTGCAAGGTATCAGAACAGCTTTGCTTTCAGAAATCTCGTAGTTGTGTATGAGTGTAGTTCTTTGAGGCAGCTGTTGTTTTTTTCTTTAACTCCTTACCTCATGCCCAAATTGATTTCAGTTTTTGGTCAGCAACCAGTGATACTGGAATAGTTAACAGCACCATTATGATAAATAGAACAATATCCTTAGTACATCAGACTGCATAGTCCTGATACACTGTGAGAGTTAAATCTTCAGACTCCCACACCCCAGTCTGGGTACAAGAGATGTCCTACTGCATGTTCTATTTAGCTAATGCAAAAATCATTGGAGTCACTGTGTTCAGATCAGTTGGTAATGTGATGCACAACTCAGCCCTAATGGTATTATGTAATTGGGTAATGGTAGTGGGAAGACCATAAGGACCCATTCTCTTTCCTGGTAAATCCATGCTCGTGCTGCATTTTGCATCTTTTCCATAAACTTCTGAGTACTTTGGATTGCAGAGCTTCTGGATTTGAAAACCCTACTTTTCCCCTAGGCCTGTTTGTGTTTCAGTTTCAAGTCTGCTTAAATGTGCTTACTGATGACTGAGTATACATTTGTCAAATGTTCTGGATGCTGCTTATAATTTCCACTCAGAGTTATTCATTAGCAGCTTCTTCCTACAGAAATTAAGTGAAGTTTCAGAAACTTCTCTTGACTGTTGCATTTTTATAAGCCAGCCTTAGGGTCATATCTAGCCTTGGACTCAAGGCACTTTTATTCCTGGGATTTTTTGCCTTTGGTCTCCATCAGAGCTGGGCACCTAATTATCTTTAAATGTGTGGGCTGGGCTGTGTATACTTGCAGGAAGGGAAACAGGTTACGGACTTTTCCTCCTTAGAGATATTCAGAACTGAAATGGACAAGGCTAATGAAAAGGCTAATGTATCTTCAAAATTGACACTGCCTTGAGTGGGGGGGTTGGACCAGATGGCCTCCAAAGGTCCTTCCCAACCTAAATTACTCTGACTGATACATTATGATTGTATGTTTTAGCCTGTGATGAGAGAGTGGCTTGTTGGTACCCTCCAAGATCCACCACAGGTTTTTAGCCTGGATCCCAAGGAAGGGAGTTCTGTGCCATTACACTGCCTGTGTCTACATATCTTTTTGTCCCCAACCCCTTTACTTTTAAAACTTTTGGCAAGTTTCAACCGAATTTGACAAAAGGGGTAGATGTCCCAAAAATACTGCATTCCAGTGAGTTTTGTGAAGAATAGGCAGTAGGGAAAGGAACTCGTGTAGTTCATGAGCTCCCATGGTAATCTTCTATTAGATGCCAGCAAATCTATAGGAGAGAGCAGTGTTACAAGTACCCTAATCCCAGGAAAGATTAATGTAGCCCTTGGATCTTGTTAATCTTGGGGTAATCCATGCATGAGGTGTAGAACCAGAAGAGACCCATCTTCATAATTTCTGCAGCTCACAAAATGACTTGTTGCTCATTACAGCACTGCCGAGAGCGCCCGCGGTCCATGGTTGTGATAGAAGTGTTCACACCGGTGGTACAGAGGATTCTCAAACACAACATGGTGAGTGCACGTGTTATGGGAACTTGGTCAGTTTGGAGAAGTTTTACTGTGATACCTTTTGTAATCAGCAGCTGCTCTATTGCCTGTAATGCACAAAGCACCGTGATATCTAAATCTAACCCCCCAAACTGTGAATGCTGCATGTAATTGTGTGTTGCTTTATAAATGCAGAACTAATAAGCATTCAGTGGGACCTTCAAAAGCATCTAAGCAAAGCCATGATTTGAGGAACATTTCTTTTGGCAGCAGTGCCAGCATATGCAGCTCCAGCTCTCTCCCACCTGGCTCTTGGCTCCTTATTTGCTCCCCGCGTGCCATCCTTGTAGTTATAATGCTTTAAAATCAATTAAATAACAAAATCAGAATAGGGACTTTGTCGATTTTGAGCTGAGGCTCTCAACATTTTTTCTGTAAGACACCCCCAGCTCTTTGAATTTCCATTTTTCTTTAGACTCGTGTCCAATGAGTTCTTACCTAGGTTTCCTGAATTTCCTTATGCTTTTCTGCTATTCTTCTTCCTTCTCATTCCAGGAATCGTGTACTCTCTCATTTTATGATTGTTCTCTCCCAAGCTGCTTTCTCTCTTCTCATTGCTGATCAATTCCTTGCTAGTGATTGAAATAAATGCTAGGAGACTGCCCTGCCAACTTTGTTCTCTCCACCCCATATACCAGATTCCCTGCCCACCCCGACTCTGAAGATGTTCTTACATGATCCATATTCCTTTCCTAAGAGAAGTCTGGGTGGTTACCAGCCCTCCATCCTTTGTGGCGTATTAAGTTTCCTGCCATGGTTTTTAAGTTACATAAAGAAATTTTACCTCACAATGCTGGAGCAGAGTAACAAATACATAAAATAAAGTATTTAAGATGATTGACTTGGCTGTGATCTTAAGGATGGGTCTCGTGCCTCTGTAACTACACAATCAACTTCTTTTCACTAACTGATATAATTTTATAGACCATCCGCTGTCCTGCTGTGTACAGCATGAACCCAGTAGAAAACAGTTCATATTTCTTATTTTTACAACAGTATTATTATTTAACTCCCTGAGTTTACAGAACTAGGTAGAAAGCCCAAGATGGCAAAAAGGTCGTATTCCTGGCTCTGTGCCTGCACTCTACAGACATGTAAACATTTTTTAATATTATGTAGTGTTCGATGAAATATTCTGTAAATGTTATTCTTGGATTCCGGACTGATTTTTTTAAAGCATCCAGAGCTCTTGAGGGGTCTCAAATAAAATCTAAATGCATAGTGTAATGCTTGTATTTGGTTAGCTTCAGAGAATTGGGTATATTTACCATACTTAACATTTGCAGATTGAAAATCAACATGTCTGTACCGCAGTGTGTAGTCAGAGAATTTACGGTGTCATATATTAATTGGAGTGGATTTGGGTACTTTACTGCTCTCCAGGGACTTCTGTACTGAATAGTCTCTTAGAGAATGTGTGTGTGTGTGTGCGCGTGCAAATAAAGTTATCCTTTAGGGGGACAGTGTTGCTGGCAGTAAACTTCATAACCTTAGGAGGCCTCATGCAATTTGCTGTGCTTAGAGCAGGAGACCTAGCCGTCTGTTCCCACCTTTGCTGCTGATTTGCTCTGTGGTCTTTGATAAGTTCATGACAAGTTTTGTTCCACAGTTTCCCACCTATAAAGTGGGGAAAGAGCGCTTCATTTATCTATCCTTTTGAAATCTCAAAAGAACGAGGGTAGCTTTTTGTCTTGCTGTTTGTAGGCTCAGCCCAAATGTTTGAATATAAGCACTGTTGGTTTTTTGTTTTGGTGGTTGGTTTTGGGGGGTTTTTTTGAGCAAACAGTGTTGATAGTGTGTGTTTTTCTCTACCTGGTATGGTGACAGGATATCATATTATATTTAGAGAGATATTTTATTTTAGAGCAGTCAGCAATGACATCCTCTTTATGATTCTTTGACTTTTGTTCTAACTTCAGTTAGGACACCTACATGGGTTGAAAAATTTCATAAACAAATTGCAACTGCAAAAGCTATCTTGCAAGGAGTGTTCATGAAATTAAATGGCACCAAATGATATATGAAGCACACACGGTCTCATGCCCTTGAACCAAGTGTATTTGCACCTGCCTGAAGGAGGAGTTAGAAGTTTAATGATTTTAATTGTAATACCAACTGTGGAATTGCCCACAGTCCCTTTGCTGGGTGAAGTTACCAGGTAGCCATTCAGTACTAGCAAAGAGTGACACTTAGACTGGAAGGAGACATTGCTCTGCCTAGGCTTGTATTCACATTTTTGGTAATCTTGTCTAGCTGTAAAACCTATGAGATGTTAATATAGGTTGTGCTATAGAAGTGCCTGAAACCAAAATAAGTAACAGAAAGTTTCAGTGCTTTGGGAGTGTATCTTCCCTTTTACAGACCACCAGTTCGTTACCACTTGTGGTATTTCTTTAAAATTTCAGTGCCATGTATTTTTTCAGGATTACTCTTCTTCCACAGCCAGCTGCTTGAGGAATAACTGGGAGGGCTTGTTCGTCCTCAGTGGGCCTTGTTCACTGCTTGGAAATTTAGCTTTGTAGTTCTGTAACACCTGTGTAATAAGGTTACACCTGTGTAAATGTGAAGAAATATGCTGTGGAATAACACTCACCAGACAGCAGATTTTACTCCTTTCACATCGAAAAATAGCAGGTGATGTGAGGAGGTGCAGGATTTCAGTTAGCAGGTGCCTTTCCAACTGCAGGATTTAAAGTGACTGTTGAGCTCACCTGTCAAATTCACATTGTAGCTGGAGTAAAATCCCTGGAGAAAGAACTGATCTCTGGTTTTTATACTTGATCACTTATCGATCGCGTGTCAAAAAGATTTTTCTCTAAAACCAGAATAGATACGATGTCAAACATGGAAGTAAAAAATTATTTTTGAGTTGCATTTCTAAAAAACTGCAGTTATGAGGGGAAGCAGAAATGCAAAACAACAAAAAAGGCATTTCAAAATAAAGGTATAAAGTGAGGTGTACAAAAGAAATATAAGTGCAGGCAGGATTTTTGTTTGTTTGTTTTCATTAAACACGTCTTTTGTTTCAAGGTAGGTATGGGGGAAAGATGAGAATTGGAAAGCATGTCATTATTTAGTGGGAAGAACATTACTTCAGCATGCAGTGATGCTGTGCTGTTGAAGCTGTCAGCATAATAACAAAGTGAATTCAGTTGTGTTTGATTTCTTTTGAAAACCCACAGTTTTGATGTACATTGCAGGCATGTTTCACCGTCTTCACTGAGTCTCTCCTTTTTGGACAGGATTTTGGGAAGTGCCCTCGGTTGCGGCTGTTTACTCAGGAGTATATTCTGGCTTTGAATGAGCTGAATGCTGGAATGGAGGTGGTGAAGAAGTTTATTCATAGGTTAGTCACATTTAATTTATGCCGTATTTCCAGTCCTGTGTACATGCTTTGCTGTGTTACTTCTCCCAGCCCTGCTCATCTCTTTTCTGGCTGTTAAGGGTAGCTGGTGCTTTTTGGTACTGGCAAACAGCAAATAAGTTAGAAGAGTCCATGAGGCAATGTTGCTGAAGTCTGGTTTTTTTGGTTTTGTTTTGTTTTTTTTAAACTAATTCTCAAATATGGCTGGTGTTTTCTGCCTGGTTACACACTGGAAGCAAATGGACTTTGCTGTGTGTACATTCTTTTTATACATTTAGACTCAGAGCCTCTACAGAGAGATTCCCATTAACTTTAGGCTACATAATGCTCAGTCGTGTTAGATTTTGGGGGACTGTAGAGATACCACATCAAATAAACTGAGGATACAGCTTAGCCTTATTCATAAATAGGGCCATTGGGTAGGAATTTACAAGGTTAAAATAACTCTCTGTTATGGCCCTTCTGAAAATTCCCCAAGGCTGTCTATCCAGTTCTGGCACCCCGTTCTGTCTGACTGTTTTTGCCCACAGAAATCTTCCTCACAATGATGTTATCTTGTTTTTTGTTTTTCAGCATGCATGGTCCAACTGGACAATGCCCCCATCCCAGGGTCCTGCCAAATCTTGTAGCTGTCTGCTTAGCAGCCATTTATTCGTGTTACGAGGAATTTATCAACAGGTCAGTATGAATTCCCAGCTGACCGCATGTTACTCACTTCCAAACCCATGGCATCTGTAAACAAGATTGGTGCGAGCATGGGTGTGGGTATGTGAGACCGTGTCTTCGTTCTCACTCTGCTCATTGCTAACGTTACATGTGAGAGTTCTAGTCAATCACATGCATGTTTTTGTAGATATGTGACTATATTTGTTACACTTTGTGTGCTTGAAAACCTGAAAGATGCTGAACCTTCATTCACTTGTACTCACTGTGGTGTGTTTTGAGGAGGTGAGCACGGCATTCTGTTATTGCACATCTTTGGCTCCCATGCTTGAAAATGGGACCAGTGCTGGTAATGCAAGGAGCTCGGCAGTTTACAGTACAGAAGTAGTGCAAGCTGCAGTAACTTCCAGGATGAAGCTCAACAGCCAGCTGCGTGCTGATCTTGGCCACTGTTGAGGTATTCCTCTAAGGCAGACTGCAGCTGTAACCAGCCTTTTTAGGCCAGCAGAAGATGAGAGTGCTCCAGAAGAGTCTCCGGGAATTAAGCACTATCCAGAGCAGTGTCCGCTTTGCTCCCTTTCTGGCACATGAAGTGTGTGTTACACCTAAAGCAAAACAAAGGGTGAGATCTTGAAGAAGGGGTTGTGTGTAAATCCCTGTGTATCTACAACTTTGAACCTAAGCTGGTTTCACAATGCTGTCTCCATTATTGTGGAAAATTTGATTCCTGACTTACTGCAAAATAGATGCCACAGTTCTTGACACATGAGCCGTTTTCCAGTAGACACTGAGGGTTCCCCTCTGCTATGTTTCCTGTTTGTTTATGCCTATCTGACTTTCCTCATGGTAGAGCACGGACAGGGGCTGCTCAGTGTCCAACAAAAATTCCAGACACGAGGGCTGCAGACAAATGTCTGGGCATGTACTGTAGCCAGATACATACTTGGGCATGGATTCTGTTACAGCTTTGCACAACTTGGATGGGAAAGTTCACCTTTATACTAAACTGGCATGTCAATTAGAGTAATGAAAAGCTCGAATCTTTGTAGAATAGGGGCTGCAGAACAGTCCTGTTAGAGCCTTTTAATGTTTTTAATTGATTTCAGTAATCCGATTACACAGGAGAAAGCAATCCGGTGGGCTGGGGTGAAATGCAGTGGGAAATTGCAAAAGATCTTGGCTTCTCAGTGTTGTACTCTCTCTCCTGCTCTCTGCTGTTATGTCTGTCTATTGAAATTATTTGTTTATTTTTAAAAATCAGTCGAGACAATTCGCCAAGCCTGAAGGAAATTCGGAATGGCTGCCAGCAGCAATGTGACCGAAAGCCTAATCTTCCCCTCCGCCTTCTTCACACAAGTCCTGACCTGGTCTCTCAAGAGGCCACCTTGACTGAATCCCGTCTCAAACCAGTTATTGTCACTTCAAATGAGATCCACGTGGAAGTGGAGCGCAACAACACAGCCAATCAGAAGATGACAGCCAACGTTGGCAATGACAGTGAGCCCAACCTGATTGACTGCTTGATGGTCAGTCCTACCTGCAGCACCATGAGCATTGAGCTGAGTGCCCAGGCAGACAGGATCCTTGGCTGTTATGTTGAAATACTCAAGATGCTGTGAGTAACTATTTTAAACAGCTTTTTGAACAATGTCATCTTAACAATGGGGGGCTTTTCCCACAGGACTGTCGTCTTCAACGTCTGTGGACAGCAAACACATGGTTATAAATCTAACTCCAGCTCTAGAGTCCAGCCTCTGAAAGAGACATCTGGCACTGCCAATATATTCTAAAAATAGCGTTAGGAAGATGAAAACGGAAAGCTTATTTGTACAGTGAGCCTCAGGCATATTACAGAAGATGCGATGTTGTTGCCAGTGGTTTCTGTTTTGTTCTTGCCCACCAAATAAAAAAAAAAAATCCATTTCTCCCCTCCAGGGCTCTCGGGATTGCCCGAGACAGAGATAGAAAAGACAGGTCTGTGCTAGGGTCAGTGCTTGTGCAGTGATAGGCAGTGCTGCTCCCCTGGCTTCAGCAGGAGTTGGATGAGGTCAGTGTCTTTCACTTATGTGTTCTCCCTTCACGTGTTTGTAGAAGTTTTATGACTTGTTCAGATTTACTTGTATTAGAGTGGAGCCTCTATTTGTTGACCAGTTGCTTTGGTACAGCAGACCTGTATTAGTGAGTGAATGCTCAAATAGCCTTTACAAAATTACTGCTCCATGGTTTCCTGGGAGGCAAATCCTCTAAGTATCTTCAAGAGGAATATAAAATAAAAAGTTCTTTGGGTTCTTTGGGAAAAGCTTGATTTTTCTCCTGGATAAATAAATGAAAAGGAGTAACACAAAAGGTAGACTGCAGAATGGAAGCTTATAATAGAAGTGCAGTAAAACAATCCAAAACAACTTTGGTGACTTTGACAGCCACCTCTGCTACTGAGTTGCAGTATGTCTTTGGGCAAACTGCTATATTCCTACATTAATTATTTTTAAACAATGTAAGGCTTAATGAAGTAATGGTTGAGTTTTTAGAATACAAGACACAGTGGGTGAAATTTGGACTCTGCTGTAAACCATGAGCATGTGGCTACACTGAAGTCAAATGCAAATCTGGGTGTATGCTCTTGAGGAATTAAATGAAGTCCAACTGCCACAATGGAGGATTTTGTGAAAGCTTTGTCCCACATTTTCATTTATTTCAGAATACATATTACCAATTTTCAACATAATTCTTTCTTTCACTGCAGAGCTGGCTTGCAAATACATACATAAACATACACTCAGAACTAGAGACAGGAAAGGTGAATCCAAGATACTGTTCCCATTAGATTCTTGAGCAGGAAGTTGCTGAAGGCTAACTTTATTCCCCTCCTCGGCCTAGCCTCTTCTGCCTTTAAAAATGTTTGCATTAAAAAAGCACAGCATCTGACTTTGCTTCATCTGGTGGCTTCTAAGTCTTCATGCACCCGGGTGCTACATGAAACACATGGTGTATTTATTCCCTTCCCCTTGACTCTAGATGTTTTCCATAAACGCTATGAACTCTTCCAGTCCTGATGCTGGCTTGGATGCTGACTCACTAAGCATTGACGGTTTTGGTTTCATCATGCAGCTGACATACACTTAGGAACAAATTCACGAATGGGCATGTTCTTCCTCACAGTCTCTCCACATTTTAAATATTTGATGTGCCAGGTCTCAATTCCCATACAATTTCCTACACAAAGAACTCTTATTTCACTCCATACCTTAAAATAAGGTATTTTTTTGATGTGTTTGCTGTCTTTTTAAAAATCAAGCTCTTCAATAGCAACAGTGAAAATGGGAATCTGTTCTTGTTATTGCCCAGGTTGTAGGTGTGGAGCAGCTTTGTGCCCTTTTTCAGCTTGTACAATGGTAATTCTGGAGGGTGAAACCCACAGGATGTGTATAGTGAAGGACCAGCAATACTACAAAATTTGTGCAACTCTCCTCAGATTGCCTTGCCAGAGTCCACGCCCTGCTTGAGAAACCACAACCTATGAGAATATAGGACAGTTTCTAAGGCAGAGCCATGGCTGGTATATATTGTAGCTCCACTGATTTGGGTTCCCTTCTGTTCCTATTCATCCCTTAATTTTTTTCAGATCTGAAAGCATTAATGCAGAAATGAGTTCTGCTCCTGATTCTGCCACTGGCTTACTAGGAGGTTTTACATAAGTCGCTTCCTTTTTTGTTCCTCAGTTTCCTTATCCATAAAATATAGGCAAAGATTTTGAATGTTGTTTTTTAAACTCTGAAACCAGTGATGGAAGAGCATTGTAGAAGGGCTAGTAGTTATTAACAAAGATGAAAGATAATGCTGTTGTGATGCTGATTGCTTGCATGCTCAAACTCTTCTTGAAGAAAGGCTTTCTGATGCACTAAATACTATTACTGTACTTTGAAAAACCAACAATATGAAGAAAGAGAGTTGAAGAACACGCCAGTAGGAAGAAAACATTCATTATTAAACAACTGCTATCCAGGAGCTGAGCTCGCAGTGGGCAGTCACTAAAACAATGTTCTTATTAATAACAGTGGTAAGCCAAACATAAATAAGTTGCTTAGCATTGAATTTAATTGTTCTTTTAGGTGTCTGACTCAATATCATCATCAAAACAAGAGAGTCAGCAACAATGATATCTTTTTTACATAATTAACTTAGGGCAGCAGGGAGTAATTTATTTAGGCAGATTTTAATTATTGAAAGTCTAGCAAATAAGAATTCTTAACAGTATCTTCAGCAGAGGACATTTTATTGTTCACCTAACTCCTACACAATACTTACTTTTTTTGGGAAAAACAGCACTTCTAATATTGATAAAAATTTAACAGCAACTATTTAATAATCACTGTAATACCTCACTTTTGTCAGAGAAGGCTAAATATGCAGATTAGAAAGTTCATCTATGTGGCTGTTATCATAGCACCAAGAACATCTTTGACCCTTTTTCTAATGTAGTTGAGTAGCAGAACACAACTGTTGCATACTAAAGGAAAACCGAAAAGCGTGGTTTTAAAGATGTTGGCAGATGACCCAAAGTCTGGGCAGATTTTAAAGGAGACACAGTCTCTAGTGGAACATGGTATTTTTGTCCTGCACTCAAAAGTGGATCAAACTTCTGTGTCAATATTCTCTAATGCATTCTGGACTCTGATAGTGTTATTGATGCCAGTCAGTGCCTCCTGAATGCTACAAGTCTTAAACTGGTGCGTAGAAAATGCACTAAATTAATTGAAATCTTTTTGTTCATCATATTAAATTAGAGGCTCTGAGAGCTGCTTAGCGTTGTCCAGCTCCTACTTGCATGTTAATGTTTCCATGCATTAGAGAATTTCTTGTACAGCCAAACTTGTGCTTGAACAGCACAACTGTGGTTAGAGAAATTTGCAGTAAAAGGGGCTGTGTGTCATCTTCCTGGATAACTTCAAAATCTGCATGTCATCTGAAGGACCCCACTGATTCCCCTGGCAACACCCAGCGTATGGGGAGAACACTTAAACTGTGCCTGTAGTGAAATCCAGATCAACAAATAGCAAACTAAACTGGCTGCAAGAGTAGGCACCTCTTAGGGAGGCTGTGGCTGTGATGATGTTCTATTGTAAGCTGTCATCCTTGGTCTGTGTTATTTTTTGTTTCCGTGGCTGCCTGTTGTGGCAAGGGTCCTTCCAGATGGCCAAAGACTTCTACCCTTCTCTGAGGCCTGTGTGACCAGGGTAGAGCTGGCTCCATTGGGCAAACTTGCATTGCTCTTTCCTGATGCTGCCATGCCAGCTGTGAGTGGTAGGGTCCTTTTCTGTTCGCAGCAGCCAGGGCAGGACCTTTCTAGGGCCTTTCAATAGTGCTAAATTTTCTTCTTTTGAAAAAACAAACAAGCCGAGCTCAAAAGAAGGCTGAACGTGAAAAGACACCTCACTGTTTTGCACATAGCAGGTTTGTGCCTTATATGACAGGTGATCTGATGGGGCTTTTTTCTCAGCCTGCCCTGTAGCCCTGAGCTAAACCTTGTGTCCTACAATTCAGAGGAGTTGGACCTAGAGCCAGGGAAATAAGGGATAAGGTACACATCTCGGGGGCTTGGTCATCTTATTATTATCTGATAACAGAGGAGTTACCTAAAAGATTTTTGATCTTGTCAAGCTGCTCAGTCTGGAGAAACAAGCTGCTTCCAGGTCTTGCTCCTTGTCTCTTTATTATCCTCTAAAAACAGAGGACTTGGGGCTTGCAGTCTCTCTGTAATAAGACAGACAGCTTTCCAAATGCAAGTGCCCACTGGAGCTTCCCAAGCCGCCTTTGCATTCCCCAATAGGTCAGTGGCATGCTCTGAATATCCCAAGTGGATTCTCTTATGTCATGTTTATCAGGGTTGCCCTGGGCTGCTAATATGTTTTGGATTGTTTGTGCCGCACATGACATATGGGCAGGTTTTCATTTTGGTGAAAGGTGATCCCAGGGAAGGAAAATGTATTATGTTGGCAGGCCAATAGCGATGATGGCCCAAAAGCAAAGTCACTGCAGTCGGGGATTATTTAATTATTAGGGTTGGCCAATGTTCCGGCCAATCTCCCAAAAAAGGTTTCTGGGTAAGTAAAACTGTGTGCAGTAGCAGGTGACTGCTCTGACAGCCTTTACCTGCTTGGCACCCCGACCTCCAGTTATAGGATGCATTTCCCAGGAGCCCATTGATCAGGCTGCAGGTTGACTGCTGTGCTACTCACCTGAAGTTGCAAATCCTGCAAAAATCAGAGCCAGTGAGTACATCGGGGAGTCTCTCTGCTTTTGTAAGGCCAGTCCTGGGATTTAAGCTGTGTGATGAGTGTGAGCAGTCAGCCCAGCACCCTTTGAAGAGCTCCAAAGGGAGTTTGTCACAGGCGCTCTCCCGAGTTCTCCCTGTAGTGCTGTGCTCCCTCGTCTTCCTGGCATGGACCCTTTGTCTGGCTTATCGCGGTCGTTGTTAACTGCAGCCAGAGCTAATCTATCTCCCTTTCTTTCCCTGCTTCAAACACTTGTCTTATGCTAGGGCTTTGAATGGACCAAAAAAAAAAAAAAAAAAAAGAAAAAAAAAAAGGCAAAAAGAAAAAAAAAGCAAAAAGCAACTGTCTGAAATGAAAGAAGAGTGCAGATGAGATGAGGACAGAAGGAAAACGTTTTTGAAAAGGGAATACGTGGGAGGAGGAGAAACACTGTTGGCTTTTAATAAGTAGTTTAGTTTTATTCTTGTGCTATGTTTGTTTCATGTTTCCTAGCTCAGATGGAGGGGATTACAGATTGTGTAGATTTTATGTTCAGGTCCCACTCATGTGACCAAAGTCTATATATTTCATAGGAGATGGTTTTCTTTCTTTCTCCTCCTTCTAGGAAAACAGGCTATGGTTTATTTTCACTGCCCTCTCAGAGACCTGCTCTGCAAATGGATGCCATACATAACTCCCAGCTTCAAGAAAAGTCAGAGAGTGATACTGCCCAATTCTGTCTGCAGTGTTTCACTCGGTCTTAGTCTATTACAAAGCAGCTTTTTTCTTCCTCTTGCAATTTCCTTTGAAGATCAGCCATGAAAAATTGATTGGTTCACATTATTGCTCATCACAACTCTCCATATTGCTCAAGGAGGAATTTTAGTAGTGTAACACTTAACCTAAGATGTCACGGGAACTAAGCTTCCCAGTGGGTCTCAGCTTTTAAGCTTCTATCAGGAAAGGTTTGTACGTGCTTTATCTCATGTGATGAGAAACACCTTTAACACCTTTGAATTTCTTAACTCATCCTTTTGGCTTTCGGGTCTCTTCTGCTCAAAAATCTGCTCTTAAAGTTGTTTGCGTCTACCAATAAAAGTGTGTCATTTTTCGAGTAAAATCACCTACTGGTTTAGTAGGAATTTCCAAAGGGTATGTGTAGTAAAAAAAAAAAAAAAAACAAAAAAAAAAAACCCCAAAAAAAAGCCCAAAACCAGACTGCTCGTTAGATTTGTCAGTTCTCTGAGGACCCAAGCGCCAGCACTGAGGTCTATGCTTGAGCTCTCCAGGGCCAGCGTTCAGGCTGCACCCAGGCGTTGTTTGCAAGAAGCAGGGCTGTGATGTGGAAGGTGAGTTGAGGCTTGGGCACAGCAGTGATCCCAAGAGGACAGCACTGCAGGACTCACTGCTTCAGGGGCTGTAAATGGTAACAGGAGGAGCACACAACATCCTGAGTACAGAGATGGATGTTTGAGTGGAAGCATGGTGCCAACTCAAAGTCAGACTACTTCTTGTGGTCTGGACTATGTTCTCACACCTAACCAATGTAGTGAAACCCAGGTTGTGTGGATCAGAGACCTCTGGCACTTCTCATGGCTGCAGCTATAGATATGTTGCATTGTCTGTCTCCTACAGAGACCTGGTAGGTAAACAAGAGACTTTCAGAAGAATCTGAACACAGGCCAGAGTTCTGTGTCACTGATCCATTCAATTAGTCTGTAGGTCAGAAACTACAAATAGTCCTGTAGAGAGCCTTAATTAGTCAAAGCTTTGTTAAAAGAATCCAGAGAGCTCATCTTAGAGGTGCTACGTCAGAGGTTTCCTTGACTTATTTCAATTTATATGACAAGCCCCATCCTCAGGTGTTTCACGATATTCACTTTACACAAACAAAGTGGAAAAACAACCCCTTGTAATGAAGTCCTGCTTCCTGTCTTGCTCTTCTGAGACACTAAAGAAAGTTTGTTATCTTCCTTATTTGTTTAGTGTCTAAGCACATAAGGGTTTTTTTTGTCTCTGGAAAGAACCTTGTGAATGGATGATCGCAAAGTGCTCTATCTGCGATGGACTCACGCTCACTTTAGGTTAGTGTAATACCCCTTGTCTCAGAGTTGCTCCTAATTTAGACCAGAGAACAGAATTCTTGATGGTGAAGAAAATTAGGCTTCTAGCACAACTGGCATGGGCATGAGGTTTCTTTTTTGCATTACTGTAGCTTCACATGCACTATGCTTTGTGCCTCAAGTGCTAACGATAACAAGAGGGGAAATAAACAAGTTGTATTTATTAGGGGACATAGCCAAGATTCTCAAATGTTATTTGTTTGGTGTTTTGAAGAGAACCAGCACTGAGATTTTTGCCTGGCCAGTGCCACCTCAGTTGCTGAACTGCCTGCCTCTAAGCCCCAGCCTTGTACCTAAGTGCTTTTATGGTTGTTTAACAACTGCAGGTGGGGGAGGAGACATCTCTTTGAACTCAACACGATGTTGTGGTTCTTGGCCTCTTGGTGGAGGGATTTCAGGAAATTACTGGAAAGTATGTGCTGGGATTATCTGGTAATGCACCCACGAAAGGGCAGGACTGCTTGCTGAAGTTGCCTACCAAAATTACAGGCATTTAGTTTTGTGCTAGGTTGCACCTAACATGGGAAAGAAAAGTGTCTGTATTGAACTTGGGACTTTTGCACAGCAGTATGGAAGAAGAGCTACTAACCCATCCCACAGTGCTTTTGTACAGCATTCATCTGTTTTTTAATATGTTAAGCTACTAACAGGTCATAGTTGTTCTTGTGGATTGGTTACTTGCATGAGATGTTATATATTTTTGTAACCTGAACTCATACTACTCTTGGGCAAGGGATAACTACCTCCCTGGTTGATTTTTACATCACGAGTATCCCTTCAATTAAAATTTCTCTGCATGTTGGTTCTTAAGAATACTGCTCATGCACATAAGTTTTCTTTGTGAGCAGTTGTGGACTGTCCAATATCATGTGTATTATTAGTTTATGGAAATCTCCAGTTTACGTGTTCAAAAAATGGATGAGACTTTTGGAAATGCATCCATCTTCAATTTCTCTGGACTAGAACCTTCTCTTTGCAAAAACTGCATTATTTTGGAACACTTCCTGTGCATATGTTGTCTGTTTCTAATGCTATCAGTAGATACTGTCCATTTGAGAACATTACACTTCGTTCCTTCCTAAAGAAACACCATACTTTTGTGCCAAGTTTGCAGTAAGCTGCAGCCAATAATCTGGCTTTTAAAACTGAAATCCAAAGGGTAACAGCAGTAAGAGGAGATGGTAGGCTCTTCTACATTGTCTTCTACAGACATCCCAAGGTGTTTCACCCCATATGAGGTTTACTATGCTTACTTCTGTGTGTACTCATTGCTGTTAATTGGAGTGAGAGTGGCCTAGCAGGCAGTGCCAGGATCTGGCTTTGGCTGGTTTGTTCTGTGCCCCGTTTTGGTGCTGACTTGCCAAATTCTCTTATCTTCTGTGTTCTTCACTTCATCCATCTTACAATGATTGTACCCTTTGTGCAGTGCATTGGTATGGCAGTTAATTAGTGCTAACTAATCACTAAATGTTTGAGATCATTTGAAGGAGAGGGGTGGCAGTGTGCAAGGTGCCATTCCTACATGAGAAGCTGTACCTGCTTCATCACATGTGCTGGAGCAGCTGGCGTTTTGCAGGTAGATTGAGATGATACGCTGCAGATTACTTTGCACTGACCAGTGCCAGCTGTAAAGCAAAATGTTCTCTTTATCCTAGTTCATATGAGCATCCCCTTATGGATGGCTCCTCGTAGAAGGACAATTCTGTATGTTGACAGCAGAGATGAAAACAAAATGCATCAGCTGGGATCTGTGGTGCTAACACAACAGAGAGGCGGCACTTCTTACAGGGTCCACTGGTCTGAGCTGTCAGCTGTGATTATCGTCATCTGTCCTCTTTTGCCCTTAATAATTTTGACAGTGCTTCCTTCTCTAGTCTGTTCCCTTATAAGTAAGAGCTTTGTACTGTTTAAACTGACCCATACCTTTGTGCTAAGGTAAAAAATGGAGGGTGGGGATGTGTGTGTCCATTTTTACAAATGGGCTTATGTCTTATAGAAAAAAAAAATAATTCCAATTAAATGCAGAGCAGAGCTGTAAATAGCAATGGCCTGGTAATTGCTGTACCAACTTAAATGAAAGTATTACTTAGTGATTAAATGTCAACAGGTTTCATAAACAGCAAATGTCTTGAAGTCGACATAAAGAAGACCTCTCTGGAGGTCATTGTAAATACCAGATTTATTGTGCCTCAGTGGGGAATGTGCTGAAAACGGAAAGGGAAATGTCACCGTAGATCTTTAGAGTGTCTCAGTAAAACAGAGGGGTTGTTGGTGCCTGCAGTAAAAAGCTTTTGACTCCTTGAACTAACTGTTGACAAACCATATTCAATACTTGGTATCTTATTAATAAAATGTTCATTTTTCAGGTCAGACTATGATGACTGGAGACCAGCACTGGCCAGCTTGCTTCAACCTATCCCGTTTCCCAAGGAGTAAGTTTGCACTGTCTTAGTATTTACTGGGTTATTCTTGTTAACTGTTGTTTTATGGGGAAATACAATGTCAGCTAAAAACTGATGGTAATAGGAGCTTTGTGCCTCTAGTATTGATTTAGAATCTAGAGTTGATTTTGGCTGATGCAGAGGGACACAAAGACTTCCCCATCTTCATCTTCCTTCCCCATTTCTCTAAGATGATCCTGAAGAGAAAAATGGTTAACTAGCGACAGGCAGACAAGAAAGGAAGGAAAGCTGGTGAGGAAGAGAGTAAAGTAAGAGATTTAGTGGAGGAGGATGCTTTACTGGCGTCACAGAGACTCGTATCGTTTGTATTTTGCATTAAATGAAGAAGCTACCCTATGCATCAGCCAAGCTCCCTCAGAAACCTATTAATGAACAGTAGTGTTTATAAAATGCAGACCTCCACGGACAAACATTACAACCTATAATTGTACAATTTGCTAGCTTATCACATCCCCTAATGACCTGATGTCTTGAATCGGAGAGGTCTAATCCTCCGTGCCAGGTTACCTGGGCTACAGTGAGAGCTTGGAGATAGGCAACAGAGACATCATTTACCTAAGTCAAATGTGAGTCCTGGGGGAGGTGTAAACCATACCATGATGCAAGGCACTTCACAGAATGACCATTAATTGCTTTACTGATGTATGATGCTAATTAGTTGTGACCGTACCTTAATTGTACTGCAATTAAAGAATTCACCTGGCTCTTGGAGGTAGCCAAAATTCTGTTTTCAATTATATAGCTGTATTGTAAGTCTTTTACTTACTTTCTTCTGACCCAGAGCTCCCACTGATGTTAGTCAGAGCCTTGTCTAAGACAGGACTCGGGAAGAACTACAAGATTTGTTCCAAGTGGTTTGTTTTTTTTTTCCCTCCCTTCGTCTTTCTTGCCCCTAGATTAATGAAGGAGAGTTTACCTGATCTTTTTTGGAAAGATTATTCTTTTTGTCTTGTGTGCTGCAGTTGCTTAGCAAATCCTTTTATTATCTGGAAAGAAGTGAAAAGTGGTTGTTTGGTTTTTGGGTTTCCCCCCTCCCTTCTCTCAAATCCTCATATTCTTCTGTTTTCTGTTTTACATTTCAGGGCTCTTGCACATGAGAAATTCACGAAGTAAGTTTGTGGGGCTTGTTTGTGTTACTAAAGGGGATAATTACTTAAAATACTTGTACTAGTCAATAATAGCAATGGTGCATTATTCAATATTGTGCCTCTAATGTTTTTTATCTGTGAGAGGCTGTGAGCATGTTCTGTTAGCAATAAAAAGACGTAGTTTTCTTTGTAATTTACTGTGACGGCAGGAGCCCAAGGACTAAAGACACTGGATGCTGATAGAATTTACAAACCAGTTCATCACTGCACATCTCTGAAAGCTTTTTGAGACTATGGTGAATAGACGCTGTCCTTGGCAATCACTTTTAGACCTCACATTTCCTTCCTGTGAAAGCAGTTCAACTTGTTTCTCTCTAAAGTGCATGAACATATATCATTTAAAGTGTAATCCAAGAGAAAGGTGACACTTGTGTGAATACTGCAACCAGCAACTGCTCATTGTTGTCCTTTTAACTTTTTTTTTCAGGGAGCTGAAATATGTGATTCAGAGATTTGCAGAAGACCCGAGGCAAGAAGTGAGTTTATTGCCAGTTTACAGAGAGTATTAACTGGAGGGATTGCAAGTATACTTCTTCAGAAGATCTCTCCTTAAGTAGTTTGTTTCAAAACGTGGCGTGGTTTTGCTGTGCTTAAGTGTCTTAGGGAGTAATAGCCATTCAGGGCACACAGTCTTACTATGAATGGTTTCTTGCCTTATGTATAAACATGTGTTATGACCTCCTTGTCTGGCAATGGTTGATGTCCTTGCTCCACGGTAAACTGCAACCAGCAAGATTTTCCCACTCTGTTGAATCTCTCAGAGCTTTTCATCTTCCGTACAAAAAAAGGGAAGCAAAATCCATGGATCCATACAGCTTACAAAATAACAGGTTTTATTTAGCTGCACTTCAGTTACATTGTGTGCAAATGACCATAATTCTCATGGATTAGCAGGGGGAAGGGGGTGGGAGGTGTGTTACAGGAATAAGTGCGTGGCTGTAGCCTCATGGTGGCTGACTGCTTCATAGCTGCACATGTAGCTTGTTCAACATCATCAGCTTTGGCTGCGTCAGAGGGAACCTCTCATCTGCATTAATTTTTGGTGTTGGCATAAAGGGAAGAAGTCCCCCCCAAACTGTGGGTGAGGAGGCTGTGTTGTCATCATCATTGCCCAGAACTCTTCGTTTTCATGGTTTTAGCCTTTGTGAGCAGTAGTCATCCTTGTCAGATAAGAGGGACCTTCTTGTCTTAGAATGGCACCAGGATTTCATCTGTCACTAGTGTTACATGCCCAAAGCATGGACTTTATCTGCCCTGCCCCGGCTCCACCGCCCCAATTGAAATAGAAGATCTGTCTCTTCAAGGGGGGAAAAAAAGAAAAAGGAAAAAGAAAAGAAGCTTAATTATGACTCCACTGTTAAACTGTGGGACTATATATAGTAGTTTCTACAGTGGGCCAAATTTAGACTAATGGTTGCTCTCTGGTGACAGTTCTGTGCAACTTCTGTCTTACGTATCCCTGTTGAATTTTCCGTGTGGACTTCCTTCACCCTGACTCTGGTCAAGTTTTATTACAGCAGGAGTAATAGGAATTTTTAATGATTGGAATGAGCAAGCCATCAGCCACTGCATTTGGTATGCAGATGACGTTAGAATTATAGACACACGTGCTGGGAGGATGGGGGGAAAATGGCAGAAGCTCAGAAATCTGAGTCTTTTTGTTTGCTTGTTTTTGGTTGTTGTTTTTTTTTTCCAAGTGAAAGGAGCTGTTCTAGATTAGAGCCATTTTGTGTTTGATTTGTGTAAAGGGAATGAAAAAGGCCATGCAATTAGTGATGATACAGCTTCCCTCCTTGTTTATACCAAAAAAATGGATTCTGTGAGTGGAGACTTGCCTGCAGCTCTGTAGGTTGGAATATTAACCATGAAATTTCCAGCAGTCCCCAGTTTTGCAGAGTTACTTCTTTTGGCCCAGTGTGGGAGATGCTGGTGATTATTGGCAGGAACTGTAACCTTCCCAATGTCTTTACTTTTTGGCAGGTCCACTCATGTTTGCTGAGTGTGCGGGCTGGCAAAGATGGCTGGTTCCAGCTCTACAGCCCTGGAGGAGTGGCATGTGATGATGATGGAGAGCTGTTTGCCAGTATGGTACGTGTCTGCAATAATGTGAGTTTAGTAACTTCTTTGCAGTAAGTAGCTAATGCGTAGCTGGCAGTAACAAGATTTACTTGCTTTTGTCAAAAAATTATCAAAATCATGGTTCTGTAAACCACAAGTATTTACCAGGAAATCTAAACCTTTATATCACCAAATCCATTGAACTTCCTTGCAGTCCTAATTTGGTTAACATGCTAGCTTTCTCTTTTTGAACTTTGGCGTGTTTTTTCACTGGTGGTGTAATGCACAAAACCATGCATGTATATATGTGTGTGCATATGTATGTATGTATTTTTGTATTTATAAATACGTGTGTTTGTGTGTCTGTATAAAAAACTCTCTCAGAGAATATGGCATACTGGCAGACAGGGGAGACACTGTTCTGCACATCCACACCTATAGTTCTCATTTATAGGCTACCCTGGGATTTAAAAGCAACACTAACATTGACTTAATCAAAGGATGGATAGATAGATATAAAAATGTGTTAGCAGTTTCTCTACCCAATTACATTGTTGTGGGGAGGTATAATTAGAAACCAGCATTCCACTTCCTGCAGTTATTTCTTTTGTTACTCTTAGAAGGACTAGACAGAAAATAACAGGTTTTAATCACTGATGCTGGCACTGTCTTCCTATGCAACCTGGGTCAAGTCATGTAGGTCTCACTGTGTCTTCACTCTCCATATAGCAAGTAAGATGGAAATGATACTACTTCCTTTCCCTGGTAGGGGGAAAAACATTTGTTGAAGTTGGCTGTTGGGTATACAGTGAAGTGACTGTCAGGGGGATCAACGCTTTGTGTGTCTCCCACATGCTGAACATTTTGGGACATAAAGAACGTGTATGTCTGTGTATACTCTTAACTTAAATTCGGATGGATCAGATACCTTTGAAACAGATAATGGACAAAGACTGTTCTCAAAAGGTTTCATCCCTCTTCACTGATTCTATGTCTTTTTATGTTTGAAAAGAAAATTTCTTCCGAACTATATAATTTCTCCTGAGAGCTTTTGTGGTCCAAGATATTTATGAGCATCAGGAAATGGTGTACATGAGAAAGCACAATGCTAACACACATTAATATGCAGTAGTCTGTGCCTTTTGCAAGGATTTTGATAAATACTTAAAGAGCTGCTAACAACTAACCATAAAGTTTGAAAAACATCCTGTTCTGAGATGGACCTTACGTTAGTGTCAGTATTTTCCATCACTCAAGAAAACCTCCAAAAAAGCTTAATGAAAACTGCATGAAATGAAATCCTTTTGGGCTTGAAGCTTACTCTTTTTAAAGGCCACCTGAGCTGATGGATACATAAGAAGAAAAGATTTTGTGTTTTTCTAAAGGCCTTGCTGGTAATGAAGCCATGAGGAAGAAGAATTGCATGGTAGCACTTGATCCGCATAGAATTGACCCCATTATGGCGTGGTTGCGAGATTTTTAGCAGTATTGAACATAGTCCAGGCAATACCATGAACCAGGGGGACCACAGAATGTATTTACAAGCTTATTGTAGAGTAGTACTGATGTTGAGTCTACGTAACGGAGCTCTTACTACCCAAGTCATTGGAAACTACAAATTCTCACATAGTGCTTTGCCAGCAAGCTGGTGAATCAGCCGTCTGGGCCATAAAATAAGACTTTCAGCTAGGAACCCAAAATTCTCTGTGGCTAATCTCTAGGTCTTCTAAATGGGAAAGAATATTGCCAACTTCTTTGGTGAGAAGAGACTCTTATATTTGATTTGTACAAGTGGCTTTGTATTTCTGCCATAGGTGTTACTATGTGATATCATCCGATGCTTTCTGGAGCTAGGAGAGAGTCTGCAGGGCACTTTTGTCAGGTAGTAGACTCAAAGGAGTCTTACTCAGGCGGTGTTCTCAGCATTTCTTTCCTTTCAGGGAAAAGTGAGCAAAAGGGAAAGCAAGATAATGACCCAAGAGCATGAAAGCACATGAGATGATCTCTGA
This sequence comes from Fregata magnificens, assembly GCA_013389945.1. Lineage (NCBI taxonomy): Eukaryota > Metazoa > Chordata > Aves > Suliformes > Fregatidae > Fregata > Fregata magnificens. The sequence continues at coordinate 305,334 of WAAD01030617.1, forward strand.
CTTTGGGCTCAGGACTGCTGGATTTTCTTAAGGCACTCCTTCCTTTCCCCATCAGCTCCTGTCTGTTCATTCTGATGAACGGGTGACTTTGTCTGTCACCACCCCTTAACCAAGGCTAGCGTTCAGCCAGCAGATTGCCAGCACCACTGCCTTTTACCTAGACATCCAGCCCACACAACCCTTGCTCACCAGCTGGCATTTCCAGAGAAACTGAACCGCAAACAGATGCGAAAGCAAAATCTCCTGTGGTTCCCCTGGGGCTGGGTTCATCATGTTACTAGGGATGGGGGCAATTGCACAGCTGCTCTGATGTTCCCTGGGGAGCCTATATCAGGCCTCTGGGCTGTCAGCTGAGCTCCTTTATGGAGGAAAACTACCCGCTCCCTCAGATCTCACTAGGCATCACCTTTTTCAAAAAGTCACTTCCAATCAGCAATAAAGCTGTTGAAAGACTGCAACCATAATTGTAATGAGGGCCTCCTTTTCTTTAGGTTTGTTGCAAATACTTACATTTGTTTGACTGCATAACAATGTCCCTTCCAGAGGTATATGTGTTTCTTAGGCTTACACCTCTAATTTTAGCTCTGTTTCTCAAATAGGTTCATATTTTAATGGGATCCTGTTATAAAACAAAGAAGTTCCTGCTTTCACTGGCTGAAAATAAATTAGGACCTTGCATGCTACTGGCTTTGAGGGGTAACCAGACGATGGTAGAGGTAAGCCCTAAACATACGTAGTCATATAGGTTTACAAGCAGTATTCAGATTCGGTTTCACACTGCCTTTCCCAGAATTAGATCTAGTGGAACTAGAGAAGCCAAGTTCAGGTTTGCGTCATATCAAACACCAGCAGTGGGCAGTTGTGTTTCTCTTAAGCGGAATGGAATATTGTTGTTCTGCAGATATGAGTGTGAATTATGTGAAAGGTGGGTGCAAGAATTTTTGGAGAGAGAGATTGTTTGCTATAATTCAGCTGGAGAGGCTGAGATGGGAAATAAATGGCCATGATGGTATAGGCTGTGGCGAGGGGTCAGAATTCAGAACCACAAGGTTTTTCCATGACTAAATGCCTGATGCTTGTCTCACCACCTGCAAAATGAGCAGTGCACAAGAAGTGCATTTACAAAACCTTATTTACTTCCATTAATAGACATTTTTTGTGCTTATGATTGGTTGGTTTTGTTGCACTAGTAGTTTATACATATTTTTCTGGGTTTCTTTAGAGAAGTCTCTTGATAAATGTCATCGTATATTTTAAATGGAAATAGAGGGTGGTTAAATAGGTGGAAGGAGTTACAATTTTTCATTGACTTAGATCTGTGCATGCTAATTTAATCCAGTAAATAAAAGAGTGTGCTGCGTGAATTTGAATATAATGTTGCTTGATTTTTTCATTTAAAATAATTACAATTATGGAGGGAATTAAAACTTTGCATTTTAACTGCAATGGCATGATATGTATCTGAAAAGGAAAGGCAGCATGGAGGGGGCAGCTTGTGTCCTTAAGCCCATGTGACACACTGGAATCATCCCCTGGTGTCTAACTTGCTCCTGGCAGACCCTTGCCCAGGGGCGAGTCAGGCACGTTCCCTATGAGATGGAGGGTGTCCTGACCACAGCAGCGAGCTCCCATCATCATCTTCTCTCAGAGCCTCTCTGGCCTTTCACCATCCTGCCTCATAGACTGGATATGCTTCACATGCATTCTGCTTGCACAGAAACCCCAGCACTTAGGGACAGAAAATCCAGCACTTAGGGAACTGCTTGGCTCTACTGCTCATGTGTAATGTCCCAAGTCTGCCAGTCTGCAGTCTAGCCAGTATACCTGGGAAACACTGGATCAATTGTACCTGTTCTGAAGAGGGCTGTGGCATGAAGCCATCTTCCAGGACTCATGCAAAGTAATTGCACCTCTCAGTCAGAAGGAATGAGCACTAATGGAAGACAGCATAGATAGGCTGACTTTCAGAGATTAGAGTTCATTCTTTATGAATAAAAAATTGGTTTCCTGTGTTGGAAGTTCAGTAAATGTTGCTAAGATCCTCTAATCTAGCCTGCATAATGCATGCTCTAAAAACTTACCCAGTAATTTAAACTAGCATGCCCAGTGTAATTAGGATATTTGGAAAAAATTGAATGTAAGCACTGCAGTGACCACTATTCTTTCATTCTGCTGCTAGATTTTGTGTTTGATGCTGGAATACAACATCATCGATAATAACGACACCCAGCTCCAGATCATCTCTACCCTGGAAAGCACAGACGTGGGAAAGAGAATGTATGAACAGCTGTGTGACAGGCAGAGGGAGTTAAAAGAGCTGGTATGTCGCCCTGCATGCAGTATTGCCATAGCACATTGTGGTCTGTACTCTCCAGAAATGGAGGTACAAAAGAAAGACAAGCAGGGTGTGAAATTCCCAGTTAACAACAGGATGGGAGCAGTATTTGGAGGATTTTACTGTGAATATATATACTGTGTGATATTTACTGAAGTGTCTAATCCCATACTATGTTTATGAATGATATTCAATAACCTGCTTAGAATTAGTGTGAAAGAATAAAGGTGAATCCTGCTGTCTTAAGATTTTACAAGTCAGCTTGTCAAATTCTGCCACCTTTTGACATATGAGTAGCAAATGGTTCTAGTGCTGGCCAGTATTTCTTAATGCTTTGACATTCACAACATTTCACTGAGGTGGTCTTCAGGTCTAGTTCTCAGAGCTAGAGCCTATGAGAAAAAAATTTCTTCCTGAATTTAAAGACAGGATCTGCAAATTGGAGATAGATCTGCTCTCATTAAGCACTTTTTCACCTATGCAAACATACCCACAGTCTTCCTCTTCCCTCTTTCACATACATATTTGTATTCCTTAACCCCTGCTCCCAGCCTGAAAAGTATATGCTTCTTTTGAAGTCAAACAAATTATTTTATCAGCTGTGCAGTCTCATCCCCTTTGCTGTCTTTGTCCACATTTTAAGGCTGTTTCCTTTAAAGTGAAAGTAGCCAAATAATGGCAGGCTGAATCAGACAAAGTGCTGACCTGTGGCACGAAGACCACTGGTTGCAGTTAGTGGATGTCCCCTGGGTAGCAACAGGCCTGCATCTAGCACAGTCAGAAAAAAATCTGTCAGTGCAGAAAAAGCAGGGAAGAGGTGGAAGGGCTGGCAGGGAGCTTTGAAATCGGAGCAGGGTTTGCTCTAGTGAAGAGCTTGCTATACTTCAGCTGGTCTGAAATGTGGAATGGCAGCTTGTTTGACCAAAGTATCTTCTCTCTTACAGCAAAGAAAAGGTGGTCCCACAAGGTTAACACTGCCATCCAAATCCACAGTAAGTTAATCATGTCAACAGAAAAACAAGCTTTATCTTTCCATATTTAAACACTTGATTTATGTTTGCCACGTGGCACAGCAGTTTTGGTCATTCGAGAGGGGAGCCATTCCACTTGCTCTGTCAACACAACTAGAGTTTACACAATTAAGGGCGCATTTCTGCTCTTGGGTCTGTGCAGCAGTTTCCAACGCCAGTACAAGCATCAGACCGTCAGATTTATATTGGTGTGCAGATTTGGAATTTACAGTAGGATCTAATGGTAGATTTGGGGACAGAATTTTGCATTAAAAAAGCAGGCTTCACGATGTCCAGTTCTGGATCTTAGACATGAAAGTCTGAAAGAGACCCGTCACTGTTGCAGTTAAGCCTGGTGTAAACCCAGACTAACTTCACTGAAGCCAGGTAACGGTCCTGAACACAGTTTGGATCTAGAACTTGCAGTGAAATCTTCATTAAGTTAAAACACCCATCTTCAACATTTGTTCTGACACTGAAGCCTTCATGTCTCATAAGGATACACACGCAAAGAAAATTTTTGTCCTAATGTCTGGATACATTTTTCCCAGGGCGTGTGAAGCAACGCTGCCACAAGAGCCCAGTTGCTTGCCAAACAAACAGAAACTTCTCTGTGTGGTTCTCTATTACTGTAAACAAGTGGTATAATTGTGCAACTCTTGCTGGTTAACAGTATCAGTGACACCACTGCAGATGATTGCAAGCTGAGGAGTCAATAATCTTGCTTATCAATGTGTTGTTTGCTTTCAGGATGCAGACCTGGCCCGCTTGCTAAGCTCAGGATCTTTTGGAAATTTGGAAAACCTCAGCCTGGCCTTTACCAATGTGACAAGTGCTTGTGCTGAGCACCTCATTAAACTGCCTTCACTCAAGCAGCTGAACCTGTGGTCAACTCAGGTAAGTGCTTTGCAGACTGAAACTCAGAGCAGGAACCAATGCTGACTAATTCTGAAATTTCACGTTACGTCAGCACGAGACAAGTGTGTGAAGAGGCTTGCTTAGAATGAGTTTGTCCTCATGCTATTTTTACAGGGCCTTTCTATGCTCTAGTTCATCTTGGAGGCTGATTTTTCTTTTTTCTTTTTTTAATTTTTTTAAATTCTATTTTATTTTTAATTATAAAAGGGTTGCTGTTGCCTTGGGTTGAATGTTCCAGTTAGGCGTTGTTGATACTGTACTTTACAGTACATGTGCTGTGTACAGTTCATCTGAGAAGTGCTTATGCTTTCACCCATTTAGGACGAAAAAAATGACACTGTGCAGCTCATCTGGTCAGGCAAAACACAGAGTCTTTGCAATGTAGGCAGTGAATTGCCCTGAATGCTGATCAACCAGAATTTCTTTAAAAACAACAGCAATAAAAAGAAACTCGAATAGTGAATAAATAGAAGGAAACTGTAAGGAGAATGTGGTTATTTTGTAAGCAAAAAAGAAGCCAAGTTAACTGAATAAATTATTGGTCTGTTAATTGAAAGAGCTTTTAAAATTAAATTTTTCTTCTACGTTTCCCTGCTGGTTTTGGTCTCTGAGGTTCTCCACTGAATAGGTTTTCCCCATTTTCTGTTAGCACCTATTTGTAGAGCTCGCTGAAAATATGATTATTCTCAGTGCAACCACAAAAAGCAGCATTTTTTTTCACTCAAATGTCATGTAAATATCTTGTTTTGTTTTCCTAACTACTTTTGTATCCCAGAAATTTCCTCTTTTTCTGTGGGGAATATGAAGTAGAATCTGATTGCTTGCTTGTTTTAAGACTGTCTTGTATCTCCTCCAGATTTGTCCTAACAATGTAACTTTTGGATTTTAAAAATTTGATGCTTCTCGCTCAAAACGAGTTTGATTTCACTGGACAAAGAGCCTGCTTTTTGTATGATTTNATTTTACTTTGCGATATCCTGGTTTCCATTAATCCAGAATTTAGAAACAGCAGAAACGAAGTGGGTCAATAGAACAATTACCAATCAATAGTACATTGTTCTTGAGACTAAAATAGCTAATTAGTACCACTTGCATTATGCTTTTTTTTTTTTTTTGTGATGTGGTTGGGAACTGGCTGAGACTGCCATAACCATCTTGTATAGCCTGGGTGGGAGCGCTCTCGTACAAAGTCCAGACTTCAAAGGCACCATTCTAATTAAATGATGGCCTGCGGTTAAGTGCGCACAAGTCACTTAATTTTTCTGTTCCCCGTCTGCAAAATAGCGATAAAACTATTTGCTTTCTCTCCTGTCATTTGAGATTGCAGTAAACAATCTGAGTGCGGCTTTGAGGGCTCATCTGCAAACCTCATTTTAATGTGCCCTGTTTGCACTGAGGTAATTGCACATGATGTTCATGCATTGTTTGAAAACAACTTTGCTTGTGCCCCACAGTTTGGAGATGCAGGGTTGCGGCTTCTGTCTGAACACCTCACGATGCTGCAAGTGCTCAACCTCTGCGAGACTCCTGTCACGGATGCTGGGCTGCTGGCACTTAGTTGTAAGTGACCAAAATAAGCTACAGAGGAAAATTATGTGGGTTTGGAGAAATTCACGTGGGTTCAGACAGAAGATTGATTTCTTGGCTGCCACAGCGCTGCTTCCGCAGGGATTTAGGACAGGCCGTGGTTGTGCTTGGGTTTAAACTTTCCTCTTCCCTGCCCACGCAAGTGGCCGTTGAGCTGCAGGCAGGGGAAGCGGGACGGTGATCTGAGCCTGCCAACGCTTAGTGGCCTCGTGTGGGCTTTGTTGTCCCAGATCGTACTCTAGCTCTTGCCTCTGACTTTACTGATGGCACTTGTCTCGATCTCATGTGGTGACCTGTTGCCCTGGGACTTCCCAGCTTCTTTCACATGCCCTCCTGTGGGTGTCCCCTCTGGGTGGGAGTCTGACCTTCTGGTGCAAGAGGGGAAGATTGCAAAGCCACGTAGCAGCTTATTAGTGAGTTTAGCAACTGTGCACAGCAGGTTTCTTACCCTCTCTGGCATTTTTTGTTTCTTCTTTTTTGGGGAGGTGAAACTCTTGCCATTCTTAATTTAAATAGGGCAAGGCAGAGTGCAGCCACCTAAGCAACATTCAGGATTCCCTTGTGCCCTGAGAGCTGCTCGCCTGCCAGAATGAGACCCTTGCCTACGTCCAACCATGTATTATAAACCTCGCCTACTGGGTTTAAAGGGCTCCTTTAATAGGCTTGATCCTACACAGACGTGCCAGACAGGCCAGTAGTTATGGCTCATCTTAGGAAACTATTCTGCTAAGTACTGGAGCCTAAAATGGAAATGGGGGGGGAGGGAGGGGAGAGGGAGGACTGCTAGATCAGCATGGCCCCTGCGTGCACCATGCAGAGCACTGAGAATGGGCACTATTCAGAATAATGAGCAGGAAACTGATTATGAGAAGTTGCGTGAACTCCTTTGAAGTCAGCGGTCTTAAGCATATGCTTAATGGCCCTTCCTAAATAGGGACTTTTTCCTGGATGAGGGCCCAAACAGCTGTTCATCCATTCGTAGTTCTATATTTTACACCATTTAGCTTTTTCCTGAGAGTGCTGCACATAGTCATGTCTTGTTTATGCTTTGGCCTGCTGTAGGCCTGATATTTTAAGAAAATGCAGCATGATCATAAATATCTGTGTGTGTTCTCTTTTAGCCATGAAGAGCCTGTGTAGTTTAAATATGAACAGCACCAAACTTTCAGCAGATACCTACGAAGATCTCAAGGTATTTCTGAATTGCATCCACTAAAGATGAAAAGTAGCTGGCCCGGGAGGACTTGCAGATTTAGCAAGCACATGGTGGTAGTGCCTAGTGCAGAGAGAACTGGCCCCATGGAGTGGGTAGCATGAAAGTCATCTGAAGAGGGTAAAGTGGATTATTTTGGGGAGATAATGAATGAAAACAGCATTCTGAGGTTGCTGGCTTTGATGGACTTGGGAAACATTTAACATGCTGAATGACGAGTATGAGATGGAATCAGAAACTGAATCTTTCTGGCCAGTGCTATCAAAAGTAAAGGTTTCATAAATAGGAGCATATTGGTTGTTTCCGATGAGGATACACAGACAGGTAAAATATAGCGCACACCTCCAAAGCCATGTCCTGTACTGTTAACGGGACCAAACGTAACGTGGGTGAACAGCATTACGGAGCTTTGATTCAGAATGCAAAGGGAGAATTAAAAGCATTGAGGAAGGTGCAAGTTTATCTTGACACCTCTTGGACTGGAACTGGGCTTTAAACAGAAACACCTGCACAAATGCTCAGTTCCCGAGTTTGACATGTAAGATGTCTGGTGTTACCATTTGGACTGTGAACTTACAAGCACTTCGGCAAAATGGTGTAAAGAACTAGAATGTAGCTGTGGGAGGGGAACAGCCCCATGTGGTTTCAGACAAAGACTGCCTGAGATGCGTTGGCTTTCATGACTTCATGTGGACTTCGTCTTCACTCTGGTGTTGCGTGGTTACATCTCCCAAAGTCTTACCTTATAAACCCAAGCGCTCAAGATGAAACTCCACATTATGTTGTCTTGTGTGTTGAAACCTTAGACTGTGCCAGGTTTATTCAAAAAGGTCACAACCTTGGGTTGAGTTTTGAACTTGAGGCAAGTCCTGAAACTGCTCTGCTTTCAAAATTCACTGCAAACGTGTATCTTCAGTTCTGGCTGTGGAGCCAGGGCTCCCCCAGGGACTCAGCTGCAATGCTGCTAGCATGGATTTTTCAAGATCAAGTTTTCAAAACTTGTGTCACAATTGTATATGCAAAGAAGAGGTCCTTAGAATTAACAGCTGGCTTGCAGATGGGTTCACACAATGGAGCTTGTATCAGGCCCCAAGCATTTACAGACAATCAAGGTCAATGCTGTATTTGGCCCAGGGCTCTGAAATCGAGTCTATTGAAAGGCTCCTCCAGTCCTACCCCTGCTTTTGAGCCCCTTTGCTGCTAACTTCAGACCGAAACTCATATTTTCCTAACCGGTTCCCTCTGCTCTGGTATTGCATTAACAGCCCTTAGCAGCAACACATGAAAGTGACTTGCCAGGGCAAATAGCAAAACTGGCTGCGAGCAAAGTCCCGACGATTGCAGAGAATTAAAAAAGCTGAGAAAACAGGCATGCGTCACTTTTTCCCCTCTCACCTCTTTCACTGAGATTTATCTTAGTGGCCATTTTTTTAGAGCTCTGTGTGTGTTCAAAGGGAGGGTAATAGTTTCTTTCCCTGGGGCACATGGTTGTAGGTCTGTTGAGAACAGCTCAGACTTCAAAGAACATATTTTTGATACAAATCTTTCCTCCTTCTCCCCTTGGTCTGCGAGAGCATTCGGGGCACAAGCCAGTGATGACATTTCCTCTCCGCTCCATCCCCCACCCCACTAAAAACGCTTGCACACACACAGACACCCACATATGTACCAGGCAGGCTGAACCAGACAATAAATAAACACCCACTACTGAAGTCATTATTGCCTAACTGAAAAATTATTTGCTGGCAGTGTCTGTAGGATTATGACTAGCTCTTATCAAAATATGTGTGCACATAAATCAAGGAGTGAGGTAATAATGACTCCTAGAAACTTCCAACTCCTCAATTATGCCCTAGCCTAATTAAATGTGTTTATTTGTTTTGAGAGAATTAGCCGTACAATTATGGTCAGAGAGCATGGAAACGGGATTGACAAGTAGGAACAGTGCAAACAGCCGATTCCCATCTGCCTCGCGCATGGTAATTCAGCAACAATACGTCCAAATGCAGTGGAGTTATGGAAAGGAGACCACAAAGACACCAAAAGTTGCTAACACACTCCAAATTTTTTTTAATACATGGAGGGAAAAAACAAGCAATGACTTAGTGTGGAGGCTGAAGAAGGAACGTGTGTCTGGCTGCTGCAGTTTGAGTCACTGCCTTCATGGCTGGAGCTTGACAAACAAAATTTTGCTGAGCATTTGTATAAAAGATAAAGATTGGGGTCTGATCTGGACCTGATTGCTGGTGCATGGGTTTTACTAGAGCCACTCGTTTTTGCTGCAGGTGTGACTTAGTCTTGTGTGTCTGTAAAGGCTCAGCATCTTGTTCCTTCATTAACACCTGTATGCTTCAGCTCACTGCTGAACTCAGCACTGGTACTCTGCAGGGCTGAGGTCATAGCTCATCTTCCTGCAGTTTGTGGCCGATAGATCAATCCTCCCAGTTTGCTGACAGTACAGATTTGACGGGAACTTTTTTCTGAGTCCTGAACACGTCATTAATTCTGACCTTTTCCCACCCTCCCCGCAGGCTAAACTACCCAATCTGAAAGAAGTGGATGTCCGCTACACCGAAGCGTGGTGAACTCTCCCTGCCTCCAACTCTTCTCTTTTGCTTCTCATGAGAAGGAAAAGATTTTAAAAAAAAAAAAGAGAAAAACAAACCAGAAAATAACTTTTGGCTAATACCCGTAGAGCAGTGAGTCCTGGGACTTGGTGGTAGGAGTCGTGGTTGTGGGGTAGAGGAGTGGCGTTGTGTGTGTCAGCGGGGACGGGGCAAGCCTGGACCCAGCTGGATTCTTTCAGCTTTGTGATTTCGGAATCAACGTAATTTAAATTGAAAAGGAAAAAACAAACAAACAAACAAAACAAACAAAAAAAACCCAAACCACCAACTTTGTAGCAGCAAGAGGATTATAAAGAGGAAAAAACCACCTTTGTGGATTTTATTTGCCTTTGTGTTTTATGCTGTGTGGAGAAAAAAAAGTATATTCATTTGTCATTATTTACCTGGGTTTCCTTGGCTGGCACCCATCCAGTCGGAACTCCTCTTTCACCAGTTTTGCTCCAGAAAATCAAACTTACAAAAATCTCAAGAGAAGAAAACCAAAACCAATATGATTTTCACCTCCCCCCATGTCCTTGCAGTTGTTATGCAAAGTAATTTTGTTGTACATAAGATTTACATAATGCACCTATTTAAGAAAATGGTTCACAAATAACAGGTCTGGGACCTGTCTTTTATTTATGAATTGTTAATTCTTTTACCCTTTTTTTGCGTATAGTACTGTATAAACTAGTTGGCTGTCTTGTTGTTATTATTATTTTTTTTAAAAGGAAATGTCCTCCTTGAAGAATTGCCTTTTAGTAATGCATACTGTATTATACTCCCTCTCTGTCACAACATTCATCGCGTTGTCTTTTTGATTTCAAAATGCCTCAAACGTTATCAAATAGGAAGGAAAATATCTATCAAGGGGGGTATGGTTGTGGGGGAGGGGGTGCAGGGATTAATAAAAGTCACACTTCCTTCCAAAGTCTGAAAACTTTCTTTAGTCTTTCAAACCATGTCGGTTTAAACATGGAAGATGGGGAAAAGACATCTCTTTTTTTGCCAATGGGGTATTAGCAAAACTGTAGATTTTACAAGTTGCCTCGGTTATTTTCTGTTTACGTCCGATATTTCAAAAAGAGAAAAAAAAGCTCTCCCTCCATTTTGTGCATCAGCTTTTTCTATTCCCCCCCCCTCCCTCTTCTCCACCCTCCCTGCCCTCCCCTACCTGTTCTGTGCACGCATTGTTCTGCATGTTCCTCTGGGGAGACTGAAAAAAAAGCGTTGTTGCTGATCCGATAGCTCTGACCTGTCTGTAAATGTGACTGCTACATTTTTCAAATTCCACAATTGCTTAGAAGATGATTTTTTAAAAATTGTGGTTTTTTTTATAACTATGCTGTTGACTTTTGTTTTTTCATAATGAGCCTTCATTGTACAGAGCTGCTTATTTAAAAAAAAAAAAAAACAACAAAAAAAAAAGTTTTTCCTCTGTTTAACACCTTTATTTTATTCTTCAGCACCTCAAGGTTTCACATACAGCCAATGTAATTTTTTATATATAAATATATATATATTTAATCTTATTCAATGGAAGCCAAGCTTTTGTTTTTGGGTTTTTTTTGGTTTTTTTTTTTTTTTTAAACTTTGTTGCTATGTAGACAACCCCTATTCAAATCATTTATTTTCTTTTCTTTTTTTTTTTTTTTTAAATAAATGAAACA